>JACVVK020000005.1:5392500-5522500 GCA_018292915.2 Batillaria attramentaria | reverse complement strand
GGGGGGGGGCTAATTTGCAAGTACGAAATCCGTCTTCGTGCATCAGTCTCAGCTCTAGGTGTGATAATAATCACTAAGATAAACTACAAAATGCTTGCATACCATTAAGTTCAGAGAAAACAAAACAAAACAAAAAAACAAAAAAAACCACGAAACTCAAGTGTTGCAAATGTAGTCTGTGTTGTGTTTTTAAAAAAAATACAAGGCATATAAATACTTTTTTTTTCTAGTATCAGAATTCTTTTTCTTTTTCATTTTTTTTTTCGCCTTGGAAATGCGTTTTAATATTGGGCGACAGCTTACCCCAGGATTGCCGAAGGGCAACGAACAGAACAGATATCATCGTATCATTGTCGCACGCATTTCATACATTTAAACATAACGTTCATGTGAGAAGAAGAAAAACATAGCGATTTGCAAATATTCAATTCTAGCACTCCATTTATTTAAATGTGAATCACGACAGGTGTCATTTGTGATGTACTGTACCAGATCGTTTCGTAGTTACGTCACAGAATTTTTTGCCTTTTCAGTCTCCGTTTACGTCCATGCCCGGCGGGCGTACGTGGCTATTGCCCCCGGGCGATTTTCATCCACTCCCTGAAAGTCTGGCAAATACTTTCTTTGTGTTGTCCAGGGCCCGCATGTAAAAGTCAGGGTTAGGGAGTTAGCTCCGGGTTAGAGTCTAGCCTCGAACTAAACTAGCTCTAGGGTTAACTTTTCTGTTGTTTTTTGTTTTAAATCAGGAAGCGGGTTCATGGTGCCTAAGCCGTTATAGAAGGATTTTTGTCTTTCTATCTTCGCTTCCTTTTTTTATTTAATTTTGTTTGGGGGTTTCTTTTGTCCTAACCTGGGTTAGGCCCATAGCCGTGGGTTAAATTAGCCTCGAGTTCTACATACGGACCCAGTCTGATTTCGACAGCCGAACCAGAAGGTATTCCTGCATACTGGTACTCAGAAACTGCCCCCGGCCGCCGGGACTGGGGGAGCAGGGATGGCCGAATGGTAGAGCGTTGGACTTCCGATGCTCGGGTCGTGAGTTCGAAGCCCGGCTGGGGTCAAGATATTCATTTGTGCTGGCTTTTTCATCGTTACCCTGTCTTTGATATCACCCGTATGTGGTGGAAAAGGACGTTAAACTCCCAAACACCCACCCCACCCACCGCCGGGACTGAGTCAGCCGTGCTAGGGAATGAGTGTTGACGTGGGGTTGGGGGTTGATCTGGTGAATTCGATTCACCGGTTGGTGTCAGTGTTGGTACATCTTTGCTATGACATAGAAAGCACAAAGAAAAGGGACGCTTAAAAGCCGCCCCCCCCCCCCCCAAAAAAAAAAAAAAAAAAAACTTTAACCAGTGTTTGTTGCTTCCTCCCTCGGGGGGTTAGCAGAAGTGTTCTGCGCGCGTGCGCGCACACACACACACACACACACACACACACACACACACACACACACACACACACACACACACACACACACACACATGGACCTTCATGGACCAATTTTGCCGTAAGATAGAGCTCCTTCTTGTTTTCAAGTACACTATACTGAGTTTTTTTTTAAAAAAATGGAAGGGAGGCTGAGAAGCGGCATCCAAACGGAGGCCAGAGCCACGTTATCACATCGTTGTATTGCCCGTATGAGGTAAACAAACGTATATGCAGATCTACCCACTTCAGGTCTGGCCAAACAAAATGTACCCTGAACCAACTCGTTGCCACCGCGCAACGAGAAACAAACTGGCGACCAAAATGGCTTTCGTCCCGCCGAGAGTACGGACGACAAGCAATAAAATTAAAAGCCAATTGGATCAACAAACGAGTAAATCAGAGCGGAGCACGTCGGGCCGCTAATTCGATAGAAGGAAACACTTCCCGCTTTTATAGCGCCGCTGAAGCCTGGAGTTTTCTTTGAGTGAGGCCATAGTTTAACTTTGGGTAGATAAACACCCTCCCATGGAGACAGTCTGTTTACGTCTGCCCGTTCCGCCCACCAAATTTGATTGCGATTTTAGCGCAGTTTTGGTGATCGTTTTGCTGTTTAATGCGCTCTTCTTGGAGCAGGAAAAGCGTTCGGTACATTCGAAGGAACAGCCGCGTTATATATATGTATAAGCGCGGTATGTATCGTGTATCAACATCTTATGTATCATGTGCAGCGTATGGATATTACATGTTGTTACACCATCACAGTATTGTCCTACATCCGCTCCGCCGGATGAAGTTACGCTGGTGTATATTTACTGCAGCCCTCAGAACTAGGCCTAGACTGATGTATACAAAGCGAATTCTTGATACAAACGGAAACCTGCGAGACATCACAAACTGTTCATACTAATATGGAAATATCTGTAGCTAACACTTTACGGCCACTGTCTACAGGAAAAACTTAATACCGGGTTGTTTCATATTTTCATCTGTGAAATAGAGGCGACCCTATGGGAACATAAAGTGGGAAATTTATGTTGGATTGAATTCACTTGAATTGACGGAATCGAATTGAACTGAATTGGTGAGAGAGAGAGAGAGAATTGTTGTAACTGACTTAATGACACTGACCAAACGACAGGGCAGTCGGTGTCTAGTGGTTAAGAGACCTCGTCACCAGTGCGAAAAGTCAGGTTCGAGTCCCACTCGGGACTCCAAGACAAAGACTTTTTCCCATTTCGTACGTGGTCCGTTCATTCGGGCCGATCGTCGGGGGTCACAATATCTCTCTCCGGGTACTCCGGCTTCCTCCCCTTTGCTTTGGAAATATTCACACACACCCCCCCCCCCCCCCAAAAAAAAATGCAATTCTAATTTCCGACACTTACACTGCTGAGCAGTAAGTGATTGCAATGTGTTCACGTCCAGTGCGTGAGAGAATGCTTGTGATTCACGTGAGCGTGCGTGTTGGGTTCAGTTCGCGGCGCTTTGAGCCAGTTGGGAAATCGCCTTTACATTATTATTATTATCGGCCCGGGTCGGTCTGTTGCTTTCAAAAATTTAACTCGCGTCCCTTCAAAAAAAAAAAGTGCTTTTCCCGGAGGGGGGGGGGGGGGGATGAGGGTCTTCTTCATTCTGAGAGAACGTTGTTACAACACTCATGAATCTCAAATTATGCTGACAGCATCCCCCCCCCCCCCCTCAGAAGTTGCATCCTAGTCTCCTGGTGGCGCCGTGCGCCTCTGATGTCCGACCAATTTTCACAGCTCATATTTGTGTGATAGCGGGCCCGAAACACTTAGCATTGCATTATGCGGGAAGCGTTTCACTAATGCACACGCCTGGCCAAAGGTGTGTCATAAGACATAAATCCCCCGAGGGTTCCAACACTGCTCCCCCCCCCCCCCCATCCCCTCCACCGTTGGATAACAGTTCTTCTCGTGTTGTGACAGTAATGATTACAAAATGTACGCCACTTTTATCTGGGCCTCTGTATACATAACGGATGCAAACAGTGCTCATGTTTGACAACCACATCACGTGCGCTCTCAAAAGTCTAAACGGCCCAAGCGGAGATAAAAAGATTTCGCTGAAGGTTTCTGCTTCAGCAGGAAAGAATCTGGCCCCGTCGGCCATGTTTAAAAGTGATTAAATGTGTTTTCCAAAAGAAGAGTCTCCCTGAAAATGAAGTAGCCACTTCCTCGATTGGCTCCCTTGATAGTGCCCGGATTGACGAGTGATTTAATGTGATTTATTTCGGCCGTGTTTTGATTTGCCTTCAGATTAATCTCTTTCTGTGCAGGGAGAGGTGATGCTTTAATAAAATTGAGAAAGTTTAAAAAAAATTAAAAGTTAGGTGTGGCGCACACTTTCCTATCGTGAGTAAAAACAGGCCTGTGTTGACGATTTACATATAAATGTAATTTCCTAGAAGAGTTCTTAGCTACAACTGTTCTTCGCCCTCTGTACCTTTGAAGGAAAGGATAGGATAAAGACGAGACGAAAGAAACATTTTATTTGCAAGACTATCTTGTTGACTGAGCCGGCGGTGAAATCAGGTGAAATCAAAAATTGGGTAAAACGGTGGATAATCTTCGGTGCACTGTTGAAAATCAGCCGGCTTTGTGAAATCAGTCTAGGGAGCCTTAATCTGTCGAGGATGACTTGTGTTGTTTCGCTTCGTTGCATTTGTTTGCGTTACATTTCGTTTCGTGGCGCTGCGTTGCGTTCACAAACCTAATAAAAAGATTTTAGGTCTGTGGTTGCGTTGCATTGCATTTCATTTCGTTTCTTTCGTTTGGTTTCTGCGGTTTTGTTTTGTTTCCTTGCATTGCGTTGGGTTGCGTGTCGTTCCGTTGCATTTCGTTCTGTTTCGCTGCGTTGCATTTCGTTGCGTTTTGTTGCGTTTTACGTGGCTTGTGCTTTGGTTTCTTTTCTTTTAGTTTGTCCCTCCCTGTAACAAAGCGTGCGTAGCTATACACGATATGCCTCATAGTCAACAGAGGTATTATACTTTCCAAGTACTTAGCAAACGGTCTTCCACGAGAGAAGGGCTGCTCAGATGTAATTTTTCTGTCAAGATTATGAAGTGCGGCGGTTGTATACACGCGTCTATCGTCACCTTGACGGACTAACGCGGCGGCGAAGAGCGCAGTGCTCTCCCCTGACATACAGCATGTGTACCGAACTCCGTGTGTGGTCATAATGAGAGAGTTCTATTTAGACCGCCATTGCTGATAGAAACAAGCAGGGTGGGTGTACTGATGTTTCGAGCTTCTGACCGCGAGGACGGGGACTGGACACTAGAAGAATCCCACACAAAAACGATACGGCCCTTGTCAGGATTCAAACTCACTACCGCCTAATCTGGAGTCCGACACTCAACCGGTTGCCGAAGTCATCTGACTCGCCTGTGGAACAGACCTGGCTTCATGACTCTCCAGAGATTTTTTTCTTCTTTAATGTAGATATGCATAAATATTTTTAGATACTGAACCGAAACAAAATTCTGACAAATCAGTTTATTGTTTGATATCAGTTTGAAATAAAATCATGTTGACTGAGTGGTTCTGCTTTAAAACAAAAACAAAAAAAAAAAACTGTTCCATGTTTTAAAAAAAACTGGTGTTTTTGTTCGGTTTGGTGGTGATACGTGGTGGTGTTATTTATTTATTTAGCTGAAGAGCTGATCGGACTTGACGCATATCTTTTTAGTTTGGTTGACTATAAATACAATTAACTTAGAAAACTTGGAATGTTTTTTTTTTGTTTTCTGGAGTTGTTTGTTTGTTGCTGGTTTTGTTTTCTGTATACAAATTTATTTGGTTTAAACAAGTTTATTGCAATACGGATTTTAGAAGCGAACAATTAATGGGCATAAACAAACAAAGCTTACAGTAAACAAACAAACACACACTTCGGTTTGTTGTTTTTGTTTCAGTCTCAACTCTTCTCTACCTCTCAACTGTAGTCTGTGTTCAAACGTTCATGATTTTTTTTTCTGTCAGATATTTTAAACCGAAGTGTTTGTTTGTTTGTTTGTTTGTTTGTTTGTTCTCTTATTTTCTAAAATTTACGTTCTTTCGTTTCAGAGATCAACTTCCGGTTGAGCAGTGTACCGGAAGCGAGCCGCAACTTCCCGCTCTGCCCTTGTCACTCGCCCACGTGCACCGCCCCGTCCGCCTTCCCCCACCCAGCCGCTCTGAGCGCCGTGCACGCCCTCCAGCCACCACAGTACCCCCCACCCACCTCCGACGGTTTGCCAGGTACGTCATCATACCATCCATCCGTGCATCATACGTAATTGTGACGTCATGATGACGTCGTTGTGTTTGTGGGTTGCGTCAGCGGGTCCTTACAAGGAGTAAAATCCATCGTCCCGGCTTGCTGAAGTCAAACATGGATTAGGGGAAAATTAGTGAGACTTAGTAGGATTTCGTAAGGAGGACTTCGTTGAGCAGCGTAACCCATTTACATGTAAATTAGGCTCACACGGCAGAGGCCGCGAGCTGCTAACGCGCTGCGATTAGCTAATGGTACCCGTAACGTGCCTAATTTACATGCAAGTGGGTTACGCTGCTCAGCGAAGTTCTCCGTACGAAGCCCTACTAAGTCTCACTAATATTGTCTGGTTATGCTGTGCGTCGCCTCGGCATATATCCAGCCATATCCCATTGCCGTCGTAAGTCGGAAACTGTTCGAAGCGTCAAAACTGTTCGACTGACAGTTAGGCATGTTTATCCAAAGACACTGACATGGTGTAATGGTGTGTGTGTGTGTGTGTGTGTGTGTGTGTGTGTGTGTGTGTGTGTGTGTGTGTGTGTGTGTGTGTGTGTGAGATAACCTCGTACCTATTACATCGTTACCACAACCAGTCGTCCATTGATTTCTCCGTTTGGAGTGCTGTGCCGTTTGCAGCCCTGGCTGTGCCAGTCTGGTTTCCAGGGAAACAAAGCAGCGGAAGCCTTCTCTACGGCAGGTTTCGCAATTTAGAATTGCATTTATTGTGAATATTTGTGGGATGAACATTTCCAAAACAGAGCGGGAGGAAGCCGGAGTATCCGGAGATACCCCCCCCCCCCCCCCCCGGACGACCATCCCGAATAAACGGTGCCAGAAGTGGGACTCAAACCCCAACCCCTGGAACTGATGGCAGAAGTCGTTCCCTCTGCACCACCGACCGCCCCATATGTAGATGCTATCGGTGTGTTTGTTTCGTTTTGCCGCGGTCTGCAAGCTGTGTTGTTTCCGTCCACAGGACACCCACACAGGTGCACGTGTGGCTCTGGTCCTGACATCAGCTGACCTCTGACCCCCGACACCCTCACGTGCTCAGTGTCACCCGACAGTTTATTCGCGGGGCTGCTACAGGCTAGCGGTTATCGGCCTTCTCCAGCCGATAGGTGGCGCTGGCAGGGAAGATGGCTGCTATCTGTCGACACTGCTCTCAGTTAACCGTTATTACCAGCGCTTTTTCACAGTCCTCTATTGTTTCCCGGCCACACTCCGCGGCCATAATTGTGGCAATAAACCTCTTTGGTCCTTATCCACAGCGCGCCCGATCCGGGGAACACACAGCGAGATGCTGGCTTCCATTTCTGGAATTTGCTCCTACCGGGGTTATCTTTCCCTCTTTGGTACACATCACGCACTTGATTAGGTGTCCAGCGGTCGGGTCGGAATAGAAAGCATTTGTATTATAGGCACAATGGAAGAAAAAAAGATCACAATGGGTTGTGCTTGACATAAGGGGAAGGAACATTCGCACAGCAGGGAAGTAAAGGGGCCAATGCTGCCATGTTTTTTCTTGCCACAACTCTTTGCTCCCAGGTAATGGAGTGCTCGGAAGCGTGGGCAATGTTTTATTATGCATGATGATGGAGATGAGGATGATGGTAAGATGATGCTATGGAGGTCCGTGTGGTTTTGGACTTGCCTCGGGGTGGGACTCGAACCCGGGTCTCCCGGTCCATGGTCCGAAGTGCTAACCACTACACTACGGGGGCCGGTAATGCTACCATTTTTAATGCTTACAGATCGTTCTGAGCTGTTTTCATGGTATCTATCCTCACGCCACTTAGACACCTGGACAGTGACAGCGTCTGTAATGCTGGCACTGAGCGAATAGATGCAATACAATACAATGAGTGCTCTAGTCATGTAACAACAGTCGTAGAATTTAAATGTTCGACCGCCCGTGCAAAATGTAAACAATATTGTTTGGTATTAATTAAGAGCTGTTACCCAAGATAGATCACCAAGATAGAGTATTTCGAGCGTTACCCAAGATAGATCACCTAGATAGAGTACTTCGAGCGTTACCCAAGATAGATCACCAAGATAGAGTATTTCGAGCGTTACCCAAGATAAAGATCACCAAGATAGAGTATTTCGAGCGTTACCCAAGATAGATCACCAAGATAGAGTACTTCGAGCGTACAGGCAGACTCACGAGCGAAACTGTTCCAAAACATAACCTGGCTTAGCAAGATGGAATTAACCCGTTAAAATCGAATAACTGAATTTCTAAAAGTATAGGCCTGGTAGGAACAGTCAGTGTCAGTGTATTGCAGCAATAGAAAATGAAATTGAAACAGTTGAAATAAGAGAAATCATTTACATAACAGCAACTGAACACGGGGTTTCTAACAGTGTATAGGATGAAAGAATTAAAAGACAGAATGCACTCCTGGCATATTGTCATTGATTTCAGTTTTGCCGCTCCTGCCATTTGGAACTCTCTGCCTTCAGATCTGAGAAATACGCCCACGCTGTCTGTTTTCAAGAGCAGTCTGAAAACGTTCCTCTTCCGCAAAGCCTATCAGTAATTTCCTCAGCCGCATGCTGGTCCTTGTTGCTTGAGCGGCATGAGGCCACAAACTACTAACACCAGTTATTTTAACTAGTCAGTCTCACCAGTGTATGTCTGTTAATCGTTGTATGATGTGCGTGAGTGTGAGTGAGTGATAGGCGCATTGAGTTTTATTTAAAGAAATGTGCCCTAGAAATACCATTTATTATAATTATTATTATTATTATTATTATGTGATACAGCGGCATATCAGTTCAGCCGCCACTGACAGGCAGACCCGAACTCGCCGACCACATTTAAATCGAAATACAATAGTCAATACACAGCAGAGATACAAGAATTCTCATTAAGCTTGCTCTTCGGTCGACTCTGAGGGTGTTAATTGTTGTACGCTGTAATATGTTATCCTGCTGAAGGGGAAGAGAGAAAGTATTGTTGCCACATTCTGTGTCAGTGGTATTTCCCCCCCATCCACCTGGATGCACACTCATTCAGCGTATGGGTACAGTACACTTAAACGTATAATACATTTTCGTACCGCGCATGAGTATCCCACGTTTTTGACTCTTTTTTTTTGGTTATGGCCCTGTATGCCATCGGGCAATCGGGCAAGATCAGCGGTTCTTTGACGGCTCTTACTGCAGCAAACACAAGTATAATCAAAATACAACACTCCCACTGAGCCACATTTCAATCCATTTGAATTAATTATGATTTCTTTAGTGAGGCCACTGGTTCACAACCCCAAACGTATTTGGTAGGAATTGAGTTAAACGTTTAATTCAGAAAAGGTTATGCCCTTTGTCCTGTGTCCTAGTCCTGTCCCCTTCTGGTTTGCGCACGACTGATGCCGAACTTCTCAACAGGCCTTCCCCTGCGCTCAGTCCGTCTGTGATTTTGCAAACTCTTGGCAAGTCCGGTCATTCTTTAAAGCGGCCGGGTTGTCTTCCCATCTTTTTCTCTTTCTTCCTCCAGAGATTTTTTTTGGCAAGACCAGAAGAACGCGAGATATGACCGAGCCATTTCAGTTTGCATTTTTCTCACGCTAAGAAAGGACAGCTTGCTACATAGGCCTACTATACTCATATCGTAGTATATGACTGTATCTGTTTCCTTTGTTTCAGGACCCTATTCGGTGCTGAATGCTGACGCCGGAAGTGGAGGCCAGCCCAAGCGGAAGCGGTCATGGTCACGTGCTGTATTCTCCAATCTGCAGCGGAAGGGTTTGGAGCGACGCTTCGCCGTGCAGAAATACGTCACCAAACCGGACAGACGTCAGCTCGCCGCCATGCTGGGACTCACAGATGCGCAGGTATCAAGATTTTGCTAAAAGTTATAAACAAAAAAAAAGGAAGCATTTTTGTTAAATGTGTTTATAATGAGGCTCGTGCGCCTCGCGAGAAATAAAGATAACTTCGTTTGAAAGAGTTACTTCCAAAGAACAGCAAACCCCCCAGGTTTTCTGTCAGTACTTACGCGTGCTGTTGTAAAACATCCTAGAAATTTCAAAAGCCGGGATTATACAGATTGTATCGTTTAACGATAAACCCGAGCCGCTGGCGTCATCGGCATCCATTAAGACGCTTCAGATACGCTGACGATCTCCTATGAAAGAGACCTTCTGGCCACAGAGGTATTCATCATATCTGAATGAGTCAAATATATCTACAAGCAGTTTAAGTGCCCACTTATCAACTGTTTAAAGTCATACGTCTTCACTCAGCACCCTTCAGTTCACGGTAGATTCTCTGGCAACTAATTATCGTGTCCAATTCAAAGCCGAACTATCTGCTGAGGATCCGGAGTGTTTGAAACAGGTTTTTTTTCCTGCGCTTCAGTTTCTGCCTTTCTTGTAACATGTTTTGCCTTTGAATTGTAATTTGGTAGTGTTTATAGATTATGTACGTTTGAAACTGTCCTGTTATGGGATGGGGGAGCCGGGGTGGCCGAATGGTAGAGCGTTGGACTTCTAATGCTCGGGTCGTGAGTTCGTATCCCGGCTGGGGCCAAATATTTATGCTGGCTTTCTCATCGTTGCCCCGTCTTTGATATCAGCCGTATGTGGTGGAAAAGGACGCTAAACCCCCAAAACACCCACCCACCTACCTACCCTGTTATGGGATGTCTCGACACCAGGAAACGTGAAAACGTTTTAGAAGTCGCTAAAACTTGGAAGTTCTTTGACTGAAGATTGACGGAAGACTATCCACAAATTCGGGACAACCAGCAGGTATCACCCATAGCCGGCCTATGATTTTTCATTTGGTAGTGTTTATATCTGCAGGTTTTGAAAGGGCATCCCTAACATGCTACAACAATACGAAAAAAGTTTTAGTAGCATGAAAAACGTCTTTCTTTTACTGAATTCTCATTGACACAAAATTCGGGGCAACCAGCTAAAATCACCCGTTGCATGTTAATTTTGATTTGGTAGTGTGTAGGTTTGGCAACTGCCTGTTTTTAGTTGCTGCGGCATAAGGAAAAACGTTTTAGTAGTCACCAGAACTCGATAATTCTATGACTGAAGAATCCTCATTGACACATATTCGGGACAACCAACCTTAATCACCAGTTGCCCTTGAATTTTAATTTAATACTAATAGTGTTTAGGCGTACATATGCTTGGGTTCCTGTAGGCCGGGCTTCCCCTCTCAGTAATCCAGGATGTGGCGTCCCCGATCACTCATGGGTTGCCCGGACTAGGGTTCCTGTAGCTTCAGGAAAACCGCTTTAATAGCTACTAGAACTTCTCTCTTTGACTGACGGATCCCCATTGACACAAATTCGGGGGGAACCAACCAGCCCAGATCACCCTTCGCTGGTAAACATCAATAAATAACCATTAAGACACTATCATACCTGCTACGACTCTTTTGGAAGTGCATGAGGTAGCCTCAGTAAAAACTGATGCTGCCCAAATCACGTCTGATAGGCCGGGACAAGTACTATAACGTCTGGGTTATCGTGCAGTCGTCTATAGTTCGCCACAGGACCCTCAGTTCATCCATCGTAAGGGTGGTACGGGACGTTCTCCTACAGCTTCAAACGCTGGGCGTCGTTCATCAGCGTCAGCACATCTAAAGAACGTCTTCACGCTAAGGAGGCTAGAGGACCTAGTTGTTACCCACTGTTTAGATTCTGCCCACAGAAATAAACCCAAGAGCGATGAGATGAGAAATAATCACCGGCGTGCTAAATGATGCCAGCGCATTAGATGTGGCGGATGAAATCAGCTTCGCTGGGAACCTGGGTGCTTGTGGATGGGCTCTGTGTTGTGTTCTCTTTGCTGTTCGCCTCAACATTATAATAGGAATTGCGGGGGCTGAAGAATGGGCAAGCTCAGTATCTTATAAACAGGGGGATGTTGGAAAATAAAGAAATTGTGAGGTTAAGGCGTGGGGCAAAAGTCTGTATGAACTAAAAGAAATTGTGTCGCAGATGTTCTGTTCAAGTTTGTTTTCCTTTGGCCTCCGCCTCAACGTTGCGCACAACATTAAAATAGGAATTGCAGCTGTTGAAAAATGGGCAAACTCCTTATCGTATAAACTGGTGGATGTTAGAAAACTGAAAAACAGAAGAAAAAAAAAACAGATTTCTAAATGTATGCAGAAGTTCATATGACCTTAAGAAAATCTGCTGGAGACTTAGTTCTGTTTGTTTTCCTTTGCTCTCCGCCTCAACTTTGCAAACGATTTTAATAGGAGGTGTATACTGAGCAGATGATGAATGGGCAAACTTCTTATCCAATAAACAGGAGGATGTTAGAAAATATAGAAAATTTGCTGCAGATCTAGGAGTGTAGGCAAGAGTTTATATGAACTAAAAGAATGACTGGCTAGGAGCGACGGTTCTAAACATGCTGCCAGGAACGACGGTTTGGGGTTTTAAACATGTTAAGTTGGCCATGTGGACAGACAAACAGTTCAAGTTTGAGAGAGACGCCCGAAAGATTTCTGATTAAAAAAAGATATTCACTCTCAGTGTTTTAGTTTTGAGGGCGTGTGAGAGCAAATTCGCCGACATGAAGGCTTAGCTTCAAAAGGTGGTCCATGGCGCTGTTTGTCTCTCTGTCTGCAGCCCCTCGTGTGCAGATGTTTAGGGTTTTGCCTTAAACTGGCATGCAAAACAAAATCTTATCCCTATGGAAAGCTCTTGACGCTAAATGCCATTGTGCCATTGGTGTTTCTCCTACTTACAGTTTCTGACAAAACGCTAATGTTAGCCCCCCTGCCCCCTCCACACACACACACACACACACACACACACACACACACACACACACACACACACACGATGGAGGATTAGCACATGTCACTCACTTTGTTGCACACGTGAGTCAAAAAGGAGGCAGGGAGGGGGAATGAGACATGCAATAAGACGTTTTGTCAGAAAACAGCTACGTGACTTTCATCTTCTCCCAAGTCGACCTCACTCGGCTTTGTCACGTAGGCGACAGTTGGCAGTAACCTTGGCCAGATGTCTGCGAGGCGCTGATTGGTTAATGAACCTTGGGCGATGGCAGCCATGTTTGACACGTGTCGCTAGGTGTGAAAGAACTGCACTTTCCCTCCATCACGGAGTCCCACATTGTGGAAATTATTACGCAAGCCAGTCTATTTAACAGGCCCACCCTACAACACTTCGCCATGATTAATTTCGCCCGAGGTGGCCGAGGTCAGGAGTAGATGATGAAAAAGAAATAGGGCTGCTGTGATGTAACGAAATAGCAACGGGTTTATCTTTCATTTCTGTTTATGGTAGCCTTGAGTCTGCGTGGGCGAGCCGGTATTTTGTCATTACACTGTATTACATGTAGAGCAGCCAAACAAGACATCGTCTGTCACACGAACAGGGTCACTCCATGATGGCGGTCGTTTTGGGCGGTGTCGGTTGCGAGATGAAAGATGTTCACATGTGAGGTCTCAGTCTAGAACAAAGAGGGCTTTTTCTGGGGGGGGGGGGGGGGGGGGGGGGGGGGCAAATACGACGTATTTCACACCTTCAGTGACTTCAGTTTTCACATTAATGACAAACACCTCGGACGTAGAGCGGCGATCTGATGAACTCGCCGCTACGTGTATTGAGTGCCGTTACATTCCCTGATGTTGACAAGCTATAATATTCAGTTGAAATTTTCTTCTTTTTTTTTTTTTAATTATTCAGTAAAGCAAGCGGTGATGCTGGCAGTTCATTAGGTGCCACAGTATGTTTATTGGTGAAGTCAGTTGTTGTTTGTTTGTTCGTGAGCATAATTTTGTTCAACCAGATTATTGATAACTCTAATCTCGACAGAAAATATTTCCCGTTGTGTTGTTGCCTGTAAATAATAAACGGTGCTGGGAGAAAGGGGGTAAGCGGTAAGGTTAGAGACTTTTTATAAGCCACTCTAGTAAAGATTAGAAGCTGCTTCAATGGTTTATTTACAACAGCTGGAGATGTCGACTGAGCTTTTGACAAAGTCCTCTCCTCGCGGAATGGAAATACATGTATGAATCACCTCTCTGTACAGATTTTATTCGTTTATTTTTTTGCCCAGTCTTCAACTCGCCTGTCCGGTTGACTTAGTACAAACTCAAGCCAGGCAGATACCTCAACCCATACCCGAGGACTCTAGATCCGCCACGCCGCTAGCGGATATATACACAGTCCTTGCCCACACTGACCTGCAACTCGTATTTATCCCCGAAACCGAGGCGCACGTGCAGTGAGAATTGTCTTGATGGCACGTGCGGTGATTATTCTGGTTTTTCATCGCGTCAGCAGGGCCAGACACTTGACATGGAAACTAAAGGTAAATTGGACGTAAACCGCAGCAGGGGGGAAAAAAGGAGAGAAGATGGGGGGGAGAAGAACGAGGCAAGACTTGAAAGAGAGGAGTGTTTCTCTGCTTTCACGAAAGAAATCAGTTGTCGAGACGTTAAGCAGGCGGCTCCTCGCAATGATGCTCAGGTCCTTAGCAGCTGACACTTTGCAGGCCCGACCCGCCACGCACGCTCAGGAGAGAGAGAGAGAGAGAGAGAGAGAGATTATTTCACTGACAGATATTTCGCAGAATGTCGTGATTGTATTTCTGCGATTCGTTTGATCACATTTTTTCTTCAGAGGGTTTCTTCTGATGTTATTTGTATGGTTTGGCCATTTTATGTCTTTTTGTCGTGGCGGGTAGAGCTCCTGCAAACTGTTTCTTTTTTATCCGAAAAAAAAAAATGTAATGAGCCTCATAGAACGTTTACGCCGCTCGAAATTATGCCCCTTTGTCTTCACAACTGCACTGGCCGGTTCCGAGACGGTTGTTGATACTTTGAACAGTTGTTTTGTTTGTTGTGTATGCCATTAATTTGTTTACTCATGAGTAAACCTGAGGACCGCACAAATCTTTGCCATCTTAGCTCAATAGCAAGTAACCGACACAGGCACTGTAGACAACAACAAAAATTGGGGCAGAGGGTTTCAGTGTCAGTTGACATCAGTTCATGCACAGAAACGGTAGTACAATATAAATCAGTCATCCATTTGAATTGAGTAGGTGTGCATATTAGAGGGGAAATATAATTATTTTTCTCGAATTGCCGTTAATAAAACCTAATTACTTCAAAACGGGCGCCGTATTAACGAGTGCAGGCTTTCCTTCTTCTTGTGTTATTTATTTATTTATTTATTTATTGCGCAAAGTCTCTTCCTTCAAGCCAGTTTTGGTCTCTTCCACAGGTGAAGGTCTGGTTCCAGAACCGTCGAATGAAATGGCGTCACGCCCAGCAGAGAGCCAAGACGCAGGGGCAAGGTGCCGAGGGGGACACCAGCGAGGGTGCAGCCTCAGAACACCCTCCACCCGGCTCCGGAGCTCCCCAACCTGAAGAGCGGAAAAAGGAGGGGACGGCCGACTGTGAGAAGAAACAGGACACGGAAGGAGCGGCCCGTGACAGTGCCTCCGACACTTCCAGCCTCAACAGCACGGCTGAGAGTGACGTCATTCGGGAAGGTCTGACGTCACCGCCGCCGCACGACGGCGGAACCCACGCGGCGGACGATGACGTCAGTGTTGGTGACGATGACTTCGCAAAGGACAGGACTTGCAGTGACGTCGACGAAGAGATGACGCACTGCGACATCGACGTGGTGTCGGATGGTGACGACAGTGAGGAAGAAGACATTGTGATGTAACTTGTAACTCGTTCGTCACAGTGTCTTCCTGGCCTTGACGTGGGGAGGGGGGGGGGTGGAGGGTGGGTGGGTGGGGGTGGGGGGTTATGTCAGAACAGACTATAAGCTGTGACGTAGCCACTTGATGACATTGAAGTGTTATCGCTACATTGAGCTTTGACGTAATCACTGACTTGGTGATATTGAAGTGTTGTCAGTACATCAAGAAGGAAAACATGGCGATGTCAGGGAGGGCCAGACGAGGCGTTGTCCTCTGTCGTCCTTGAAGGAAAATGTAAAACAAACAGTAAACTGTGACGTCCGGACGACTGACAGCTGCTATTGTGTCTGAGCCCCCGAAAGACAGCGGAGGAGAAAGCGTGACGTAAGTCAGAAACATTCTTTGTGTCTGCTTTGATTTTTTTTTTTAATTTTAAATTTTTACTTGTGAAACGGTTCACAAAAATTAAATTAGAATTAAAAACACACGAGCAGCTGGGTAATAGAAATGACACTTAAATGACACTGTGCGTTTCTCAGTGAGCCCAAATGAAGTCGGAGAAGAAGATAATGGTGTGTTGACAGTGATGACGCCATGCAGAGAAAATGATGACATAGTGTGGGGACAAAGTGAGGTTACATTATAGACCAGGTAATGACATGGAGTGGACAAAGCTGTGATGCAGTGTGGACGAAGTGATAACGCAGCGTGAACTATGTGATGGCACGACCACATGATGACACAAAGTCACGGTAGACAAATTGATGATGCAGCAATGTGGACAAAGTGATCGCGCAACGTGGACACTGTGATGACGCAACGTGGACTACATGATGACACTGACAGAGTGGACAAAGATGCTGACGCAATGTGGACAAAGTGATGATGCAATGTGCGGACAAAGTGATGATGCAATGTCCGGGCAAATTTGTGACACAGTCTGGGCAAATAAAAGTGATGACGCATTATGTACAGAGTGATGACGCATTGTGGACAAAACTGACTCCTTTTTTTTAACAAAGAGATGACGCAGTTGTGGACAAAACTGTCACATTTTTGACAAAAGTATGACGCAATTTGTACAGGGCGATGACACTTGTTTTTTAATGGGGAGGTGGGGGAGAAAGTAATGACATAATGTGGACAAAGTGATGACACAAAGACAACCAGATCACGCGTACTGATCTCCAGGAACCGGTGCGTAGCAACGAACATAGAGATACTGGCGACTTCTTGTATGTGGCGATGTTAGTAGTCCGTGTACGCTAGTTGAAGCAGGTCAGTGACTGTTGGAAAAGCTGAGCAGTTCACGTAATTATGCTGCCTTCAGTGTGTGTGCTTTCCTAGAATTCAACATCGCTGCTTTGTACGATGCATTTATTGTTGTTGTTCTTGATCTGATCTCTCAGACTGGAAGAGGTAATTTGAAGGTGTGGAACAAGGTTTAAATGGTATAGCCTATCCTTTCCTTTCCTTTTTTTTTTTTTTTTTTTTTTGAAGGTGTGTGTGTGGGGGGGGGGGAGGGGGTGGTATGCTGATGCTGAATTTTTTAATCCAGTCATAATTGCGGTGTTCGTAAATTTAATAATGCAAATGCTATTCATTCTGAGAACTAAACTGTAAACTGTGGCCTTCAGCTATTGACAACCTCTCCCCCCACCCTCTACACACACACACACACACCCTCCGCACACCACCCACCCCCCCCTCAACTCGCCAACAAACATTTTCAGAAAACAAGATACCGTGCCACAGTAGTATTTATTTTGCAAGACAAGTTCATTTCGCGCCTTGCGTGCCATGTTTTATTTTCCCTGTTGTTCATTACCTTGGGTTCTTTTTCATTCTTCTAGTCCTGAATAAAGCATAATAAAATTAATTTTCTTTTTGGTTTGTTTTTTTCGTGCGTTGATTATGAATGTGCTTACGATGGTGCTGATGTCCATACTGTATTTACTGTGACGCTTGGCAATGCAATTTATGAAGTTTGTTTGATGAGACTGGCAGTCATAGTGATTACATGTACTTTTTTTCCCCCCACGTCGCAGTTTTGGTTAGAGCAGGGCCCTACATAGAATAAAGTCCCTGGTCAGAGGAAACCATGGCGTGTTCGTGGAATGGTGTGTGTGTGTGTGTGTGTGTGTGTGTGTGTGTGTGAGAGGGGAAAACATGGAGTGTTCGAGTCATGGAATGGTGTGTGTGTGTGTGGGGGGGGGGGGGGGCATGGCGTGTTCTTGTGTGTGTGTGTGTGTGTGTGTGTGTGTGTGTGAGAGAGAGAGAGAGAGAGAGCAGACAGACAGACAGACAGATAAGTACGGTATTTCACAGTTTTTAGTTACACTTTTCGATGTGTGGTTTCTCGTGGTGTTTATTTTACGAAACGGGCATATGACAAGTCTGTCTGGTTTATTTCTATCTTTGATGCATCTGAGGTCTTGTCGTGCTGGTTAGTCGTATATGTAAAATTTAGCCTTCAGATTTTTTAAAAATCTTCCAGTCTCAAGTGAGATTTATTTATTCATTTCTAAGACTGGTTTCTGAACTGGGGTAATCGTAAACCAGATGGAAATAAATTTTGAATTGTAAAATCAGCCACATCACGCCGCATTAATTTGTGTATATGATTTCTCTTAGTTGTATTATGAATAAGGAAAAAGAACACTTCTATCCATGTGGAAATTTGCCTTCGGCACCCCAAGAAACAATGTAACGATATTGTCATCAAGAACAACTGTAAACCCTGTAAACTAACCAGAAACAGTTGACCACCTGTACGGGGTCCGTCCAAATAGTGCGAAGAAGTGCCTTTTTTCCTCTTGTTGTCTCTGTCGCTCTCTTTAATTTAAAAAAAAAAAGCACAGACGCACACAAATACCAAGAAAAACATCTGTTTCAATATGTAAGTAAATTTTGTGTTTTAACACTTCTTCGCACCTCTTCGCACTTCAGTCTTCGCACTATTTGGACGTAACTACCTTATGTCTTAAAAGCCAATTCCAAAATCGTAATTTTACTTGAAATCTTCCGATCACTAAGAGCCACTTCAAGCCACTATTATGCAATCTGCAGCGGTCTCGGGCCTAGCGGGGAAGGCCCACGCCTTGCGTAATAATGGTTTGAAGTGGCTGCTACTGGTGTGCAGTGGCTTGTTCTTTTTAATCTGTCTTATCATATAGTGGGCAGGGGGTGGTCGAGCTGTGGCTCTTAAGAGTTAATAATAATAATAATAATAATAATGATGATTTGTCTGTAAGTTATGGCTTATATAAATCTTCACACAGTTGCTCCATGAAAATGCCGCAGAGTCCAGAGAACATAAACAGAATAGCCTTGCTTTACACCTCATTTCGTTTTCGGAAACAAATAAAATGATGTCTTTGATTTTCCTTTGAAAAAAAGTAATACTTGGTTTGTACGGGTTTAGACACAAACTCTGCTGAGATGTGAACTCTGAGCTTTTCATTTTGTCAGCAGGACTGTTTGACACTTCTTGTATTTGAGGACCAGTTTCTGTTCAGTGGAATCTAGTCGTTCCTCAGTACCACGTGCATTTAACTAATTCAGTGTACAATACTTTGTGCTATTTGCGGGTAAAGTGCTCATACTTTCGGAGTTTTGTTTGTCTATTTATTATTTTGCATTATAATGTTTGTAAAGTATAATGCGTGTAACATGGCTTCTAGAGGGTATATTACAGAGTGCCTGGTGAATTCACGTTTGTTTTCAAATAAAACTATTCATGAAAAGACAGGTTCCTGCTCTGAGCGTTTTGGGTTTGTTTGTTTGTTCTTTTGGCTTTCTGTTTGTTTTGTTGTTGTTTGCTTTTTTCGGGTTGTTGTTGTTGTTGTTGTTTGGTTCGGTGTTTTTCAGTGAATTAATATATTTGTTTCTCTTGAAAAGAATGAAGAACAGATTATTTTTGCATTTAAATCGAGGAAGAAAACTGTGACCTGAATGTGTCTTGACAGAATACTAGGATCAGATTTAGTTTAACCGACTTCGTGAATTTATTCCAACCCTTCTGCTCTCGGCTGTCTTAGCATCTTAAAAGGAGATAATCGGGAAGGGGAGATAAGTTGTTGTTTTATTTTAATTCTCCTGAGGTAACTAAATTCAAAGAGCAATTATTTCTTTACAAAAGTACAACGAAAACTGAATAAATTAGTTAGAGAGCTCATACATCTGACAACAGTGTGAGATCTGTTTCAAATGCGATCGGGGCAAAACTGAGACGCTTATCTAAAAAAAAACTAAACAAAGAAAAACAAACAAACAAACAAAACTCATTGACATTCTACTTCAGTTTTTTTTTTTTAAATTGTTGCTAACGGCAAAAACAGGTAGATCGTAACAGAATGTTGTTTTCGAATTTCTTTCTTGAAATGACTTCTTCTTCTTTTTTTTTTTTCTTTTTTTTTTTGGGGGGGGGGGGGGAGGGGGTGTTCGTCTCTTTTTTTTTTTCTCTCTTTTTTTCATAGGGTCTATTTTTCTTTTTCTAGAATGAACAGAATCCAATACTGTATGTCAGTAATCATGAAAATCTTTCATCTCATTCAAAAACGTCCACAGTCCAACATACACCGGTTCCAGCGCTGTACCGAGGTGCTCCCCCAGCGGCTTCTACTGACGCAAGACCCCATCCGTCTTCCCCTGGCCAGCGGACGGTCTCACTGAGATAGACTGATTTGCGTGGCGTGGGGGAGCCCGGGAACATGGGTTTCCAATAGCTGCCACTGATAACCAACCCCCCTGGTACGTTATCACACACCAATCCAAACAGTCTGCGCCGAGGATTCTCGGGTACTGGGCGACGGAAGGGAGAATTAGCAAGCAGAGCAAAGTTGCCGTCAGATTTATTGCTGGACTTGTTTTGTGTGTGAGCAATTGATAGCCCAATCCCGCAAGGGTAATTAGATTTTAAGGCGCTGGTGGTGTGGTGGTGGAGAGGGAGGGGGAGAGGGTGATGAAGGCTAGCTGGCGATGTCCCTTGACCGCGTTGTACAGACAATAGTGAAACACTGGAATCCAGTGAGAGGAAAATTACAATGTCTGGTCCTTTGAATAAAATAAAAGCAATAACCACACACACACACACACACACACACACACACACACACACACACACACACACTTTTCAAGGATTTAACACAATTTGATTACGTTTTGTCCCACTCAAGCTTTGTGTCTGCATATGTTCCAATATTTCTTGGTCTACTAACATGGGAAATAATAGTGATTATAACCACAGTTCTCATTTACAATATTTATGTACTGTGTTCTGTCAACAAAAAGTGGGGCGAGGTAAACGAGGTAAACCTTTTTTGTTTGTTTGTTTGTTTTGGGTTTTGTTTTTTTAAAGCACGTTACTTCAGTTAGGACTCAGGAGTCGGGGTGGCCCAATGGTAGAGCGTTGGACTTCTAATGCTCGGGTCGCGAGTTTGTATCCCGGCTGGTGCCAAATATTTGTGCTTGCTTTTTCATCGTTGCCCCGTCTTCGATATCACCCGCATGTGGTGGAAAAGGACGTTAAACCCCCAAACACACACACACACACACACACACACACACACACACACACACACACACCTCCAGTTAGAACTTCATTTCCGGCTTCCGAATTATGGCGAATAGGCCAAGCTGATAGCTGGCAGTTTCGTTCAAGCAAAAGAGTTTTGATTTCCGATGCTGCTGATGCCTCAGTACCGTGGAATCTGCTAATGGAGACCCAAGTGAAAACACGCATATTACATTCAGCAGCAGGACGGCGTAATGAAAAGCACTCCACCTGTAGTGTCACCCCCCATAATGAGATCTCGCCACAATTACAGACCGTATTAACGAGCCCTTGTTCGAATTACTGACCCGAATGAACGAGCCCTTGACGGCCTTGTCCCAGATTACCCGCGCTAGCTTGGCAGCAACGGACCCCGGCCCCGTGGGACAACTGAAGAAACGATGCTACCGTCTCTCTGGAAAAAGGGCCTAAGGCTAATGCCTTTGATAACCGCTTAGATCCTTTTTCCTTGGTGTGATAGGAAACTGGACGGCATTAAATTCCGCTACGCTGTGCGTGGGACGCCATTATATTCTGGTTCCGTCCCACTTCTGACACTAAACGGTGACGGGCGGTGTTGTGAGATACCGAGAAGAGTTGTAGTGGTGTCACTACGGTCTTGTGGTCAGAGACGGATGCTGGTGTCAAGGGAGGCAGGTCCGTTAATTTTTGCAACGTGGTCAACGGCGTACTCTCTCTCTCTCTCTCTCTCTCTCTCTCAGACGAACTAGTCACTGTTACTGTCTTTCATATGCAGTTAACTCATGGTCATTTCATGTGTCATCAATGCATATCCAGATGTAATGTAGAATAGAAAGTTAGATAGGCAGCACGGCCAATAAGCTGTTTCTATAATAAAACGTTTCGAGCCTCTCTCTCTCTCTCTCTCTCCGTGTGCTTAATACTCTTGTACTTTTGTACTACCATTATGTCGTATGTAGTTTAGTGTTCAACGGCAAGTTTGAAAAATGGTTATTGTAACCAACATCTTATACCGTTGTTAAATAAAGCATCAAAGTCAAAGTCTCTCTCTCAGCGTGTAACTGATGCGCTCGAATTGTATCAATAAAACGTTTTCTATAATTTTCAGTGATACAGTCGGTATTATCGAGTTCCAGTTTCTATTGTTGTTGTTGTTTATGGTCCTTGTGATTTTTGCAGGCAGTAATTGCAGACTGTGTCCACGTCGTTTCTTGGTTTAAACTGACAGGTTTATTGCCATGCAATTCGTCCAAGTAAAGAATTAGTGAGCATGAACAAGCACCGCTTATGATAATGCTCAGGGCCCGAATGTAAAAGTCGAGGTTAATTTAACCCGCGGCTACGGGCCTAACCCAGACTAGGACAAAAGAAACGGCAAAAAAACAAAATTATATGTAAAAAAAAAGGAGGCGAAGAAAGGAAGAAATAAATCCTTCTATAACGGCTTAGGTATCTTGCTGGAATGGACCCGCTTCCTGATTTAAAACAAAAAACAACAGAAAATTTAACCCTAGAGCTAGTTTAGTTCGAGGTTAGGCTCTAACCCGGGTCTAAAATCCGTAACCTCGACTTCTACATGCGGAGCCAGAGGGGGAACAAGTACATATTGACAGTACTGCAATGGCAGCAATTATGATAAATTAAAACGTCGTTTCTTCACTGATGCCGGATAGACCTTGTGACTCGTTTTGGAATTGGAAACATTTCCCAGTTTCCCTGGAGATGTTTGTGGCTTTTCTTCTCGTAGTTTGTCCAAACCCATGGATTCTGGTAAACTAAGGCTAAATCTGTGCCCCTTTTCTCCGATGCTGCATATTAGTCCTATGATATTTTTTTTCAGTCTGCAATCTGAGTGTATCTGGTGCCCATTCAAAGAAAAAAAATCTTCAAAACCTCTTCTAAAAGTTTCAGCGCTGTGTGGTTGACGGCTGCGAATGCATAGTAGTACTACGATTTTTTTTTCAGTCTGCAATCTGAGTGAGTGTATCTGGTACTCATTCAAAGAAAAAAAAATCTTCAAAAAAAATCTTCAGTAAGTTTCAACAGTGAAACGGTGACGGCGGCGCAGAGAAACTTTTTTCCCCCTTAAAGAGTTTTATAAAGTGTATATGCACATAGGCAGATCGTCTCCGGCACAACGCATTACAGCCTGTCTCGTTGAAGTGGTGAGTGCTTCAATCTAATTGGCAAGAGAACCAGAACCGCTACAGACACCAAGAGGATCAATCTCCTCGCTGGCATTGGTTTGTTTGGAGTTTAATTTGTTTACCCAGTGGCCGGCACGATTAAGCCTCTCCTGCAAATCACTTCTGCTCTCTCCTGGCGGTGTCAGCCATAACAATCGCTTGTTCGGATTGCTTCCCCTGATTAAAGCCTCGTTAGCGGCGCCGCCGACGGAGGGCGCTGTTGGTTCACGTGGTGTTCATGCTGACACGAGCGACTCGATACGCTGCTGCGAGTGGTCGACGTGCGCGATCTCTCGCTAATCTGGGACAGCATCAGGCTGGGGCCGACACCGTTCCATATTACTTACTCTGCCCAGGGAATTCGAGGTGGTCGTTTTGGAAAGGTCTTAAAAAGTTTCTAACTGATTTGTTATTTTCTAGCCGCCCTAGAGTTGTTCTGGAGCTCAGGAGCGATCGCCTTAGTTCACTGAGGTTTCAAACGGGTCAGATTCAAGACTGCATAATAATAATTATCATGTTAGTTTAAAATGTAACTGAAGCCTGACATGCAGTTCTGGGGAGCATTTTATCATGTCCTGTCCGGCCATACATCAGGCATTGTGTGTGTGTGTGTGTGTGTGTGTGTGTGTGTGGTCGAATGGTAGAGCGTTGGACTTCTAATGTTCGGGTCGTGAGTTCGATCCCGGCTGGGGCCAAATATTTGTGCTGGCTTTTTCATCGTTGCCCCGTCTTTGATATCACCCTATGTGGTGGAAAAGGACGTTAAACCCCCAAACACTCACCCACTCACCCGTGTGTGTGTGTGTGTGTGTGTGACACAGTGTGTGTGTGACACAGTGTGTGTGTGTGTGTGTAATGTTTCAGTGTAAATGGCATAAAACACAAGTCTATGCGGTGCCGAAAACGTACATGATTATGAGCCTAACTCTTCAAACAGGCGTCGTTCATGGTCCACAGTAAAAGTGAAAGTAAAAACTGTACTGATATTCCTGTAGTCCCTTCTGGGGCGTGGACGAAATACCGACAATCAGAGCGAACGGGAAACAGTGCAGTACATTAGCAGCCAGTGACCCCTCGCTGTGCCGTGTCGCACGTGCTCTCAACGGACACGCACATCCAAGGCAACGCTGACAGTCACCCGCTGGGCACCTCTTTCAGGCCAGCGCCAACGGCAGTCACGGGTCCTCGCTGGGCACATGTGCTGCCCAAACACAAACACATACAGCTAATGACTGGTGACGCAACGCGCGGCAGTGTGCGTCACTCAGCCGGGTGACAGAAGTGCATAGATCTGAATATTCCGCTGTAGCGTTACGTGAAGCGCAGATTAGCAGCCTTTGAAGGACCAATCGTCGGCGTCGTTAGACGCTCGACCACTGATAACGCACCTCGGAAGTCAGGATATGTGCGGAGTGAGACGTGCATGCGTGTTTACTGGTATACATGTACTGACAATGTCTAATTTATTGCAAGGCTGTTAGGGAGAGTGGGTGAGTACCGCACGGTCAGTCGTTATCACGGATTGACAGTCTACGGGTTATGTTTCAGTGTAGCGGGCAACTGGGTATGGCTGATGCGCCTCTGGTCGCCGGGTGTCAGTAGCTTTATGATGAAATACAATGTTAATACATGTACACCATTTTGTAAGGCGATTACAGAGAGGTTTTTTTTTTGCGTAAGCGGCGCTATGCAAATCCCCAATATGATAAGTGCACCGATAGATAAATAAACAAGTAAATAAATCAAGGCGGGTGCCCTTCCAGAAGGTACTTTTAATACAGACAGAAAGAAGAGAGAGAGTGCGTTCTGGCAGGAAACCCTCGAAATGGAACCGAGACCGTGGCCCGCCGTACACAGACACTTGTTCAAAGGTATTGCAAAGGCTCAAACTCGACGCTGAGGATCGAGAGTTAAATTCTTAGAGATGGGATGATGGGCCGCGAATGTGTGTGTGTGTGTGTGTGTGTGTGTGTGTGTGTGTGTGTGTGTGTGTGTGTGTGTTTACCGAGCGTAGTCAGTGACTGACGCCATCTTGTGAACCGAACTTTAACGGTACTAAAATGAATTACATTTAATATCAATGGGTATAGAAGCAGCACAATCTCAGTGACGACAAATGCAGCTGAATACATTATCATACACCCAAACATTAATTATAGACCGTGATGCTAAGTGTTCTGCCACAGAGATACGCATTTTATTTTAACACATTTCGTCAGTACAGCGCACGAGTATCCCACGGTTGTTTTGTTTTTTGTTTTGTTTTTTAACACTCTCAGTTCGGTTTTGGCCCTGTATGCGTTACTCGGGCAAGATTAACGGTTCCTTGACGGCTCCTACTGCAGCAAATACGAGTACTATAATATAATCGTATAATCAAAGTTAAATCCATGCAGATAATTTTGGGTGAGGAATCTGGTGCACAACCCCGAATTGACTTGACGTCAGTGTTCCTTATCACGCACATGCCCGGTTACGTGCGTCGTTTACGGCGAAAATTCACTGAGAATCTGACGCAGAGATTTTGAGGCTGTACTTCACAGATTTTACAAAATGACCCTCTGGGAGGAGCGGTGGTCTAATAGGTAGCGCATCGGATTTAGCCGCTGCGCAATGAACGGCCGTCACCAATGTCATGGCGATGAAGCGTGGGTTCGAGATTGTGGTATGTGATACCGGCTTTTCCTGGCTACCGGGCTGCTCATCGGGGGTTTCTCTCCGGGTCATCCGCCCCCCCCCCCCCAGCAAAATTGTGAAAAAATATAGGATAGATATTTGGTGGCGCTGCACCGCGGCGACGCGCTTCCCCCGGGGGACGGAAGCAGCCCGAATTTCCCTAAAGGGATAATAAAGTAGTTACAAAAATTGACAGAGATGGCCAAAGTGATCCTCAGTTTTGAAAGCTATAAAGAACACTGCTTGGTAGAAATTGATTTAATACCTGTGCAGAAGATCTGAAGCCGCATGGCCGTGGTGGTATGGAATGCGGCGTGCTTTGTGTCTGTCAGTACGGGCGATAGTTGAAGAGAGAGCGGGAGGGACGGCAGGCGGTGTGGTGGGGCGCACAACCTGAATCTGTAATTACCCTGATGAGGTGCGAGCCGCTTATCTTGGCCCGCCCGCTGTGGGCTCTACCTCTATAGTAGGCTCTAGGGCGGCGGACTCCCACATACTGTGAATTACTGGTAAAAAGAGGCTGGTCAGACGCGGCGATTTCAGTTTGCACGCATACCAGCGCTAAAAATCTACAGGAAACAGATGCAAATTTCAAGGAAAAACGCTGTGTGTGTGTGTGTGTGTGTGTGTGTGTATGTGTATGTGTGTGTGTGTGTGTGTGTGTGTGTGTGTGTATGTGTGTGTGTGTGTGTGTGTGTGTGTGTGTGTGTGTGTGTGTGTATGTGTGTGTGTGTGTGTGTGTATGTGTGTGTGTGTGTGTGTGTGTGTGTGTGTGTGTGTGTGTGTGTGTGTGTGTGTGTGTGTGTGTGTGTGTGTGTGTGTGTGTGTGTGTGTGTGTGTGTGTGTGTGTGTGTGTGTGTGTGTGTGTGTGTGTGTATGTGTGTGTGTGTGTGTGTGTGTGTATGTGTGTGTGTGTGTGTGTGTGTATGTGTGTGTGTGTGTGTGTGTGTGTGTATGTGTGTGTGTGTGTGTGTGTGTGTATGTGTGTGTGTGTGTGTGTGTGTGTATGTGTGTGTGTGTGTGTGTGTGTGTATGTGTGTGTGTGTGTGTGTATGTGTGTGTGTGTGTGTGTGTGTGTGTGTGTGTGTGTGTGTGTATGTGTGTGTGTGTGTGTGTGTGTGTGTGTGTGTGTATGTGTGTGTGTGTGTGTGTGTGTGTGTATGTGTGTGTGTGTGTATGTGTGTGTGTGTATGTGTGTGTGTGTGTGTGTGTGTGTGCCATGTGATGTGGCATACTGTATTGACAGCTTGTTGAGATTTCCGAAATGATATATATAAACACAATGTTGCATATGACACCCCACAAATGCTTTAAAATTCACCCCAAAATCACAGAAATTCTGCAGCCAAAGACTCATGTGTAGAGTAAATTTCATCAAATTCCAATATTCCGTTTTTTGGCAATGGTAGCAGCGACCACATACCCCCTCATTCCGAGCCTCGGTCGTCGGCCAGCCGCGCATGAATACAAATAGTCCACAATCCCGGTAATTTCATTTTCCCCTAATTTTACGATTACCTGGCATGAAATTTGATTTATTCACAAAGCCAACAGAGAGCCCCAGATTGCCATTTTTTTTTTTATTCTGCATACAAATTTAACTTAAAAAGGGGCAAAAATTTTGTACTATACTGACTCTGATTTAGCGTAGTTTGTTACTACATGCCCCGGAAACTTGTCCGTCCTGTAGCCTGTAAATGTACTCTCATCCGGTTCGTCGGAGGGACTGAAGCGCGACGCCGTCGGTTCGCCAGTGAATAAAACGCTGTCCTATTTTTTCCTCGCCACGCCAGTCAATCGCCGCTGACTGTGCGCTTTCGCTCTTTGTGTATTGTCCAGCTCCGAGCTGGCGGAGCAGCTGGTAGCCAAAGTGTGTCGCAACGTGTGACCACATCCCCCGCACAATACTGTGACACAAGCGGGTGCCTCCGGCGCAAGCTCGTGTCGTGTGCCAAGGGCGTAAGTTAGTATTAACCTAGTTTATATGATATAACATTTATCATGGCACTTGTGCCTGTGCAAACGGCTTCGTAAAATGTTTGCAGTACAAAGGAAGCTGTAATATTCCTGATGAGGTCAGTGTCAGTGAGGCGCTTATCTGGCCCGCCCGCCCGCTGTGGGCTCTACCTGCAGGGGCGGGCCCACACATGCTGTGAATTATTGGTAATTAGTGGTAACCTAGTTTACATGATACTGATAACATTTATACTTCTGCATGTGTAAAGCTTTTGCAAAAAGTTGTTTGCGGCGACGCAAAGGAAGCTTGTAATTTTCTTGATGAGGCCGGTGTGAGGCGAAGGCTTATCTGGCCCGCCTGCTGTGGGCTCAGTCTACCTCAGTGTATGGGCGGGCTTTAAAATGTTGTTTCCAATACAAAGGAAGCTGTAATTTCCCTGATGAGGTCAGTGTGAGGCGCTTATCTGGCCCGCCCGCCCGCTGTGGGCTCTACCTGCAGGGGCGGGCCCACACATACTGTGAATTATTGGTAATTAGTGGTAACCTAGTTTACATGATATAACATTTATACTTCTGCGCGTGTAAAGCTTTATATTTTTTTTAAAAGTTGTTTGTGGCAACGCAAAGGAAGCTTGTAATTTTCTTGATGAGGTGTGAGGCGAAGGCGGCTTACCTGACCCGCCCGATGTGTGCTGTATGCTGTATCTCAGGGGCGGA
The DNA here is from genome assembly GCA_018292915.2 of Batillaria attramentaria. Taxonomy (NCBI): domain Eukaryota; kingdom Metazoa; phylum Mollusca; class Gastropoda; family Batillariidae; genus Batillaria; species Batillaria attramentaria. Next base: position 5,494,049 of record JACVVK020000005.1, on the reverse strand, counting down.
CCCACACATAACAGTGAATTCTTGGTAAGATATTGTAACCTATAGTCTGTTACAAGAATAATGCAATATTTACAGACTAACATTATTAATATTTACAACTGAATTGTGAGCAGTTGTCACTGAGATCACTAGCGGCACAGGTCGCCGCGTCATCAGTCGAGTACGCTTCTGTTGGCTTCAGTAGTATTGTCAGCACTGATTACAGACGTTGTCATTGGCCAGTTGTCTAAGGGGGTGTGATGATTAAAAAAAAAAAGGCTCAGAACGATCTGTGAGTATAAAAATGGTAGAATTTTCCCCTCTAATTGCGGAGAGACTTTTCAGTTGAAAATTTGGACACTGGACAACTACTGAAACGCATCAGTATATCTGCCTTGTCCCTTCAGTCCTTCGTTTTTCGTTCTACGGAAACCTTGTGTGGTGGTTTTCCGAACAATATCAGCCTAGCTGCATTCGTTCAAAACATACGTAACAAAATTTGTAAAACGTGAGAGACTGCACGCATTCAGCATCAGTTAAGTTCGTATAGTTAACCCTCAATGTGCTAAGCTTCTGCGACCCTGACTGACACGTGTCATGACTCGCCTAACACGACGTTGGGTGGTCCAACGCTTTGGGGGTCGTCAGTTTCTGGTCGAATTTTTTTACCCGGCAGTCCCTGCACCCTGTCCGTCAACGCCTCGTCCTCGCTGTGGAGCATCCCACACTGCGCTCGCTGTGTGCTGGATTATGCTAGCTGCAGAAAGTAACGCAGCATTGCAGGGGGAGGGGGGTGTTTCAATTATTTTGTTTTATTTGACTTATAGAGCGCTTAATCTCACAGCAAAGCAACTCACAGCGCTACACACACACACACACACACACACACACACACACACACACACACACAAACACACACACGTGACACCCTGGCACACACACGCACGCACGAGGCTTGTGCCGCGGCACTGACACACACACATACATACCCTGATGCAAATATACAGTGAGTTACATGGGCACTGAAACAATGGCAGACTACTTTAACTGTGAAAGGCTTGGCGGTGTCGTGTTTAATGTTATTTCATTTTATTGCCCGTTGGTAATGGAAATTCAAAGTAACATACAACAGCCGTCATTCTTTAGAAGGAAGGAGCTGGGACAGTCGAGTCAGTGGTAGACTGCACCCTGGACTTTCAATACTTGGGTCGTGAGTTTGATTCCCAGCTGGAGCCAAATATTTGTTCTGGACTTTTTCTCGTTGCCCCGTTTTTGATATCACCCTTATTTGGTAAATTTAAATAAATAAATAAATAAATAAAAGAAGATAATAAATAGATAATCCCTCGGCAAACACCCACCCATCCACTTTGTGAAGGCGATGAATATGCGGCCTGAGGTCAGCATCAGAGCTGGTAATCGGTCGTGCAGTGTCTGGTCTTGAGTTGCAGTCTTAACTGACACCACGTGACTACCTCGAAGACTGGAGAGGAGGAGGGGTCGGGGGGTCGGTAGTAAATTCGAAAAGCCGAGGCGTATCACTGACCATTCAAATAATAATTAACACGTACCCCGGCAGCGCCGGCTATGGTCTTCGGCACAACCTCGTCACTGGGTTACCAACGTTTGCATGCACCCGATTTTTGGCTCACTTGTGTAACAAAGTGAGTCTATGTAATAGCCCTCCGTCGTCTGTCTGTGCGGTGTCTGTCTGTCTGTCTGTCTAAAGCTGTCTGTTTGCTGGGTTTCACTGGCATTTTCTCAGAATCTAGAAAAGCCAGAGACATCAAACTTTGTGTGATTATAGACATTCACAACACCTTTACTGACATACCTGTATTCAGTGGCTTTGAGTCAAAGTCAAGGCCATACAAGCTGTTTGCGGAAATGCTTCCAAAACCTTAACATTGACATTTTCTCAGAAACAATAAATGGCAGAAGCACCATACCTGGCTTGCTGGTAGACAGCCGTAAGACCTTTCAAAACATACCATATTGACTGACCTTGATCCAAGTTCAAGGTCACCAAAGCTGTCTGTTTGGAAATTTTACATTGGCATTTTCTCAGCCGGAATCTAGAAAAGCCAGAGACATCAAACTTTGCGTGATGATAGACATTGCCAACAACTTTACTGATATACCTGTATTTAATTAATGGCTTTGAGTCTAGGTCAAGGCCATACAAGCTGTTTGCGGAAATTCTTCCAAAACCTTAACATTGACATTTTCTCAGAAACAATAAATGGCAGAAGCACCAAACCTGGCTTGCTGATAGACAGCAGTAAGACCTTCCAAGGCATACTGTTTGAATGACCTTGACTGAAGGTCAAGGTCACTAAATCTGTCTCACTGGAAATTTACAATTGCCATTTTCTCAAAATCTAGGGATACCAGAGACATCAAACTTTGTACGATGATAGACATTGACAAAACCTGTACTGGCATACTTCTATTCAATTTCATGAGTCAAGGTCAAGGCCACTCAAAATGTTTTGCGGAGTCCTTCACGTTAGCATTTTCTTGGAAAAAAACAAACAGCAGAGACACCAAACAAGGCACAATGATAGGCAGCAATGAGACGTATGCAGACATAGCCTTTTGAATGAACTTGACTCAAGGTCAAGGTCAATACAGCTGTCTGTTATGAAATTTTACATTACCGTTTGTACAGAAGCTGCGAAAACTAGAGCTATCAAACGTGGCATAAAGATAGTCATTAATAAGCTATTCACTTACAGATCTCATTTGAATGACCTTGACCCAAAGTCAAGGTGATACACGCTGTCCTTGGAAAACTGTTATGTTGCCATTTGCCTTTTTCTTAGGAACTATGAACACAAGAGACATCTTACTTCAGGATAGACAGTGATAGCTTTACAAACATACTCTTTTGAATGACCTTGACCCATCTCACAAGTGAGCCGAGGAGGCTTTGCTCCTCTAGTTGTACAATGTACTAAACAACCCTCAGTTCCTCAGGCGGCTTTTCAGTCAGACAGGCCCGCCTTTCTCCCCCACCCCACCCCGGCACCACCCCCACCCCTATTTCATTTAAATAAGCAGAACTGAAACTGAACTGCATGACAGAGATGGTGTTTGGGAGTGCAGCCAGTGGCACGCGTTCCCAATAACACGGAGCGACAGTGACGCGCGTAAACAGATCATAAACCATTATAATCGCCTCCTCCCACCCCCACCCTCTCCCTCCCTCCCGTCTTGCTGTCACGCTCCGGTCGGCCTGGCAAACTCAGCGCGCACCTAAACGGTGGCGTGTAGACCATCGCGCTTTACTCAACAGAGGGTCGATTGTAACTATTGGGCGCATCGTCAAACAAGTTGAGTGTTGCCTTATCGGAGGTGGGTCCTATCAATTAAACACATCGTTATACATGGGCGTCTTAATCGAGCCTCCCTGCCACATATACATACATGCCGTGTTCTCCAGCAAATTTATACAGGCTAAGTTCGCTCCGTTTTGTGGTGTAGGTCAGGTAGTACTCTGTGTGTGTGTGTGTGTGTGTGTGTGAGGTGGGGAGGGGGAAGGGGGAGGAGGGGGTAGGGAGAGGAGGGGTGGGGGTAGGTGGGTGGTCGGATGGGTGGTTGGGGGTTTGGGAGTTCAAATTAATGTCTTTTTCCATCATGTATGGGTGATATCGAAGATGGGGCAACGAAAAACAGGCTAGCACAAATATTTGGCCCCACTCTGAGCGTACGCGGTGCGCCGTGTGTGTGTGTGTGTGTGTGTGTGTGTGTGTGTGTGTGTGTGTGTGTCAGTGTGTGTCAGTGTGTGTGCGTGTGTTCTTCAGTCGCTCTGGGTACCATCGCCCTTTTTAATAACAGGACTAACAAGCACCACTGTCTTCCCAAAGTTTGCTGATAAACCACTTGTAGTCTATACTGACTCGGAGTCACTGATACCGGTTTATCATGTTGGGTTTATTTTGTGAGTTATGAATCGTTGTGAAAGAGTGGGTGGGTTTGGGGGGTTTTAACGTCCTTTTCCACCACATACGGGTGATATCAAAGACCGGGCAACGATGAAAAAGCCAGCACAAATATTTGGCCCCAGCCGGGATACGAACTGACGACCCGAGCATTAGAAGTCCAACGCTCTACCATTCGGCCACCCCGGCTCCCCGTTGTGAAAGAACTGAAAGAAAATGACAGTATTGTCACACTTTGCGTGTGAGTTTGCAGATCATACATTCTGAGTCCCCAAAGCTGGACATTTGTTTGGTTGGGTTGGGTTGCGTTGGGTTGCGTTGGGAGCCGAGACAGTCCAGCGGTAGAGTGTTGGACTTTGTATGGTCGGGTCTTGAGTTTGATTCTCGGCTGTGGCCAAATATTTGTGCTCGCCTTTTTTTTTTTTTTCTCGTTGCCCGTCTTTGATATCACCCTTACATTATGAAAAACGACGTTAAACTCCCAAACACCCACCCACCCTCTGTTCTGTTCTGCTTTGCGTCGTTTTGTTTCGGGGTGTTTTTTGTTAGCAAAAGGGAAATAAAACCGGAAAGCACGACGAACTTGACCCCACTATCCCTCTGTGTTCTCTGCTGCCGCCGCCGCCTCACACAGCGGGCTTTAGGAAACCTATCTTTGCCTGTCGCACCGCCAGGGTGGTGCTCACGCCGCGCGCCGAGCCATGGGCAAAACACAGGAATCTTCACTTTGTTAGTTTAAAAGACTAATAGGCTTTCGTGCAAAATCAAAACTCATTCTTTCGCTGCGCAAACAAAGCAGCGAGCCAAAACGACGCGCAGGGGTGTAAACACGCACCGTGCAGTTTTGACATCAATTAAAGTGGGCAAAACAAAAAGCGGGGATAGAGACGCCTTGTGTGGCTGATAGGGCAGTCAGTGATGTGTTGATATTTTGCCGGTAATCGGCGCCTGAGGGGGTCGTTGGAGAGGCGAGCGGGTTCAGCGGTTGCACAGCAAGCTATATTTGCCATCGGTGTCATCTTGGCGCGCCTAATGCTTTTAGTTGTCAACTAAGGGGTTCGTTTTTTTCATACAAAAAAAGAGCTAAGGAGATAGGGGCGAAAGTGACACGAAGATTTTGTTTTACGTTTTGTTTCGTTTTCTGTTGTGTGTGTGTGTGTGTGTGTGTGTGTGTGTGTGTGTGTGTGTGTGTGTGTTATTTTTATTTTATTTTATTTATTTATTTATTTATTTATTTATTTATTTATTTTTTTTTTTTTTTTGGGAGGGGGGTTCTGCTTTGTTCTGTTCTGTTCTGTCAGCCTTGTCTTGTCTTGTTTGAGAAGCAACTTCAACCCCACAATTCAAAAAAGTAAAACTAAAGAAATAAACAAATAAAATTAAAAGGAAATAAATTAATCAGTGTCACACTGAGTCAGACCACACAGCCTCCCGCTGTACCAACTGCTGCCGTACTGAGTTTTCCGTTTCGGTCATGCATTCCTTACGTACTTCGTCACACACACACCCGCGTCACTTGAACTGCGGACTGATTCACGTCTTGGTCACCGTCTGGGTTCTGTCTCTTCACTCAGTCCGACCGTGATTGGTTGGTTGTTTGGTTGGTTGGTTCCAGCTTTCTGTCCTTTTCCGCCACATACGGGTGATAACAAAGACGGGGCAACGAGGAAAAGCCAGCAAAAAATACCGATTTGGTTTTCAACCACTGAGGATTCGAATGAGCTCACAACCCGAGCATTGAAAATCCAACGCTCTACCACTGATTCGACTCCCCCGGCTCCTTCTCCCTTCAGCTAGGAGGGGCGGAATAGCCGAATGGTAAAGCGTTGGCCGACTCTCAATGCTTGGGTCGTGAGTTCGAAACTGATCCGGCTGGGGCCAAATATTTGTGCTGGCTTTGTTTTCGTTGCCCCTTCTTTGATATCACCCTTGCGAGGTGGACAAGGACGTTAAACTCCCAAACACACACACACACACACACACACACACACACACACACACACCCTCCCCCGCCTCTCTTCAGTTAGTGAAGGCTGGGAGGAATGCCAATACATTTTATTACTGAATTGTCTTAGTCCTGTTCGACTGCGATCCGTTTAGTACCGTCCAGATCCGTCCAGACAAAAATCCATGCATTAGTGCTGTACTGGGGATGCCTAAAACTGAATACACTGACTCACCTCACACACAACACTAAATCCATTACATCAACTGAGATGCTGATCTTTCACGTCAAATTCCTGCACATTTCCCCCCTGTTAAAACTTGAGTTCCAAAAGCAGTTTATTCGAGTATACAATACCAAATCAGCCTGTCGCATCTACTGCAGCCTAATGGAGTGCCGCCTGTGTTGCGCCCGCATCAGTAGAGGTCATCCGAGTCCACAGCCCAGAGGTGCGTAGTCAGTCACCCGGCGTAAATTAGCCAGGTTGAGCTCCAACAGTGCATGCACAGGCATCAGCAGCATATTATCTGCTATTGTTCCGCACACTTTTCTGGTTAGTTGTTTTAGGTTTTCACTCATTTCGTACCCCGAAAAATGTAACTGTCGCGTGTTTATGTCCAGTGTGTGAGACTGGCTTACTTACTTAGGCCCCCTGGCTCCAAGTGGAGCATAGGCCATCCGGACAGCCCTTCGCCATCGCACTGTGTTCTGGGCTATTCTTGCCACTCCAGACCAGTCGGTCCCCTGCTTATGTAGCTCCGGATGCCTCAGTGTCCCGCCTCCAGCTGTTGCGAGGCCGGCCTCTCTTCCATTTCCCCTGCGGGTTCCATGTCAGGGCTTGGCGTGTGGTACTGGAAGCTGGCTTCCTGAGGGTGTGTGTGTGTGAGACTGAAAATGCGTGTAATTCACGTGAGCGTGCGTCAGTGTTGGGTTCGCCACTGAGCGGGTCAGTTCGCGGCGCTTTGAGCCAGGAAACTGGTCAAAGCGCCCACACAATACATTATTATTATTAATATCTAAAGAACGTTAAATCACACACACACACACACACACACACACACACACACACACACACACACACACACACACACAACAACAACAACAACAACAACAACCAAACAAACAAACAAACAAACATTCCACCAACTCAGTCGAAGCCACTGAGTCGCGTGCCTGTGGGTGCATGCGGTGCCGTCTGACTCTAAACCTGCGATTACGCGATCCGCCGGTGTCAAGTCGGCGTGTATCGGCGACAATATCAGGCATTTCTCCTGCAGTTTATAGTGTTGCCACTGGGCGGACAAGTCAGCGTCGTCTGACTGAGCTGGGTTGCTGCCGCATGGGGAGGAAGCTGGTGCTTTCCGGCCGGCTGCGGAGAAGGATGAGGAAGTGCGACTTCAGAACCAGCTGCTGTGGAATAAGGTTGTTGGTATAACTAACATTTTGGTGGGGTTTTTTTTTTTCTTTCTCCAAAATCAGTGGCCCGGGACTGCATGTTGTTGTTGTTTCATATTAATGGTTGTTTTTCAAGCTGTTTTCCTTGGTAGTATTTTATGGTTGCGTTTAGAGTGAAGACTGATTATATGCCCCTCCCCTCCACCCAGTAATAGAAAAATAAATACCGCTCAAAAATAAATAAATGAATGAAATGGAAGCAGCTTGGACTGTAGTCCGGGTAACCCATGAGTGATCGGGGAAGTCACATCCTGGGTCAGGGATCCAAGCGAAGAAACTTTTTGGTGGCTACATTTTTTTCGTGGTGGCTATGGCACAGGTAAACGTCAGGCTAATATAAGAAAACTGACAGCGTACCTAAGCTGTACGATGATGTTTATAGCTGAACTTGATTGAAATGTTCACGGCTTCAACCGGCCGTCTGCGGAAGTTAGAATGGGATCCCTTATGGCGCACGGCGAAAACTGAAGGGAATGAACTCATTGTTATTTCAGAGTTATCTTCCATGTTTTAATTATCTCCCAATTGCCCTCACACCAACCCGCGCGCACTTTCCTGCGACATTTTTCACGAAAGGATACTAACACGGATACTTCCTCAATCAGTCTCAATCCGCGTTGTGATTTCTTCGTCACACGTGGTTGAAGGTAAGCAGTGTGTTTGAGTGTACTGTATTTGTACGTTCATTTTCCCCCTTTATTTCAAAACAATATGATCTCTGTCAGTTTAGACAGAGATTGTCGTCTGAGTCCGACAAGGAAGCGTGTGAGTATCTACAAGCAAAGTAACGTCGCGTCACTGATACCTTTGTCTTAGCAGCCGACTATTTTAGGACATTGACTAGAGTGGTTTTAGATCTTTAAATGCTAGAACTGAAAAGCCTGCTTCAAGTTTCAAAGAAAGCCTTTACGGATACATGTCTGCAGTTACTAAATTGTACAGACCAGGTAGGAACCAGATCTATCTATTATCTTGAAATGTTCGCACTCGATCACTCATACCAGTAACATACTGCTCCCGGATTGTACTTCACTATGTCGCTGGTGGCGTTTGTATAACTCAGAATTACTGCATTTCTTGTCTATTGCTTCCTCAGCAACCGTGTAGAACACGTCAGCGACTTTGGCAGGCGAGATTCAATTTTCTCAAAATATGACGTTAGCGAAATATTCAGTGGTTTACTGACCTGGGATATTCTGAATAGTTTCGCAAAGTCGAAGGACGCGGTCTCGCTCCTCACATCAAACAGCAATATTTATCTACTAGTGGTTTTAAGTTTCTATAAGTGTTCGTGTGAAAATCTACTTTAGATTTTCGTATCAACAAGATGGCGGCGCGATCATTACGTAATGGGGATAATCGTGGAATTTTGTTCAATATTCCGGGGAATGGTGCAGAAAGTGAAGATTAGAGTGTGGCAAGATTCGTAGATTTGGACGGCGGTTTTCCTGATTCCTTCGGGCATGTAGAAGAATTGGAAGAAAATGACTCTGATGATGGGAAGGAGGAGGTGATCAATCTACACTAATCAGTCGAGTTCCGGTGGGTGTGGAAGATGTGTACTGTGAAGGGAGTCCAGGAAAGTTGGAGAGGGATGAGTAGAGGCAGTACTGGGAGGCAACGGAGTAAAACTGGAGGGAGTGCTACATTAGATTCTGACTCTCACAGCAGTTTTAATAATCACATACACAGACAGTATCCATTCTACGAAGGTGAGCATGGTCCTACTGTGTTTTCCCCCTGCTGACTGTGACATGATAGACACTTGGGATATTCTTTTCCCTGGACTTTGTCATGTTATTGCAGAGCACTGAACAAACCAGTATGCTAGACAGATAGGTGTGCATTGGTGCAGCAGGAAGTGTGTGTGTGTGTGGGGGGGGGGGGGGGCTCAAAAGCAGGGCACACTGTGCATTTTGCTGTGGCATTGGTCTGTACATAGGTATTGCAAGTATGATCTCAGGCAGTGTACAGATAGATCTCATGTCAGACTCACCAGCAGCTATTTCAGTAAGCCTGCAGTACAAGTCAGCTGTATACCAAAGTGTTTTGTGTGTGTTTGAACAGTCTATGAAGTACATGTACCATGCAAGATCAGTACAAATGAGGACTGAAGAGAAACCTTGCACACCATCACAATTTTTTTTTTTTTTTTACAGATCTGTGGGGTGTGTGTGTGTGTGTGTGTGTGTGTGTGTGTGTGTGTGTGTGTGTGTGTGTGTTACAACATCACTTTGATCTGCATGTATGCATTTATTTCAGGCCCAGCTCCTGCTCAAAACAACCAGCTCCTGCAAATATGTTTACAAATGTGTCATCATCTGATATCATGTTCAACATGGCGATTATTCAAGTCAACACCAAGTGGTAAGTTTAGTTAGGTCCACTTTTGCTTTTTTGTTTTAATGTTAAAGTTAGCAACAAGCGTACCAGACAACCTCTATTGTGTCGAATCCATGTACATGTACTACAAACTAAGAGCAAAGATTACATATTCTTAAACTGGCCTAAGTCTGTGTTTAACCGATATGAAATCCCCTCAGAAAGCAATCGCCAGTGACTGTGATATCCCTGCCTACCATGGGATTTAAACCTGCTGCAGGATCTACAGACTGGGCATCTTGGACACTAAAATTCCCTCATTAAAATTATCTTTTGTTACCATAATGGTGATGTCAAAGCCGGTTGTAATAGGACAAGACCTTTTCCAGTATTGACACTAGTGAAATTCAGTCCCAAAATTCCCTCATCTAATCGGACACTTGACGCTAAATTCAAACTGCCATACCCCCGCCCCCACCTTTTTGAAATAAATTTAGTACTAAACTCTGTTTGAAATGTTTGTAGGTGTGCTGGTTGGTTGTATGTTTGTTTGTACTGCTACATTTTCATTTTGAAGGTTATAACACTGAAGCAAAGTAGACACAATATAGTGTGAATCTGACTTGGCTAGGGCTGAAGGAACAGTGAGAATCTAAAGTTATCTGTAGTTTGCTAGTTGTCCAAGCACTTGTTTCACTGTTGTAACATTTGAAAGAAATGGTATTTAGTTTTGTTTTTGTTTTTACCATGACACATTACTGTATGGTCAGTCCTAAATCTGATCAGTTTCCATGTGCTGTCATGTTTCCAACCTGAATGGTAAACTTTGTCCCCACTGGCCAAAATGTTTGTGTTGTAACTGATCAACATGTGTCTAGAAATAAATGTACAAAAGGAAACGTTTGATAATGTGTGACCTTCCAAGTGATGTCCTAATCACAAGGCTGATAAATTTCAACATACACTACCTGAACATTAAGTCTTTCGATGTTTCTCATTCAGTGTGTGTGTGTGTGTGTGTGTGTGTGTGTGTGTGTGTGTGTGTGTGTGTGTGTGTGAAAATTAAACAGTACAAGTAATACTAAAATATAAATAAATACGGTTGGTGTGCCCATGTATGCATTTTTGTTTGCAGTACAACAGACCTAGTTGTATATGAATTAAAATATACAATGTGTACTATCTGCCAAACATTAAAAAAAAGTCTTAAATGAAATCGGACAACCTTCGCCCGTCAGGAATCTGATGTCTGACCATTCGCTGTGTCTGGTCTGACCAACTCAAAGGACAACCAATAGCCTAATTTACAAAGATCCTCATCCACTCACCAAGCATGTTTCGACTGTCTTATCAGCAGTCCCAAGCACAGACATGAATGCTTTTTAGAGACATACAACAACAGAGGGAAAACCAAAGATCATCAATACAATTTTATTGATCATCTTCAGCAAACTGGATCATTTCGCTCCAAAGGAAAAAACATTTGAAAACAAGTGCCCACATACAAACGTGATGCGCATGGTGCCATTGACGTCAAGAGTCTGACAATGCGAAGTGGCAACATTTTCAGTTTGAACCATGTTGCTGTTTTCCCCGCTCACGCTGCCAAACATGTAATGCTCTTGGTACATTACAGGGACAAAAAAGATGAGAGTCTTGATTTGTATAGGATGGACTTAAATCATCTGTTCAGATTCAACGTTTTCCATTATTAATTACTGTTTTGCGTTTGATTATGCATGCTAGTTTACACCGACCTTGTCCCTGGAAAGCAAAACTGCACGTACAATTTAACACACTGGATTATGTGTCGGTGATTTTGTAAAGTTTAAAAAGTACAGCAGCTGTGTAACAGTGCTTGCCGTATTTTTTCCTTTTATTCTTTCTCCTCACTACCATCCTTCCACGTGAATATGCTTGTCGGCTCACAATCTAGATCTAGAGAGACATACGTGACATAAACTGACACTCACACATCAGTGATCACATCAAATCAGTGGTAATCAGAAATTTTGTTCAGTCATCAAAGAAAAATCTCGTGTGTTTGTGTAGATCTTTCTGCTATGGGGTTGAGAGGAATCAGAATGCCGGCCTGTCAGATTCGAGGGATCTTGAACTGACTTACGTTTTAGTTGAAAGATCTTTTCGCTGAGTCAGTGAATTTTTTTTATTAAGAAAAGCTTGTAGAAAGCAGTACAGGACCTGTGAGATTTTTCAGCCAACTGTTTTTGAGACTGACAAATAGATATTACACCAATTCCTGTTATTCTGTCAGCTTTTGTCTAATCTGCCCACCTTTAGAAATCTCCGACTTTTCCCGCGGTTTTCTATTCAGGCACGCATGCGCCGACACCTTGCAAATGGCTGCCAAGCAGACGAACCTCAGCTCGCAGTGTTAGAGTTGGGCATTTTCCACTCAGACAATCATGCACGGTAGCTTGTAAGGCCAAAGTGTATATTTTCATGGAGCGTTATTCAGCGTCACTTGTATCCTATCATTATTTAAATATTGGTCCAGCCACCACAGAGATATTAATGTGTTAAATTTTTGGCTCACTTGTGTAACAAAGTGAGTCTATGTAATAGCCCTCCGTCGTCTGTCTGTGTGTCTGTCTGTCTGTCTGTCTGTCTGTCTGTCTGTGTGTCCGCAGTAAACCTTAACATTGGCCTTTTCTCAGAATCTACAAATAGCAGAGGCACCAAACTTGGCCTGCTGATAGACAGCCATGAGACCTTTCAAAACATACCATATTGATTGACCTTGACCCAAGGTCAAGGTCACTAAAGCTGTCTGTTTGCTGGGTTTCATTGGCATTTTCTCAGAATCTAGAAAAGCCAGAGATATCAAACTGTGTATGATTATAGACATTGACAACACCTTTACTGACATACCTGTATTCAGTGGCTTTGAGTCAAGGTCAAGGCCATACAAGCTGTTTGCGGAAATGCTTTCAAAACCTTAACATTGACATTTTCTCAGAAACAATAAATGGCAGAAGCACCAAACCTGGCTTGCTGATAGACAGCCATAAGACCTTTCAAAACATACCATATTGACTGACCTTGATCCAAGTTCAAGGTCACCAAAGCTGTTTGTTTGGAAATTTTACATTGGCATTTTCTCAGAATCTAGAAAAGCCAGAGACATCAAACTTTGCGTGATAATAGACACTGACAACAACTTTACTGATATACCTGTATTTAGTGGTTTTGAGTCAAGGTCAAGGCCATACAAGCTGTTTGCGGAAATGCTTTCAAAACCTTATCATTGACATTTTCTCAGAAACAATAAATGGCAGAAGCACCAAACCTGGCTTGCTGATAGACAGCAGTAAGACCTTCCAAGGCATACTATTTGAATGACCTTGACTGAAGGTCAAGGTCACTAAATCTGTCTCACTGGAAATTTACGTTAGCATTTTCTTGGAAACATCAAACAGCAGAGACACCAAACAAGGCACAGTGATAGGCAGCAATGAGACCTATGCAGACATAGCCTTTTGAATGAACTTGACTCAAGGTCAAGGTCAATACAGCTGTCTGTTATGAAATTTTACATTACCGTTTGTACAGAAGCTGCGAAAACTAGAGCTATCAAACGTGGCATAAAGATAGTCATTGATAAGCTCTTCACTTACAGATCTCATTTGAATGACCTTGACCCAAAGTCAAGGTGATACACGCTGTCCTTGGAAAACTGTTATGTTGCCATTTGCCTTTTTCTTAAGAACTATGAACACAAGAGACATCTTACTTCAGGATAGACAGTGATAGCTTTACAAACATACTCTTTTGAATGACCTTGACCCATCTCACAAGTGAGCCAAGGAGGCTTTGCTCCTCTAGTTTTCTACGCTAGGATCCATGACTCTCGATTTCAGGAGAGAGGAGACCATGACTACTTGGACTGCAGCTATCAGCTCAGTGGCGGCGTAGTTGTCATGATCTACACAACACACACGAACACACAGAGGCCTCAGGATCTTTCCAGTTGTTGTTGTTGTTGTTGTTGTCGTTCGTCTCTTGGTCACACTGGAAGTTCAGTTCTGAGCATGAAGTCTGTTGTCCTCTCCAGCTCCCGCTGAGGGCCGTACAGTTTGGTGTGTAGAGGCGTTTCCGATGGCCACGTCGTCATCCTCAGCTGTTGGTAGCCGGTATAGTGGACAGTGACACAAAAGTGATATATTCAAAAAATAAAAATAAAACAAAAAAACATTCAAGGCACGCGTGGAACTGGGGGCATAAATCAAATGATGTCAGACAAAATTATTCATGTCGATACGATCGGCACGCGCAGGCATTTCACCGGTAGGGGATTAAATCACATGTATCACACCCGAATGCCCTCCGCTTGTTGAACTTGGCTCTAAAATATGCGAGGGCTCGAGGCCGGCCAGCCCCCGGGCAAACAGACGGGATAATGACAAATCTAGAAGTCAAATGACGGACGTCGGCCGGAGAGTACGACAAAACAACAGAACGTTGGGTAATTGTAAAGAATAGTATACGAAAATAATTGGAGCTAATTGCGCGCACTTTGACGGGTGTTTTCGGTTCTGCTCGATACAAAGAGACGTAAGACACCCTTACCTACTCACTTTGACCACTCCTTCCCTACAAACATGCACAAAATATCCCTGAATGACTGGCGACCACGGCCCGAGCAGTCATCTGCACGCCATTTTGGTTGGTGCTCAAAGTGAGTAGGTAAGGGTGTCTTGCGTCTCTTTGCATCGAGCAGAACCGAAAACACCCGTCAAAGTGCGTGCAATTAGCTCCAATTATTTTCGTATACTATTCTTTACAATTACCCAACGTTGGTGTCCTTCATCAGTGCACGAGTATCCCACGTTTCTGACCGTTTTTCGGTTTTGGTCCTGTACGTGCGAAACTCAGGCAAGACTGATTTACGGTTCCTTGAGTTGACGGCGGCTCTTACAGCAAACACCAGTGTAATGAAAGTGCAACACGGGCTCCCACTGAGCCAAATTTATATCCATGCAGACAAATTATGATTTTTTAAAAAATTTTGTTGTTGTTGTTGTTTAAAGTGAGGTGGCCACTCAGTGGTGCACAACCCTCAAACTTACTTGATATGAATTGAAATAAACTTTTGGGATTTGGTCTAGTGGTTAAGGCATCCCGGCGACTTCGGATCCTGAGCTGCCTGGTTCGAGTCCCCGGTGGGAAGGAATATGGTGGGAATTTTCCTTACCATATCGAGCCAAATCCATGTGCAGACTCGTTTACGGTGCCTGTCTCGCCTTCGTGTACACACGCACGCACATACATCAAGTGTGCACACTAAAAATCCCCCGTTCATCTTTCGAAGAAGAGTAGGCTGTGGCCGGTGTCGTGGTAAACAGAACTGAATACTATCGCACGCACCAGAGTGGATAGTAGGGTGGAGGTTTGCACATAAAGTAGCGCTTAGCGGCAGCAGGCTTTCACTGCTTCGTCAGTCCTCAAGCCCTGCCGCGCCGTGAGCATTTCAGCAGAGATGGATATGTGCGCCGAGGAGAAGTCTGCCATACCATACCACCACCATACCCGGCATACCAACTTTCGAAAATTTCGGGTGGCTTTTGAGTCGCTGTAGTACAACGCCACCAATCCACCCACAGAATAATGATCATGAGCTTTTGCTGGGAAAGGAAAGCCGGAAGACCCGGTGAGAAACGACTGAAGATCAGATGGTTTCAGTTTATTTTGACTCTTCACTTGTCCGTCACTTCTGTCCTAATCTTATCAAACTTTGAAAGAGGACCTTTTTTTTGTTTCTTTCTTTCTTTCTTCTTTTTTTTTTAAATTATGATCTTTGGATCATGTAACTTAAAGACATCATGATGGTACACACACACACACACACACACACACACACACACACAAATACCAACAGTATAATTCCATTATTTATTTTACACTAAACTTTCGGACTCCCTAACACCTCTTTTATGCATACATATAACAAGAATATACTGATACACCAGTCACATTGAAACAATTCAAGTAGAAATTCAATGGAATATGAAGGAATATCACAGAACTGAGCATGTCATTCACTGACACAGACCTGACAATGGCCATGTCAATGAAATGCTGCCGAAAAAACAAAGCAAAACAAAAAAACACGCATTGCACAATAAATTTGCTTCCTTTGTTCGTGTGAAATATGATACACTCATTGCACTGCCGCTGTCAGAGTAGCCTACTATCTTGAAACCATTCCTTGTATGTTGTTGAAATAATGCATGCACGTTTACTGCAAAGAAAATACACATGCCCGAATCACAGTCGTTACGCTTACCGAGTCTACTGTAACCACAAACTGATGGGCAGCAGATGCGCTGACCGTACCTCACTGTACAAGAATACATTTTATCTTCACGCACAACTGCCAAGCTAGCAGCCAGTCAGAGCATGCGTGACGAAAATAATGGTATTACCGACAGTAATTTTAGCCCTTTTTTTTTTTTCCATCAACTTCGAGTGGTAATAATCGTAAGACGTACACTACCGTAACTAATCTGTGTGACCAAAATGCAGCATGAAACCCATTAACTACTGACATATCACTGACTGAAACGTTAAATCGACACATCAGTTGGTAACTACAGAACCCCGGTGTGTCCGCCATCTTTGTACGGCGTGTGATGTAGCACATAAAAAAACCAAAAACTGATCGCTGGGCTATTCAAAAACCAAACCAGCTGCACTACGCTTAAAAAGGGAATTCCCCCGAATTCGCTTGCTTATATGTTTTACATGTGCATTCAGCCCCCGCGGTGCGACGTAGCTCCAGCTTAGTACACGTACCGCGCTTCACGCACTTGTCCTCGGGAATGCCGCAGGACAGACCATAGTCCATGATCCCAGCATTTAGTGGCGAAGTGGGAAAGCCATAAGCGCGCATCCATAAAGACGGATTTTTTTTTTTTAAAGGACTGGATTAAAATCTGTGCAATTTGGTGCATTTTCGTATGATTTGAAGTGCTTCAGATGAAGAAACATTTTCTCCAGGAATTTGCCTAAAAATTTGCCTAAAATCTGTGCAATATGGTGCGTTCTGGTACGATCGTCAGTGCTTCAGAGGTGGAAACACACTTTTTGTGGAGAGGAGAATTTTTCGCCAACGATGGAAATCCACCAAAAGGAGGAAGATATTAAGCCTTGACAGACCTACATGTGTGCTGTGTGTAGACCACTCTTGTCATAATGCCCATACTGAACGTGACACTTACTGTCACAACTTCATGCCATACTGTTCACAATACTGACCATGCATGCTGACAATATCCGTTAGTTGTTTGGCTGTTTGCAGGTTTAACGTCCATTTTGTTGTCGTCATTGGCTCATGGTCACCATGATACGGTAACCATGACAATGTATGACGTGAGAGTGTGCGAGAGAATGGCGAATGGATGAGCGAGTGGATGTGTGTGTGCTTGTGTGCGTGTCTCAATTTCCTCAATGGATTAAACCCAAGCATCTCTGCAGCTCTCCTGACTGGTAACCTGCATGTTGTTCGTTGTGTTCGTTCCTGGATGGTGTGCGTGAGAGTGTGTGGATGGTTCATGTGAACGCATGGGTTGCTTTGCACCGCCTCAACAGCCATACACCACATCCTGACAGTAGTAACATAAAATCGGACTTGTAGTCGGGCGAAACGACTACAATTTCCACCACATCAAAACCTCTAACAAAAAAACCCAAAAAAACAGCACAGTTGTTTGTCTCCTTGCTAAGATTCAAACCCAACTCCAACACTGACAGTCCAGCCCTCTGTAAGCTCACCGGTCCCAGCTCTCTCCAACAGAGAATATCAGAATGTAAACTGCATTTAGACAGACATATATATATATATACATGTGAAAGCTACTTGAAAATGCTGTACACACAGGTTTGAGTGAGATCTTATAAGAATTATGGCATCAATGCGATCAATTAATGTCATTTAACAAAGTTTGTAAACACAGCAAAAAAAAGAAAAGAAACAAACTGACATCATTACACCTACAGTGAATCGTGGAGTAATTCACCTGAGTATTATAAAATTCATAATGCCAGCAGTGATCTTACGGAGGTGTATTATGGCATCATGCGAGGACGCGACTATTATGACCATCGCAAAAGCTAACCTTGGATGGAAGCGTTATCATTGGCAAATCAGTAGTGGCATCATCGTGACTTTGGCTGTAACAAGAACTGATGGACAAAACCGTACGATCGGGTGAACCTGACTTCCCAGCATTATATGTTACAGCTCTAGGGTAAAACTGAGGCCTATGCGCTTGTCAAATCCATGTAACTTTGGCCTTTGTTGGTGCAGTTGTGTGCATAATATTGCAAGCTCTTATATTCTGTGCAAACAATACAGCAAACACAAACTAAACACCAACTGGTACACTTCAACAACTGCAGAACAAAAATAAAATCAACGGTCACTCAAGTCTAAAAAAGAACTGCGGGTAGGGGTGGGCAACAAGCTGGGAGGTACTTACTTACTTACTTAGGCCCATGGCTCCAAGTGGAGCATAGGCCATCGACAACCCTTCGCCATCGCACTCTGTTCTGGGCTATTCTTGCCACTCCAGTCCAGTTGGTCCCCTGCTTATATAGCTCGCTGAGAGGTACGTTCTACAATATTAATAGTGTGCCTTTTGTCTCAAACAAGAATTTAAAGCCACGTTTTGTAACCACTGGCTGGACATGTACTGGGTAATCAGATGATGCAAATTAATCGTTTTCACTAGCAACCACATTTTGCACTCTTTGGTTGAACGTTTATCAGGTGCTTGGGTGATGCAAGTCAAGTTTTCAATCTGGAAGCACGTAACTTCAAATACTCTGCCCCCCCCCCCCCCCCCAAAACAAAAAAAAACAACCCAAAAACAACAACCAACCCCCCCCCCCCCCCCAAAAAAAAATCCCAACAAAAACCAACAAACAAACAAACAAACAAACAAACAAACAAACCACCCAATAACAGCAACAACAATGACAACAAACTCAAGTTGTCAAGATAAAACTCTTAGTCTTAGATACCGTCCCCAACCTGTTACACGATGTGCTACACACAGAAAGTGCTGATATGTGCACTGTCTGTAGACTCAAGTGATGGTTTTCCCACGATCCTGGTGCGGAATTGGTACTTAACGTCCCACACTGTCTATCAGGTCTCTCAGCTTTCTCTTCTGCGTTCCCTGTACTGGATTCTGCATCAGATGATTAGGCTGGTACACGTAGTTGTGATGAATTCGAAGGTGTTCAGGAGATCCGTTTTGGCCCCCCAGAGTTTCTCTGCTCCATTCGCCCAGTGCCGTGCCCTGGCCCCTTGGAAATGAGGGCAAGACTGCACGACGTGCTCTGAGGTCTATAAGGTTCTTTCACGAGGACAGTCTGGGGTATGTGACAGCCCAAGGCAGTAGAAGCGGGCACACAGTCTACAGTGTCCAGTCCATAAGCGAAAGATGGCGGTCTGCTGGCGATGCTGGAGACGTGGCATGTGGTAATCAGAAGGCTGATTGTGTTGAGCTGTCCTGATTGTCTTGTACATGTAATGTCGTTTGATCAGGGTTTTGGCTTCACACACCTATCAGCAAGGAACTGACAGACACCCAGGGCGTGATATCCGTGGGAACTATAACAGAACAAATGTCCTCGATGACCCAAAAAATATAAGGCATTTGTCCTGCATCATGAGAACTACACCGCAGAAAAGACAGGACATACGTCTGCCTTGATAAGAAACCAATCGGAGATTTCAAAATTGAATCGGTCTATGACTGATTCCAACGTGGATTTGAAGTGCTGGATAACGACCATCTCACCAGTCTACGGCATCCCACAGTACTGGTATCTTGTGACAAAGGTATGTGTAACGACGAAAGTGTTGACGGTCACTGCATCAGTCGAGGAATGACACTGAATGGTACGATGGGGCTGCTGGCTTCCAACCCTGCGGCCATCAGGTGACAGTCGCTCGCTGCCGCAGGTTGCTCTAGAGCCTGCAGGACTGTTCCCAGTGTGTACCTGCATGAACGATGGTACATCGGTAAAGCGATTACTTTGCACATTCTTTGCAGCACTGGCCTCGCTTTACATCAAACATGTGTCAGATCTCAGGACACATAATGTATACTATCACAGTTATAATCCATCCCAGTGTCACATGTTAGCACAGAAGTACTGTATGAACTGAAACAGTTCACGTTTCGTGAGAAATAAGAGAAGTACAAGTAGCTGAAGAGAAAAAGGAAACTGTGCTCTGTTTTGGTGCACATTTTTTGAGGATCTCTCTCTCTCTCTCTCTCACACACACACACACACCCACACACACACTCACACACACACACACACACACACACACACACCCACCCACCCACCCACCCACCCACCCACACACACACACACACACACACACACCCACCCACCCACCCACCCACACACACACACCCACCCACCCACCCACCCACCCACACACACACACCCACCCACCCACCCACCCACCCACCCACCCACCCACACACACACACACACACTCTCACACACACACACACACACACACACTCTCACACACACACACACACACACACACACACACACACACACACACACACACACACACACCTTCTAACAAGTAAACACAGAAGTCATGAAAAAGCCAGTGTTTTTCTCACCACGATGCGTGTGAAGTTGGGTCAGCATTGATAGCATCTCGAAGGATTTTCTCTGCCAGTTTATCATCCCCTAGATGGTGGAGCACGACGCCCTTGATGAAAACACAACAGCACATCAGAGGAGTTTCAGTACTGCTGTCACGATCAATCAATTTACTAATGTACTGTTACCCAAGGCTTAAAAATGGTCTATGATCCGAAAGGAGGAAAAGCGCTTTGCTTTTAGTAATGAAGTGGCAAAGCCACGAGCGCACATCTGCTGTGGTGTTCTACGGGTGTCCGGGGGGCACGCTCCCCTGGAACTGTAGATAAAAATGAGACTAAAGTCAATGCATTTTGGCATTATTTTACGGTAAGTGCTTCAGAAGAGGAAATACTTCTTGTGGAGGAAAACGTTTAGAATCTGACGAAAATCTGTGTAATTTGGTGTGTTTTAGCATGATTGTAAGTGCTTTAGAGGGAACATGCTTTTGGGAGGCAGAAAACTTTGTAGCCAAAGGTGGAAATCCGCCAATAGGTGGAAGATTTTAACCCTGATATTTATCAAAGAGTGGCCTTTTCAAGCCTTCAGTTCACAAAATGCATCTGCTCCCTTCAAGGTGAAGTGTACATGTACTACTACATAATATACACAATCTGTTCAGTAATGAAGGATCATCGCTAACAACTGGTAACAAACAAGTACACAAACCTCTACTTCCCTACCAGTATCACTACACACTTTCAAGGTGAAGTGTACATGTACTACTACATAATATACACAATCTGTTCAGTAATGAAGGATCATCGCTAACAACTGGTAACAAACAAGTACACAAACCTCTACTTCCCTACCAGTATCACTACACACTTTCAAGGTGAAGTGTACATGTACTACTACATAATATACACAATCTGTTCAGTAATGAAGGATCATCGCTAACAACTGGTAACAAACAAGTACACAAACCTCTACTTCCCTACCAGTATCACTACACACTTTCAAGGTGAAGTGTACATGTACTACTACATAATATACACAATCTGTTCAGTAATGAAGGATCATCGCTAACAACTGGTAACAAACAAGTACACAAACCTCTACTTCCCTACCAGTATCACTACACACTTTCAAGGTGAAGTGTACATGTACTACTACATAATATACACAATCTGTTCAGTAATGAAGGATCATCGCTAACAACTGGTAACAAACAAGTACACAAACCTCTACTTCTCTACCAGTATCACTACACACTTTCAAGCAAATAAAAGGAAGAATGAGGTAGAGAAACGGCGGTAGTGTGGTTACCAGATGATGAAGACTCTTGGTGTGACCTGGGTTGATGGCGATTGCGTTCTCGTAACAGATCCGCGCCTCCTCGAACAGCTGCTTGTGTTCAAGTACTCGCCCGCGCTGCACAACAGTTTCAATCAATATTGGTCATCTAACTACAGCCGACAAAACGTACATCATATGAAGTGAATACCTATCACATCCACTATTCTCACTTTGCCATTAAATGTCAGGTCAAGGCCATAACCACTATAAATCTTTAAAAAAACACAAAACAAAAAACACTGCTTAACTTGTTGAAAATCAAGCTGTTTGAGGGAATGAATGTACTGTAGTCTGGAAAGCTCTCAAGATGTGTACCTGGCCAAGTTTCACGGTATGTCTACAGTACATGATCAGGTCAGACAGGAACAAAACAAAAACAAAAAAAAAAAAAAGGAAGAAATAAATAACATAAAAGGGTTAGGGTTCAACAATACCAAACAAAGTAGAGAGAGGACATCAGATGTATCTGCCTATACCTAAGCTTGTCATGCATGACAGGGTGCAGGGTTGCACATTTAAGTCGGTCCCAGGACAATGACCTATACAAATTTCAAATGTCCTATTTTTCCCACCTCAAGCGGACATTTGTCCTATTAAAATTTTTATTGCCACTAAGTGGCCAGGACACTGTGTCCTATCACTTTGCTGTTTCCAGGACACTTTGTCCTATAGAAGCTGTGGAAAATGTGCAACCCTGGGGTGTAGGAAACATGACGTACCATAAAGTAGACTTGGTGAGAGAGAGGAAACATTGAACTAGTCTCCACAACGCACGCCTCCGCTTCTGAAACTTTGTTCAACACCAGGTACAACTCAGCTGCAACAAAGAAGCACATTTCGTTTCCCTTCACTCAAGTCTTGTGGATGGAATAAAAAAAAATTATATTGACACAACTGGATTATTATCACCAGAATTATTTCCAAAACCACAAAAATCTGACAATTTATGGCCAAAAGCTTGAATGAGAAGGAACGAAGATGCAATGCGCAGTCAGCAAATGATTGCAAAAGCTTATGAAGAAATTCTGAAAAGAATAAGAAGACATAAAGACTGTACCGAGCTGGAGCCAGATCTGTGCCTGAAGGAGCCAGGATTGCTGTGAGCCAGGCCGCGGCATGTAGGAGCTGTTGAAGGACGACGCCACCTCTGACAGCGCTCTCTCCATGCGTGATGCTGCCACTGACTCCGCTCGTACAGAACCTGCGACCACGTTATATATAATGTATTACACAAAAAGAAAAGCAACAATTCAGACTGTCTGTAAAGAGAAGAAAGCTCACAATTTGTTCTGGCTTACGTGCGTTTGTAACAATACGCCTATGAAATCTCATGAGGACTCACATATCCGGAAAGGGTCAAACTTTGTACAGGCGTTATACCAGTGCTCCCTTCTTTGAAATCACCCTTGTCCCCATGCGGTGGACAAAACATGTAAAACCCAGCTCATGAGCATCCAACCACAAGCTGAAGCCTAGAAGGGAGATAATCCATGACAGCATCTTGGCAAGTTACTGCAGTTTTCGCCTTTCATAGGCTCCCTTACAATACCCCTGATGCGGTTTCAGGTGTATTACTCAACACATTTAGCACAGTTGTCTCAGTGCATGAATGAAGAACTCTGTATCACGTGGGTACCTGATCCCCTGTCGCTGAACTCGTTCATTGTGAGCTGGGCCAGGCTGCGTTTGTCAAAGGTGTTGCGGTCTACAGCACGGGATCGGCCATCAGAACCCCTGCACACAAAGAAGAGGCAAGTTCAAACAAAATTATCATACAAATCAGCTCCCGTATGTAGTGGTTAGCACTTCAGACCATGGACTGGGAGACCCTGGTTTGAGTCCCAGCCGAGGCAAGCGGGATTTTTCCTACCTAGGTCGGCTCCTACCCAGAGCAGGTGTGCTATGGGCCCAATGGGGAGGTTGTTGCCACACAGCTGAGATTCACCCACTTCACGGATGCGACTTTGGGGGTGCTTCCCTTGGTATGACACATCTTATGATGTGGATGATTACTCGGCCGGCACCGCAGGTGCCGTAGTTCCCGGGCCTGGTTAATGCTGGGATATTTATGACAGGAAGCGTGGAATGCGGCCCTGTCCCGCAGTCCCAAACCACACGGACCTCCATAGCATCATCTTACCATCATCATCATCTCCACCATCATGCACAATAAAAAATGCCCCAGCTTCCAAGCACTCCGTGGATTCCACCCATTACCTGGGAGGAACACCACTGGAACTGGCAGGCAGAGTTGGGACAGCAAAAAAAAAAAAAAAAGTTATGATACATATGCCCCACGTGCCTCAAAGAGGCTAATTCCATCGCTGCTAAGCCAACTTATGTTTTGGAACAGTGTCACTCGTACATGTGCTTGTACACTTCAAATACTCTATCTTGATGATTAGTATAGCTCTTAATGTGATACAATGGTGTTTGCACTTTGCATGAGCAGTCCAACATCCAAAGTCTACAAAGTTACATTACTGGAGTGCTCAGTCTGGTCACCGTGAAAAGTCGAAACATGTTATTCACTGTGTTAGCGTAAACTCACTCATCATCCTCGATCTCATGAATGTCTTTCCAGAGTTTCATCATCTGACGACAGCTGGTGAGAGCCTCTTCTGGACCGAGCAGCACCTCCTCCAGTTTAGACTTGGTCAGCAACAGACTGTGTGAAGGGAACAAAAGGACGCATATAACGCTCCGAAACAGCAACAGACTGTGTGAAGGGAACAAAAGGACGCATATAACGCTCCGAAACAGCAACAGACTGTGTGAAGGGAACAAAAGGACGCATATAACGCTCCGAAACAGCAACAGACTGTGTGAAGGGAACAAAAGGACGCATATAACGCTCCGAAACAGCAACAGACTGTGTGAAGGGAACAAAAGGACGCATATAACGCTCCGAAACAGCAACAGACTGTGTGAAGGGAACAAAAGGACGCATATAACGCTCCGAAACAGCAACAGACTGTGTGAAGGGAACAAAAGGACGCATATAACGCTCCGAAACAGCAACAGACTGTGTGAAGGGAACAAAAGGACGCATATAACGCTCCGAAACAGCAACAGACTGTGTGAAGGGAACAAAAGGACGCATATAACGCTCCGAAACAGCAACAGACTGTGTGAAGGGAGCAAAAGGACGCATATAACGCTCCGAAACAGCAACAGACTGTGTGAAGGGAGCAAAAGGACGCATATAACGCTCCGAAACAGCAACAGACTGTGTGAAGGGAGCAAAAGGACGCATATAACGCTGCGAAACAGCAACAGACTGTGTGAAGGGAACAAAAGGACGCATATAACGCTGCGAAACAGCAACAGACTGTGTGAAGGGAACAAAAGGACGCATATAACGCTCCGAAACAGCAACAGACTGTGTGAAGGGAGCAAAAGGACGCATATAACGCTGCGAAACAGCAACAGACTGTGTGAAGGGAACAAAAGGACGCATATAACGCTGCGAAACAGCAACAGACTGTGTGAAGGGAGCAAAAGGACGCATATAACGCTGCGAAACAGCAACAGACTGTGTGAAGGGAACAAAAGGACGCATATAACGCTCCGAAACAGCAACAGACTGTGTGAAGGGAACAAAAGGACGCATATAACGCTCCGAAACAGCAACAGACTGTGTGAAGGGAACAAAAGGACGCATATAACGCTCCGAAACAGCAACAGACTGTGTGAAGGGAACAAAAGGACGCATATAACGCTCCGAAACAGCAACAGACTGTGTGAAGGGAACAAAAGGACGCATATAACGCTCCGAAACAGCAACAGACTGTGTGAAGGGAACAAAAGGACGCATATAACGCTGCGAAACAGCAACAGACTGTGTGAAGGGAACAAAAGGACGCATATAACGCTGCGAAACAGCAACAGTATACAAATGTCCATGTAGGGTGTTGCCTGTGTCCAGTTTAGACTTGGTCAGCAACAGACTGTGTGAAGGGAACAAAAGGACGCATATAACGCTGCGAAACAGCAACAGTATACAAATGTCCATGTAGGGTGTTGCCTGTGTCCAGTTTAGACTTGGTCAGCAACAGACTGTGTGAAGGGAACAAAAGGACGCATATAACGCTGCGAAACAGCAACAGTATACAAATGTCCATGTAGGGTGTTGCCTGTGTCCAGTTTAGACTTGGTCAGCAACAGACTGTGTGAAGGGAACAAAAGGACGCATATAACGCTGCGAAACAGCAACAGTATACAAATGTCCATGTAGGGTGTTGCCTGTGTCCAGTTTAGACTTGGTCAGCAACAGACTGTGTGAAGGGAACAAAAGGACGCATATAACGCTGCGAAACAGCAACAGACTGTGTGAAGGGAACAAAAGGACGCATATAACGCTCCGAAACAGCAACAGACTGTGTGAAGGGAACAAAAGGACGCATATAACGCTGCGAAACAGCAACAGTATACAAATGTCCATGTAGGGTGTTGCCTGTGTCCAGTTTAGACTTGGTCAGCAACAGACTGTGTGAAGGGAACAAAAGGACGCATATAACGCTGCGAAACAGCAACAGTATACAAATGTCCATGTAGGGTGTTGCCTGTGTCCAGTTTAGACTTGGTCAGCAACAGACTGTGTGAAGGGAACAAAAGGACGCATATAACGCTGCGAAACAGCAACAGTATACAAATGTCCATGTAGGGTGTTGCCTGTGTCCAGTTTAGACTTGGTCAGCAACAGACTGTGTGAAGGGAACAAAAGGACGCATATAACGCTGCGAAACAGCAACAGACTGTGTGAAGGGAACAAAAGGACGCATATAACGCTCCGAAACAGCAACAGACTGTGTGAAGGGAACAAAAGGACGCATATAACGCTGCGAAACAGCAACAGTATACAAATGTCCATGTAGGGTGTTGCCTGTGTCCAGTTTAGACTTGGTCAGCAACAGACTGTGTGAAGGGAACAAAAGGACGCATATAACGCTGCGAAACAGCAACAGTATACAAATGTCCATGTAGGGTGTTGCCTGTGTCCAGTTTAGACTTGGTCAGCAACAGACTGTGTGAAGGGAACAAAAGGACGCATATAACGCTGCGAAACAGCAACAGACTGTGTGAAGGGAACAAAAGGACGCATATAACGCTCCGAAACAGCAACAGACTGTGTGAAGGGAACAAAAGGACGCATATAACGCTGCGAAACAGCAACAGTATACAAATGTCCATGTAGGGTGTTGCCTGTGTCCAGTTTAGACTTGGTCAGCAACAGACTGTGTGAAGGGAACAAAAGGACGCATATAACGCTGCGAAACAGCAACAGACTGTGTGAAGGGAACAAAAGGACGCATATAACGCTCCGAAACAGCAACAGACTGTGTGAAGGGAACAAAAGGACGCATATAACGCTGCGAAACAGCAACAGTATACAAATGTCCATGTAGGGTGTTGCCTGTGTCCAGTTTAGACTTGGTCAGCAACAGACTGTGTGAAGGGAACAAAAGGACGCATATAACGCTGCGAAACAGCAACAGTATACAAATGTCCATGTAGGGTGTTGCCTGTGTCCAGTTTAGACTTGGTCAGCAACAGACTGTGTGAAGGGAACAAAAGGACGCATATAACGCTGCGAAACAGCAACAGACTGTGTGAAGGGAACAAAAGGACGCATATAACGCTCCGAAACAGCAACAGACTGTGTGAAGGGAACAAAAGGACGCATATAACGCTGCGAAACAGCAACAGTATACAAATGTCCATGTAGGGTGTTGCCTGTGGTCGTTCTCTGGAAACAAAGGCTCTTAATCCAGATGTGGTGTGTGAACTACTCTGTTGTACAACGAGAGTATGGAAGAGTCAGAATCAGAATTGTTTATTGACAGGCCTTAGGCCCATTCAAAGTTGAGAGTGACATCCAGACATCCTTGTACACATCAACACAAAAAATAACCATAGTGCAAAATAAAGTATATCAACTCAGCTGAGCAACTGTTGTCTTTTTCTTACCGCTAGAAAAATATATAATGCCAGGTTCTTAACTGTATAATAGTTACTTGAGGCCATTAACAAAGTGAGTCAAAAGCTGCTTGGATGGTTCCAGTATTTTCTAGGAATAAACCGGGTACGTATGTCAGAAAGACTGGGGAAGTATAACAGAAAATGTAGCTCGTCCTCAATACTGAGCAGTCTGACACAGTGGACATAATTTACTCAGGGGTTCAGCTTCAGCATAACGCAGATTGAGTTTTTATTCGGTGAAACGCCAAACCTGAACCTTAACAGACAAGTTCGAATGATGTGGCTCTGTACATGTCTAAATAGTGAACTCAATGACGAAGAAGACTTAAATGAATGGAGTCTTTCCACTAAGAGTGTTTGAAATGCTCTTGACTTGTAAAGGCTACATTCAGTACATGTGCACACCATGCTGTCCTATGAAGCTGTGCATTTTTCTACAATGCTCTGGTGACAACAGTGATCGACTCTGAACGAAGCATGCAAAAACATGGGCTATCAATATATGAAAAACACAGAAACTACCAGTAAACAGTTTTTCTCTCTTTCTAGTCGTTTCTTTCTAGGAAAATGCGAACTTTCTAGTGTTTATGCTGACGCCTGCATTGACAGAGAGGGAGTTTCTGGCTTCACTGGATTATGTGATCTGCCTAATGTCACTTTGCAAGGAGCCTGAAGGAATGCTGTCAATGATCGATACCTCTCTAATGCTGCACATGACAGAAGTTTCTGGTCATGAAATTTAAAGACATCAAACGGAACCTGAGATTGTCTGGGTACTCGTCCAAAGCGGCGTGTACGAGCATCATGGCCTCCTCGTTTTGTTTCTGGGCGGTCAGCAGCAGCACCAGGAGGTGGAGGGAGTGGATGTGGTCGCTGCGGTACATCAGGGCCTGCTGCACGGAATGCAGAGCCTCTGGAATCTGCAGCAGCAGACAGCACCCAAATATCATAAAGCACGCGTCTGCCAAGCAAATGCGTTATGCCAGGGGTATGCTCCCCTGGATTTTTTTTTTTAAATCAGGCTAAAATCTGTGCAATGAGGGACATGGCATGATTTTAAGTACGTCAGAAGAGTAAACACTGTTTTGGAGGAATTTGTTTTTTTTTAGACTTGGACTAAGATCTGTACAATTTAGAGATTTTAAGTGCCTCAGCAGAAACACTTTCGGGGGGGGGGGGGGGGGGGGGGGGGGGGGGAGAGAAACATTTTTAGCCAAAGGTGGAAATCTGCCCAAAAGGGGAAGATTTCAAGCCCTGAAATGAACAGTTTCACAATACTATTAACACAGATACCAAAATATTTCACAAATAGTGACTACTGCAGAGCAAATAATGGTTCAAAATCATTTTCTTCCTGTGCTGAGATCTGCAATGGGTTCCAGTTCCAAAACAAATACAGTTTCCTCCCCTGCAGTGCCCAAGGTATTGACTGATATCAAATCCTAATCTCATGATGCCAGCGTACCTGTCTGAGTATAGCCTGCTGAAGGGCCACATGGAAGACAGCCAAGTAGTCCTGTGGGTCAAGGTCACTTGCTCTGTAACACACACACACACACACACACACACACACACACACACACACACACACACACACACACACACACCACAAACCATCAAGCATGGGTTAGGAGACACACATGAACATCTCATCAGTTCTCACTACCAAACAGCTAGAGAGCATTCTCAGGTACTCATGACAAAGGGGAATATCCAAAAGCAAAGAATGGACAAAAGCATGCACACACACACACACACACACACACACACACACACACACACACACACACACACACACACACACACACACAGAGAGAGTCAACAAGCTACTCACACTCTAAAAGCCTTGAGCGCCTCTTTGTACAGTTCTGCCCTTTTCCCCTGTAGTCGAACCTCCATGGCGTGCATGCTGAGTCCGATGCCCAGCGCCATGTGCGAGCGTGGTAACAACGGGTGGTCGTTGCCTATTTCAATCGCTTTCTTTGACCACTCCATGCCCTCCTGGTACTGTTAAAGATTAATAACAGATGTCAATCAAATAACAAAAGATAAATCACACGGCTGCTGTAACAGTGAAGACATCTACTGCATGCAATTTCTATCCCCCTTATGAAATGGAATGCTGTCAGTTGACGACTGCAGCTCACTGTGGTTAGCGCATCTGCATCCGAGTGTATAATCACTTTCCAGACTATGCAAACACAACTCCTTCTTTTTGGGAAGCAAGAGGAAGAATGACCGGTGTCCTGCCTGCCCTGTATGGTGCAACTGATGCCATCTCCTCGGTCCTGGGAGGGGAGAGAATCAAACTTGCATGCCTGCTGCGTGCTGGAGACCTCTACTGGCGACCGTGCATGCCTACTATCATACACAATTCCCACCCACCCCGAAAAGCACCACTGCCCTTCCTCCGTGCAGTAGTTCTCTCTGATAAAGCAAAATCCCAAGCACAGAAACAGACACTAATAAACTTCCCAAAACATGAACACACACACGCACACCCCTCTTATTCCAAACCACTTTCCCCTCTCCTCACCCCCCCCCCCCCCCCCAACCCATGAAAACACAATGGGTATTTCAACACACAAATCTGAACAACAAATTTTTCTCTTCTTTATTTGTCAACACATCAACATTACATGCAATATTTTTCAAAGTAACAAGATGGACCTGCAGATTACCAAATAAATACATAAATGAATACATAAATAAATGACTAACTAAACAAATATAATTATACTTACCATATGCAAATATTCGTAACACAGTTTGGCAGATTGGAGAGGAACAACAGGGTTTCTGGGTTTCAGGCGGTGACATTCCTTCAGCACTAGCAACGCTCTGGAGTACTGCAAGTAAGTGTTGTCTGTGTAAACACTTTAAAAGATTACAAATACACACACACACACATGACAGCCACCAATACACAGAGCACTTCTGAATGCTTTACGGCAACAGCCATGTCAATCTGGTTGAACGCACACAGACACACACAGACACGCAGACACACACACACACACACACACACACACACATGACAGCCACCAATACACAGAGCACTTCTGAATGCTTTACGGCAACAGCCATGTCAATCTGGTTGAACGCACACAGACACACACAGACATACAGACACACACAGACACGCAGACACACACACACACACACACACACACACACACACACACACACACACACACACACACACAATTCTGAGATGACTGCCTGATGCACTTACTGAAGTGTTACACCCCAACATAACTATTAATATTTTTACACAAAGCAGAATTCAGGAAACTCACCTTTCCAGCACAGATGAGTGAATTGGCAAACTGATGCCATATGTGAAACTCTTCGAAGGAAAAGCGTAGAGCTCTTTCAAAAGACTGCAACAAATAAACAAAAACTAAAAAATTCCCTTTTGCATTTGTTCACTTATATTACAGCACAATTAACCCATGTCATGCTGAGAATGGAATATTCTGCACTTCCTCTATGGCTTTTCAGCTTAAGATAAAATTAACCCAGCAAGACCAGGACGGTTAACACTGCTACACGAATGTTGCCATGGAATTTTGGCAAAACTCAGTTGCAAGAAAAGCCCAGGAGAAATGTACAATGCAAGTCATCATGCGTTACTCTCAAAATAGTAATAATAATAATAGGCTTCAAAGTTGTTGTTTTTTATTGTCATGCGCATAAAAGCACCAAGACAAAATGCAATAAAGCAAAACAATCACAACAAAAGAAAAAAACAGGACAAATGTACAATGCAAGTCATCATGCGTTACTCTCAAAATAATAATAATAATAATAATAGGCGCTTTACCCAATTTAATGAATCAGCTCAAAGTGCCGCGAACTCAACCCAACACACACGCTCATGTGAATCACACGCATTCCCTCACACTCTGCACATAAACACATTACAATCACGTGGTGCGAAGGGTCTGCTCAGCTATTTAAATTTTGGAATTTAGAATTGCATTTCTTTTTCAGATCTGGTGGGCTGAACATTTCCCAAGCAGAGAGGGAGGAAGCCGGAGTATCCGGAGCAAAACCCCCGACGATCGGCCCAAATGCACAGTGCCACATACGAGAAGGAAAAATGTTTTGCCCCGAGTGGGACTCGAACCCCTGACCTCTCGCATTGGTGACAAGTCTCTTAACCACTAGACCACCGACCGCAGTTTCAGTATGCCATAATTTCACGAAAACATTGACATGCACAAAACCCAGGCAGTCTCACTCTGAGTAAACAAAAAGAATGAAACGTTAAACACAGACAATGGCTGTACCTCGTATAGGAGATTGAACTGTGCTCTCCTCACGAGCATGATTGCCAACAGGTCGTACACAGCGGATGTGTTGGTGAAGGCATGGCGTCGTGCCTCCGATGCTTCTTCTGATCGATCTAGCACAGCCTCTCGTGTAGCCTAAAGCACACCACACAGAGTATAATATACAGGCTGGGGAATTGCTGAGGAAAAAAAAACCAAAAAAACCCACTGAAACCTAGGCTGGGGTGCAGAGGCCGCAACGCCCTGCTGGGAGAACACAGAGGAATGCCCCCCCCCCCCCTCCCCCATTCGTTGCCAGATTCTGATTGACAAGTCAGCGCAATCAATCAGAGCACACCAATATTACAACAGACAAAATCACACGTATAGTAAAACACAGTAAACCCCATTGTGTGAGTAAGGCCTATGGGTTTGGGTGAAAATGCAGATGAAATGATGAGGAAACAGGTTGCCTGCATTAGAGGCTGTGCGACTCACCAAAGATTCAGCAATCAGAAGAAGAAGAAGCGCCTCTTCATTCACATCTTTCGGGACAAACCTGACATAAAAAAAATAAACATGAAAATGTATGTTTATGTTTGCTGGAGGAGCCCAGTCTGCCCAGTGGCATGGACAGATGGATATCTTAACCTGGGTAGTGCTGAGCCCAGAATATTCCAAGCTGTCTCTGTAGACTTTTTCAGCATAAGAAAACTAATTCGGCAATACCCGGGCTAAGCTAATATAGAGATATTTTCTTCTTTTTTTTGTTGGTAAAAGTTAAAATTGTGCAAGTGCCTGCTCTGGACCCCCTTCAATGCATTTAATTATGCAGTATGGTTATGATTACATGTCAATTATGACGCCATGCCATTTAATTTTTCCATCACAAACTTTCACGCCACCCACAAATTTATAATTATGTTTATTTATTTCAGCTATTTACGTCACACTCAGCTCATAACTGCCACACAACCACTTCCCGTGCGCACCTGTCGCCAGAGTAGACATGTGGCTTGTGTCCCTTGGCCTGAGAACTGCGGCTCATGATGTCGATCGGTTTGTACGTAAGTTCGCTCACACCACGAATCAAGACTTCAGCCAAGTGCCTTGCTAGGGACTGAAAAAAAGAAAGGAAAAAAGTGTGTTATTCAATCTGCTACACTTATAGACACAAAACCATCCTTCAAGCAAAATCTGAAAACCCACCTCTTCACTCCCCCTAACCAATAGCTGTTGCCACATCATCATCTTGCTGGTCGTGTGTGTGTGTGTGTGTGCCGGGGGCAGCGGAGACCGTGTATGATGCTGCACATTATGTGTTTGTAGTTAAATGTATATGTGAAGGAATGTTGCGCGTGTTTCCGTTTCTGTGTAAGCGAGTGCGTGTTGACTGTAAGGCGCCCTGAGCTCTTGTGGGAGGGAGGGCGTCCCTTAAATACCCCTTATTATTATTATTATATCTATACTTATAAGTATTATCGTTCCCACAGGTATATGAAGCCCTGGTAACAGTAACAAGATCAGCAGTCCTTGTCACAGTCAAGTTCTGGTGCTGAATCTTGTCCACTACATACAGTGAAGTCTGCTCTTATCCGCAATCACTTCCAACAGAAAATAACAGCACCTTGCTCAAAACACTCTTCTTCTTTTTTAAGTTGTTTCTCTATAGAGAAACAACTTTATGAGACGGGGCAGATTTTGCTGCGCGCAGCAGCAAGTTTCAGTGATACAAAACAAGACTGTGACGTTTCTCCACACAATAATACTTTCACGCACATAGTGACGTAACGAAACCTGCGTCATAGACACTTGACGTGCACACTATGCTGCTGCGTTCTTTTTGGCGGGAGTTGTGAGACGTGTGTCTGTGTGTGTGTGTGTGGACGGATGTAATGATGGCTATCTCCTAAACCACCTCGATGGAGGCCTTTTTACTTTGAGATAAAATGGGAAATCACCTTCTCCAGACCTACCTTTCACGATTTTTAGCCTGCCGCATTTTCAGAAGAGTTATCGCCGATTTTAAAAAATCGGTCGTGTTACGAATTTTTTCGAAAAAGTTGTTCAAATTCCTTCATTTTCTAGACTTTGGAAGTTCACCCAATCACACTGCCTGTATTCGTGCTACAGCTCTGTAGCTCTGACTGGTTTTGTGTAAAAAAAATATTTTCGAGGTAGGGGTGGTTTGCACATAAGATCAAATATCTATGAAAAGACTACTGCAAATTACTTATCATCCCGGCGTTTTTGTCTAGTGTGACAACTGCACATATGACAGGAACAACTGCACTATTATAGCTTTAGCATTTAGAATAACTGAACTTTTAGATAAACATAACTTTTTCAAGTTTCTGCGAAAAGCACCGGTCAAAAGAGTTCCAAATTTTCGATTTCATAAGTACAATACAAGGTATTCTAGTCCATGTTTCACCAGCCCTCTAGATCTTCCAGATTTTATGTAAAAATTAATTCAGCCAGGGAAGTCACAAAAGCAACAGGGAAATTACAAGACATGCACAAGCATCATCTGTCATACCACCAGTGTGAAGCTGACGTCAAACGCTTAGTTCACAGACAAAATAAGCAAGTATCGTCACTGCCTCCGACATTTCACCAGCCCTCTAGATCTTCCAGATTTCATGTGAAAAATAATTCAATCGGGGAAGCCACAAAGCCAACAGGGAAATCACAAGACATAAACAAGCTTCCTCAGACGATCGCAGTGCTAGAGGCTGACGTCAAAATGTTTAGTTCGCGGAACTGACGTCATCTCTCCGTCTGTGTATGACGACCTGCCTGAGGCTGACGTCAAATGTTTAGTTCACGGAACTGACGGCTCTCTCTCTCTCTCTCTCTGGGGAGCCAGGGTAGCCGAATGGTAGAGCGTTGGACTTTCAATGCTCGGGTCGAGAGTTCGAATCCCGGCTTAGGCGAAATATTTGTGCTGGCCTTTCTCTCGTTGCCCCGTCTTTGATATCACCCTTACGTGGTGGAAAAACACGTTAAACTCCTAAACACCCACCCACCCACTCTCTCTCTCTCTCTCTCTCTCGCTCTCCCCCCACCCGGCCCCACCCCCAGTCACGTGACTAATCGGTCGAGGTTGTAGAGGATCTAGTGTCATTGGTAGAACATGGAGAGGGGAGAACCGGCAACAATAACAACAAAACAGACAAAATAAAATGAAATTTGGAGAAACAACTTTGTAGGACGGGGCCGTTCCTCCTTGTTTTTCCTGCCCCCAACTCTTTGTCAGCTCCAGTGGCGTTCCTCTCAGGTCATGGGTGGAATCCACGGAGGGCTCGAAAGCTGGGGATAAGTTTCATTATGCATGATGATGGAAATGAGGATGATGGTAAGATGATGCTATGGAGGTCTGTGTGGTTTGGGACTGTGAGACAGGGCCGCATTCCATGCTTCCTGTCATAAATATCCCGGCGTTAACCAGACCCGGGAACAACGGCACCCGCGGTGCCAGCCGTGTAATCATCCACATAAGACGTGCCATACGAAGGGAGCCACCCCCAAAGTCACATCCGTGAAGCGGGTAAATCTCCAGTGTGACAACAGCCTCCTAACTGGGCCTATAGCACACCCGCTCTGGGTAGGAGCCGACCTAGGTAGGAAAAATCTTGCTTGCCTCGGCTGGGACTCTAACCCGGGTCTCCCAGTCCATGGTCTGAAATGCTAACCACCACACTACTGGTGCTGGTGCTCAAAACACTCTTGCACTTTGCTTGATTTTCAACAGTACACACACAGGGGACACTTTCCACACTCACCACTCTTATGCTCTGAGTGAATCTGCATTCCACTGCCCTCAGTAACTCCCTGAATCGGTCCACGCCTTTGATAAGATGACTGCAACACAATAAGATAACGTTAGAAAAAAATTTATCTTCCTTGATCCTTTAATGGGCTAAGATTACCATTTCTATGCTCACAGATTATTCAGAGCTGTTTTCGTGGTATCTACCATCACACCAGTTAGACTATAATGCTGGCAATGGGCCGAAAGAAGCATACTCGATGACGCGGTAAGCACACGGAGCGCTCCAGTTGTAAAACAACAGTCGAAAAATTTGAATGTTCGACCGTTTGCGCGATGTGCAAACAATGCTGTGTCACATTAGGAGGGTTACTAATCATCAGAATATTAGAATGCACACTCACGAACAAAACTGTTTCAAAATATAAAATTGCTTAACAAAGATCGAATTAGCCTATTATACAGTTAAGCACAGTCCTTTATTTTTTTTAATTAAAATAAAGGCTCACATGTGTACATGGCTCTACCCTGCACTGCAAACAATATCCTACCCATTCTTGATATGCAAAAGCGGTGACTGGTGAATGGCGTTGTCAATCAAAGGCCCCACTCCAGTGTCGGGCACAGACAAGCTGGACATGGACGTAGTGGCCGGTGTGTTGCGGTCAGTGTCCTGAAAGAACACGATGGCCAGGTCCCCAGCTTTCTCATAGCACGCAATGATCTTCTCTTCCCTCTCGGCCACCTTGAACTTGCTGGTGCTCGGAGCAGCAATCTTCTCCAGGCAGAAACCTGTGCATAAGGAATAAGGAACAAGGTCAACGGTTATTTCGACACATCCTGTGAGTAATACAGTGTATACAGAAGCATGATCAGTTAGCGTGGCCCCTGCACGAGAAAGTTGCTGCATATGAAAGGTTGTACATCTTTTGCGTGTTGTTATTAGATTTCATTATGAAACCTAACAGATACATTATACCTAACAGATTAGGTACATGTATCTGTATTGCCAAAGGCATGGAAAAGGACACCGGGAGATAAATGACACTTTCCAATCAATTTTCCAGACTGTGGCTGAGACCAGATGGCGGTGATGTAACAGTCAAAGCAAGCCGTGCGATCTCTATGCGTTACTGAATGATTCAATGACGTTTTCATGTAGGGGCTACACTGACTGAACGCACCTCAAGCCCATCATTTGGTAAAACCACTAAAGCACCTTTGTCCAGATCAAATCAGAGGTGTACTTCACCTGCAAAAGTATTTTATAGAAAACACAGTCTCCACATAGGTACAATCTTACTTTCAAGGCTGAGACGATGCTGGTAGTCTGTTATATCCAGACACGCATACTACCAACACAACGGTATCTTCCAGAACCTGAACACCCCTCACCCCCACATCAAAACAGTCCAATTAGAACTTGTGAATGAACCAAACATTACCACCACTAATTCAGGCGAAGGACAAAGCCAAAAATCTACCTCAGCCCCAAGATAGCTGCAGGCTGTCCCTAACCCGCGCACAAGAGGGCAGGTGATTTTTCGGCTTCATCTCAATACTGCATTTAGCCATAAAACCCAAGAGAGGAAGGATCGTCCACTGTTTTGCAAAAGCAGGAAATAATAATGGCATATATATACTTCACCTTTGATAGCATAAGCCTCAGCGACCAGGTAGAACAGGCGGCTGTTGGTGGAGCCGAGTGAGATGTTATGGAGGTTGATTCGCTCCAGAATATCCAGCGCCTCCTTGTACGAACCCTGACAGTACATCAGCTTGCTAAGCAACAGCTGTGCCTGGGTGCCCACCTGAAAATGTTGAGAAAGAATGCAGT
Organism: Batillaria attramentaria; assembly: GCA_018292915.2. NCBI lineage: Eukaryota > Metazoa > Mollusca > Gastropoda > Batillariidae > Batillaria > Batillaria attramentaria. The sequence continues at coordinate 5,456,536 of JACVVK020000005.1, read as the reverse complement.
CCTGTATTTGGCGTTTCAGTGTGTGGGAAGTATGTGTAGATAAGCTGAATGCATTGAAATTACCGTGGTGCAGAAACACGGACATATACTTATGCATTTTTGTGTCTGTGTGCATCTCCCTGTGCACGTGTGTGTGTGTGTGTGCATGCGTGCGCACGCGCGCATGAATGTGGGTGCACTTTGGATCTTCCTTCATACCTCAAGTCCTTTCACAGAGGAACATTTTATTTGTGATGGCAGGTGAATAGCAAGGCTTTCACTAACTACATGCGTACAAAAGATCAGCGAGGCTAGGAACGGCATGTTTCCTTTAACTGTCATGGGTTATGGACCACGGCCACAGCTTACACATACATAGATATACACAGGATGTAACTTCCAGTTCAGCATCTGTACGCCACTTTGTGCAAAAACCAAACAAACAAAAAACACTACCACCACCCACTGCATGTCTGTCAATCTTAATCAGTCCTGGTCTTGCTGAAATGATTTGTCTTATGCTGAAGAAGCCATAGAGGTTGCTGGTAATATTCTGGGCTCAGCACTACCAGGGTAATAGGTGGCGCGTCTGGAACTTAGTGGCAGGTGCGCTACTACACAACCATCACCCGCTGTCACGACGAAGCATTGTTTCGTGACCAGGCCACCTGTGATATATTATATGATACATGTTATTCCTGGCTACTGGGCTGCTCATCGGGGGTTTCTATCAAGATCCGCCTGCTTACCTCCCCCAGAAAAAAAAGTATTAAAAAAAAAACTACAACAACAACAACAACAAAACCCAGGACAGATAGATTGGGTGGTGCAGCACCACAGCAACATACATTCCTCAAGGGAAGCAGCCTGAATTTCCCAAAAGGCATATAAAGTACCGTTAGTAACAAATAAATCAAAATGTGTACCTTATCCTGGGCTTGGCTGGCTCTGTGCAGCTGATCCTCTGCAGTTTTGAGCTGTGCCTTGGCCTTGTGCTGGTTCCTCTCCAGTGGTTCATTCTCCTGAAGATACTCTTCTAGCTGGCTTTCCCCGTAAACAAGCTGAACAAGTGAAGCTGAAACAAAACACGGTGTTCCAGTGTGTAAGTAAGCTTTTCTCCCAAACCTTTACTAAGAAGAAACACTGCTACAGCGTTCTGGCAATTTGCCGTGCTAGGGTGGAGTTGGGTGGATGATAGAATGGGGGCGGCTGTGAGCTGAACCATAACCTACACCTCCTCTGATTTCCCCAATTCCATACATGTGCATTCGCTTGTGTGGGCGTGCATGAGAGAGAGAGAGAGACAGAGAGCAGCTGCAGCACTTTCCGGCACGCAGTAACCACGCGTATCTGTGATCGAGGGCCATGATACGTACCTAGTTCTGAAGATTTATGTTCAACAATCCGTGCTGCTTCTACAGCCTTTTTCCAGTTTGATTCACTCCGGTACTTTTCAATTTCTGACTCCGTTCTCACGTACTTCGATTTCGAAGACATTTTGGCTGCTCAAGATTATTCCCCTACACAATCACCCGGGTGCTCCCAGAAGCGTACCGAGCGTTGTCTCGCTACAAGAACATGTCAATCAGGCCGTTCGGCTAGCCAAATTTCGGGCGATACGAGAAAGAAACTGCATCAACCAGGCATTAACCGGAAGCAGACGGATATTTTAATCTCAAATCCTCAGTTACCATTAAAATTGTAAAGATATTTTTTCAGTGCGATACCATAAACAATCTAATTCTCATTGCTGTATATCGGAATTGGATATCTTTGCGCTAATAGTCAGCTTTCCAAACTCTCTTTCCTCCTCACCCGGAAGTCTCGTGGAGAGTAAAAATTTACTGCGCATGCCCGTTCTTTCCATACACCGCCATCGTCACGCTAGGAGGTAGGCAAAACCTCTCTACATTTTTGGAGACATTTTGCTTGTGAATGTACAGTCTGTCCCAGGTATACAGTAGATCTAATGTATCAGAATACACATCTCATAAAAATATCACATTAGAGAATCGTTAAAGTGTTTGTTGGCAAAATTTGTGGCTGAAGTTTGACCGCACTTGCGCGGCCATGCTGGTTTTCAAGACGTGAATTCGCACGTGCCATTCTTAGCCTAGTTAGGCATATTTCTCTTAGTACTTTCTTAGGCATTAGTTTAGTATAGTAAACATTATGGCGAATACTTAAGTTTTAATCTGTATACCGTCAAACGGCTTAAAATGACGGAACAGTTTCTTTGCATTTGTAGTACAAAGGAAAATTCTAATTGCTTTAATGCATGGCTATGTTGCACCAACGCTAGTATCAGGGGACCTATGCATGGACACGACCTAAACGCGTAGGCCCTGCCTAAATTCGTAGGCTCTGACTAAATCTCGGAAATCGGTATGCATGGACACAGACAACGGGGTAGTCAGGGTCTAAACGGCAGCCTAAACAGCCCCGATTTACTACATTTAGTCACGCGAAATCGGCGGCCTAAATGCCGTAGGCTCGGCCTAAACGACAATCAGCATGGCGTTTTTCGGTGTTGTGGAGTTTCATTCGACTATGCCAAGGCCTAGATCGTGTTTTACGGGTATATGTACTATACTGCGAGTGTCTTTGGTGTGTACTGTTTTGCATGGCACTCTCATCAGTGGCTCAGTCGATCCGGTCAGTGCCAGTCTCACCAGTCTAAAGATTTCTGCATTTAGTTTGCTCACCTTCCTTGAGAGGTGATATGGGAGTATGTCATCCATTCCGTAAGCAATATTCCCCTTTATTTCTGTTGTTCAGTATTTTTACGTCTGAGTCCGGCCCGAGGTTCAACTTGACTCGCAGAAACTGATGCACAGTGCCGCGTGGTGGGTAAGTCTGCCACATGTACCGGCCGACTGACCGCCCGCGCGCGGTGTGTATTGCGTAAGGCATCCCGCTGGCTGTTCCTTTCCCGCGGCGCTGGGCTGTCTCGTTGAACACATGCGCATGCGTACTCTCACAATTGGCTGGGGAATACCGGAATCCCACACTCTAAATTTAGATAAAGCAGATGACGTCACGTAGGCCGACTTCAAGTCTGAGACTTGGTTGTCTGGGCTGTTGTCCGCGTCCATGCATAGCGGTTGCGCGAGAAATTTAGACCGAGACTGCCAAGTCTGAGACTTGGCGTTTAGGCTGTTTAGGCTGGCGTTTAGGCTGTGCCTACGGAAGGTTGTGTCCATGCATAGGTCCCCAGATCATTTCATTTTATATTGATCTTGTTTCAGGTGGTAGTCTACAATGCAAATCTTCGTGAAGACCCTCACGGGCAAGACCATCACACTTGAGGTGATTACAAATATTTTATATTTTTATCCATGTGTGTGGAAAATGTTACATCATGTCACAGATTCAGTATCTTGAACTTTGTGTACAAGTATGCAGGTACTAGACTGCATGATCTAAGTTGCTTTGACACATGGTTGCAATGATGACAAACTTAGGACACCTTACGATTCATAATGATACAAACACAAGCGTTACCATAACTGAGCAACCACCAGTTCTTGATCTTGGAGTTGGAGCGAGACTTGATGTGTCACAATTTCCACTCTCAGTGCACTCATAGACTACCAGTACCACTCCATTAGTCTGTATTTGAATTGCCTGCTTTTAATCTGCATGTCTTGTTGACCTTTTAAAAGAGGGTTGTTCTGTTGACCTTATAAAAGAGAGGGTTGTTCTGTTGAGAACTTGATGTCAGGAATTATATTTTCCAAACATAAACCAGTCACATGCTTCTTGAGTATCTTATCTGCTACTAACGCATTACATTCTCACAAAAAGAAAGAGAGTAAGTTAATTAATGTGCCTAATTTAGGATTATTTTGTGTATGCATTCATTCACAAAAATTATATTTTCAGGTCGAGCCCAGTGATACCATCGAAAATGTGAAGGCCAAGATTCAAGACAAAGAAGGTTGGTTCTAAACGATAGACCTGTGCCATATTTTTTTTTTTTTTTTAAACCTGAGTGTAATAACTTGATTCCATTGTCCATGTCTGTGAAGATTCTGAATTTCCATACTACCAGCTGATATTAAAAACTACATTTGTCATTTTTGGCTGTGATAATATAACTTACCATCAGTGGAGAAAATGGTTGCGATGATGACAAACTTAGGACACCTTACGATTTATAATGATACAAACTCATGCGTTACCATAACTGAGCAACCATACGCAGTTCAACCCACTGTATTGGTCAGTTATCTCCAGCTTCATTGTTCATGCACTTTTGAGCCTGCGTCTGTCTTCAAGAGTCGCGTTGTTGACATTATATTTAGATTTGTGCTTGTAGTTTATGCTGAGGGAATGTTTGTACAGCCCACTAAGTCTTCTCTCTTGTTCAGGTATCCCCCCAGACCAGCAGCGACTGATCTTTGCTGGCAAGCAGCTGGAAGATGGCCGCACTCTGAGTGACTACAACATCCAGAAAGAGTCCACGTTGCACCTTGTCCTCCGTCTGCGAGGTGGTGCCAAGAAGAGAAAGAAGAAGAACTACACCACACCAAAAAAGAACAAGCACAAGAAGAAGAAGGTCAAGCTCGCTGTGCTTAAATATTACAAGGTAATCTTTTTCTTTTTAAACAATTTTCATTGTGGTTATGTCATATTGGCCATTCTTGCGGTCTATGTGGAAGAACTGTGGTTGCAGTGATGACAAACTTAGGACACCTTACGATTTATAATGATACAAAATCAAGCGTTACCATGTCTGAGCAATCACATTCTGTCTGCATCAGAAACACGTGGGAGCATTTGGGCTTCGGGTTGCAGAGATCAGGGATGACAACAGTTCCGCTGTTCTAAAAAAAATCTCCGCGGAAAAAAATCGAAAAGTAATTAAAAAATCATAGCCGTAGAACTTCGTCACTCGATATTCCCCCCCCCCCCCACCTGTCAATTTTTTCGGCGTTACTTGCATTCCGATTTTGAGGGCCAATCCAGTTTCAGGACTGCTGCGGTAAGCTGTCAATTTTTTCTGGCTTTCCTTCTACGCAAGCCGGCCCCAGACCCCCGGGAAAATCTCCTCTGCTTTCTTAAAAGTTGTTGTCGTCATCCCTGAGAGATGATGTGGGAGATTTAAGATTGGGGGGGGGGGGGTGTTGATTTTCCTGGTTTGTACGAATAGACTTCTTTTTTTGTTTTAAGTGTGTGTTTGTTTTTTTACATTTACCTGTAATCCTATCATAGTCCTACATATGCTGGTCAGTTTGATTTAACAGTTCAAAATCTGTTGTCTTTCAGGTGGACGAGAACGGCAAAATCACACGTTTGCGGCGTGAGTGCCCCAACGAGGAATGCGGAGCTGGCGTCTTTATGGCCTCACACTTCGATCGTCACTATTGTGGCAAATGCTGCCTCACTTACGTTTTCAACAAGCCTGAGGACAAAGCATGAGGACAGTTTGCAAAATAAAGGGTTGAGTCTTCGGTTTGGGTGTTTACATTTTGTTAGAGTGTGCTGTCATTGGACATGAGCACATTTGTTTTTGTCTTGGTGTTCTGTTTTTGTGTTTTGGTTGGTTGTGGTTTGTTGGTGTGTTTTTGTTTTTGTCCTGTTGTTTCTTGGTGGATGTCGGAAACCTTATACATGTGTGGTCATTTGTAATACTAGTTCGGCATAAAGAACTTCCTTCGCCTGAAAAAGTGAACATTGATTTGCTGGCGTTAAAACTCCCAAATCTCACCTCCACCCTTGTTCTATGACATGGGTACGGTTGCCTTTATATGGTATATGTATGGTATGCAAACAATGACACTGGTATGCTGGTTATTCAAACACCAGTAGTGCCTTGCACGTAGCACCACATTCAACCAGTGCCTCCACTGAATGTCTCACAATGCGATGACCATTGAACAACCTGCAACTTTGTATGAGGTGTAGTGAAAGGTGTTTCTCCGGTCTCTGTTCATCAACCTTGATGTACTATGTGTCTATGTAATATATGCCAACCCCTGCATGCACATTTTTTGAGAGCATTCAAGACATTTCCTTCCAGTGAATGCATACATACGATTCTTCCGAGAAGAAAAAATCATCCACGCCAGAGCTTGATGCTCTGTGGGACACTTGGTGATTTCATGTACTTGTGTGATGAAAGACGGCTAAATGGAGCAGAAGTACGGTTTCGCTGTCATGTACCACAGAAACGCACACACAGGTCTGACTGGAGGAAGTCACACACACTTCAGAAGATCAAACTAGCCTCTACGGGTGAATGCTTTCCATTGATGCGTGCCAGTCTGAGCTTCCCATGCTAGCTTTCATCTTGAGTAGAGGCAAGATCGGTGTCACAGTCTGATCTGACATACATGACGGAACAGACATCCTCACTGGCTGGGCTAACATTTCAGACAACCTGTGCCTAAAAAGACCAGCAATAGTGAGGAGTCTTAGGCATGTGCTGCACTACTTTGTAAGTTACAAATGCTGTACACTAAAGTTTGTAATTGTAGCACACTTTTGGGAAAACACGGAAATCTGTCTGTGGCACATCCAGGTTCGTGCAGTAGGGAGCAACACGACAAAAATGAAACGGTTTATACGTCTTACTGTTGAAAAGTTTATGCACAAGCAGGTGAGTGCTTTAAGCGTTGATTTATGATCTTGCAATGAAAAGCCATCAGTGAACACTACAGTCGCCTTTTGTTGTCTTGGATTTCCTACACCCATAATTTCAGTCTTTGCGGACTTGTTGGGCGACACAGAAAACCTTAAACGTACACCGACTTTATTCAGGATTTTGTAACGGTTGCAGTGTCACTGTAGGTTTTTACAGTGGTCACATCTTTGATTCCAACCCAAGTTGCAACCCAACTAACACACAGTCCATATCCCCAGCACCCCACAATGCTGTAAACACTAGACAGACTCTATGAATGTTGGAATCTGAATCACTCACTAAAGCTCAGTTGGTATACTTCGCCCAATAGGTGGTGCAAATACATACCAGTCAGTTCGGTCGATACTTTGCATAAAGTAAAGTCGTACAACGAAGGCAACGGCCACGTGACTTCACCTCGCCAGTCCCTGGAGTATATTTGCACCCCCTCACACGCTGCAGGGATACAGTCGCCCTCGTTTGTGGACGACTGCAGTTTATTCACCCCTCCTGCGCATGACTGGTATACATTTGCACTCCCTAATGGGCGAACTATACCAGCTGAGCCTCACTAAGATGAACTGGACTAATGCTGCACAAGCAAAGCTTTGGTCATCACTGATTCCATAGAGTATGATAGACTGTTGCTGAACAGGGGCATGCAAATAGGTAGTGGCAGACGATTGATCCTAAAGGGCACGACGGGGCCTATATGAACCAAACCAACACTGGAACAGTTTCAAAGACAACACAGGGTAGATCAAATACTGAGAGAAGGGGTGGAGGCTCTCACAAACATAGGCATAAATAAGTTGACTAGACATACATCTTCATTATTGACTGATCACCTGATTTGAGTTTGTTATTGTTTTCAGGTTGTATGTATCAGTATAGCGATCAACCCTTGATTTGACAAGAATCTTATCACATCAAGGGCTGATCGCTATACTGATACATACAACCTGAAAACAATAAACTCAAATCAGATGATCAGCCAATAATCTCCAATCATTCACAATCATTCATGCATACAGGAACTCGTTTGTGCCCAGTGCAGTTTCCATCTTGAACTTTCACTGTGTTTCTGAAGTCTGGATCACGCAGCCAAGTTACCATTCTGCTAGCCTCCCCCACCTCGCACGCACGCACGCACACACACACACACACACACACACACACACACACACTTCAAAACTATGTGTCTCACTTTCTACCACCCCCCCCCCCCCCCTAACTGGTGCGACGCTTGTCACAGTTTAAACGTGCTATGTGGAAGGTTGATTGTTCACTGGTATCTTAGGTATATGCTTTTAAGAGTACAGTGCACTGTGTGTGTGTGTGTGTGTGTGTGTGTGTGTAAAACGGTTTTTAAACTGAATGTACTCTTATTTTTTTGGCTCCCTTGTGTAACAATGGGAGTCTATGTAATAGCCCTCCGTCGTCTGTCTGTCTGTCTGTCTGTGTGTGTGTGTGTGTGTGTCCAGAAAACTTTAACGTTGTCGTTTTCTCAGAAACTACAAACAGCAGAGACACCAAACTTTGCATGCTGATAGACAACCATAAGACCTTTCAAAACATATCATTTTGAATGACCTTGACTCAAGGTCACTAACGCTGTCTGTTTGAAAATTTTACATTGGCATTTTCACGGAATCTACAAAGACCAGAGGTTTGAAACTTTGCATGATGATAGACATTGATAAAAACTTTACAGATATACATGTATTCAATGGCCTTGTTTCAAGGTCAAGGCCATACAAGCTATTTATGTGAAACCTTAACATTGGCATTTTCTCAGAAATAACAAACAGCAGAGGCGCCAAACTTGGCCTTCTGATAGACAGTGAAAAGACCTATGCACACAAACCATTTTAAATGACCTTGACCCAAGGTCAAGGTCATTAAAGCAGTCTGTTTGGAAATTTTTGCATTTGCATTTTTTCGGAATCTAGAAGAACCAGAAGCATCAGGGAATCTAGAAGAACCAGAAGCATCATGATGATAGTTATTGGCAACACCTTCACTGACATACCTGTGTTCAATCACTTTTAGTCAAGGTCAAGGTCATGCAGGCTGTTTTGGGGAAACTTTAACCTTGGCATTTTCTCTGAAACAACAAACAGTTGAGGCACCAAACAAGGCATGATGATAGACCGCAATGAGACCTACCTTTTTGAATGACCTTGACTGAAGGTCAAGGTCATTAAAGCTGTCTGTTGTGAATTTTAACATTACCGTTTTCAGAGGAACTACAAATACTAGAGGCGTCAAACTTGGCATAATAACAGACATTGAGGTGATCTCATTTTAATGACCTTGAGCCAAGGTCCAGGCCATACAAACTGTTTGGGGGAAAATTGTAAGATTGCCAGGAACTCGGAACGCCAGAGACACTTTACTTGCCATGATGATAGATAGTGATAAGAGCTTTACAAACATACACTTGTGTGAATGACCTTGACCCTTGTCACAAGGGAGCCATGGAGGCTTTTGCCTCTCTAGTTTAGTCATTTTACTGTTAATATTAATTTTAGTATATGTGTATGTTGTGATATTCTTTACCATATTTTATGCTGTGCAGAGCGGGCACCAGAAGAAAATTTTTCGATCTGTCTCTAAACTGGACAATGAAGATGTTTTGATTTGATTTGACAACACACAGCTCTAAAGGTTTAGCTGGTGATAGTGGCATAGTGGTATTTACGTTGATTTTTTTGTTGTTGTTTTTAATTCGGATCGTTATAAGTTCTGACAGCCTCTGGCAACAGCATGTGATCCTCTCTGTACTGCAGTAGGCATGAGCAACCTATTACCAAACTGACTCTTATGTGATCCGTATTTCTATTTCTATTATGTGGGACCAAAGCTTTGAGGCGGGTCCCTCGCATGGGACATTACTCTGCTGAGACTCCGGCAGAATTGTTTTAGCGGTGATTTCCCTTGACCAGAAGAGGGCGCTTTCCGTTGACATGGTAGTTGTGAAGCTTTCATCTTCGATCGAGCAGACAGCACAGATTAGAATTTTCAGCTACTTGCAGCTTGTAAGTCTGTTGAATAAAAATGGAACGAACATTCTTGTGATGTCTTTTTGTGCTGTATTTGATGGGTGTCTGTGAGTGTTCTGCGCCATGCCAAAGTTTCTCTCTCTTTGGAATTCAGGACAGAATTGATACCTGGCTGCTGGATCTGACCGAGTGTAGACCCCACAGATGACACAATAATTTATTATGGTTTGCACCGATAAAGAACATACATGTTGTATACGTCTAGGAGTAGGACTGAAAACAACCGATACAACACGCGCGCACACACACACACACACACACACACACACACACACACACACACACACACACACACAAACACAGGCATACATAGCCTGGCTGGGCTGGAGTTCTTCAAAGCAATGTCTGATCATGAACATGTGCACCAAAATTATATTTACATTACATGTAGCAGACCCTGCTTCTTGCTCTACAGATTGTACTTTCCCTTCTGCAGACATGTCGGATCAATTCATTGTGGAGATTGCATAACTGACTAATATAAGCCAGTCACACAAGCAGATGCACATAAAAAAACAACAAAAAAACAGCTCCCCCCCCCCCCAGATGAAACATTGCAAGCAAAATAATGTAATAACAGAACTATGCTGTACTTTGTCAACAATAGCAAGATCTTGCAGAAAAGCAGACTTTGAAATTACTTCAGTCATTAAATACAGAATTTTGAAAAACCTTCATTTTTTCTCCTGAGTTGTATGTACATATATACAGTACTCCTCGCTTAACGTCACTACCGTTTAAGGTCACACCTCTGATAAGATCAATCAGGTTGTTGGTCCCGGCCAAAAGCCTTCTTTGTACCATTTAGAATTCCTCGCTTAGCGTCACCTCGGATAAGGGAAAACCTCGGATTACGTCACCCCCGTTTTGGTTCCCAAATGGAGAAGACTACCGCTTAAGATGAAATCCATGTGATGAGAGTGGCTTCCCTTGGAAACAACACCCGGATTTGCACTGCGAGGCGAAGACGAAACAGACGAATTTTTATTTCATTTTTATTCCACGAGATGATACCCAAAGAATGAAAATGGAAACTGAAAGGGGGGGGGGGGGGGGGCTTGTTTTTGATGAACTGACGATAAAGATAGTTTACCGCAGATGAGTATACTTACAAAAGATTTCTTATTTCGTTCAGGGTCCTTTTAGATCTAGAAATTGGTACAATCTTTGTGAAAGATAAGAGCTGGAATGCAGGGAGCAATGTGGCGATATGATGGTGGTGGTGGTGATACTTATGTTGTTAGAGAGGGAGGGAGGGGAGGGGGGGGGGAGAGCGAGAGACCTGGTTAATTTCTAGGCTTAGTCGGAAGGCAAGTTGAAGTACTTTTGCTGTTCACGAAACATCAGTGCAACCATCCCTCAACAGGGGCGATCCACAGGGTTCGGAAAAAAAAAACAGGGGGGGGGGGGGGTATATGCATTTGCGTTCGTTTGTGCTTGCGTGTGTGTGTGTGTGTGTGTGTGTGTGTGTGTGTGTACAATTACATATTTTGGCGGAAAGTCTTTCGGTCTAAAATTAGAAAAAAATGACATAATCGCCAAATATTGAGCTCCTCGGATAAGATCAAGTTTTTTACTGGTAGTTGATCTTATCAGAGGACTGTTTAGCGTGCCCCTCGGATAAGATCAAAAAAAATTTTGGTCCCGTGCGGGGTCACCTTAAGCGAGGAGTACTGTATGTATATTACATCTTCTCTGGTTTTACTGAAATTTGTATGCTTTTTACTAGAGAGATCTCTTGTTACAAACACTCCTCCATAACAGAGAATTGTAGGAGCACCAAGAAATTTGATTTCATCATTGTTTTGTTGTTGTTGTTGTTTTGTCTTGTGGTTTTGTTGTTGTTGTTGTTGTTTTTTTGGGGGGGGGTTTTGGGGGGAGGGGGGGTTACTTCATTTCGGTCGGTGGTCTAGTGGTTAAGAGACTTGTCACCAATGCGAGAGGTCAGAGGTTCGAGTCCCATTCGGGGCGAAGAATTTTTCCTTCTCGTACGTGGCACCGTTCATTCGGGCCGATCGTCGGGGGTTCTCTCCGGGTACTCCGGCTTCCTCCCCCTCTGCTTTGGAAATGTTCAGCCCACCAAATTTAAAAAAAATAAATACAATTCTAAATTCCGAAATTTAAATAGCTGAGCTGACCCTTCGCACCACGTGATTGTAATGTGTTTATGTCCAGTGTGTGAGAGGATGCGTGTGATTCACGTGAGCGTGCGTGTTGGGTTCAGTTCGCAGCGCTTTGAGCCGATTCATGAAATTGGGAAAAGCGCCTATACAATACTATTATTATTATTATTATTAAGTTTTGGGGCAGGATGAAATGAGAATAGTACTGTCATAACAAACTGATGTTCTTCGAGTCATCGGTAGACCACCCAAAAAATCAGGCCATGGACAGCAACAAAGCTTGAACGTTGCATACGATCGTCGATGTTTTTTAAAATTCACTGATGACACTTATTGTTCGTCTGTGTCAATGGTTGCCCTCATTTTCGTGTTCATTGTTCCCACAGTTGACCGCTGCCCGTTAGAGTCCTTTATCGAGGTCCCGATCCAGGTTTTTCCTCGGGCTTCTCTCGTCCCGCTTCTTGATTGGTTGAAACGCCAGCGCGGCTCCGGCGTCACAACTCGGCGAGCACACGAGTTGTGTGTTGTCGCAGTTGTGTTCTACGCGCGGGTATTTCCTGTGTCACCCGCTGTGTGTGAACTTATGGACTTCGTTGTCTGGCTGGAGAGCGTTGACCGTGTCCAGCTTGGGTGGAGGTTGTGGTTCACACCCTTTAGTTTCTGTGTATCTTGACACACGCTTTGGCATCCACAGGTTCGTGTGGATAGCGTGTGTTCGTCGGGTGTTTTGTGGAGTTGGCCACTCGTATCTCTGCAGGCCAGGCGATCGGGTGAACCGGGTGTAAGGTATTGAAACCATTGTGCATGATTGTACCTGTCTGCGGCCAGGTATGATAGAGCAGGCCAGTATCCCAAGTGGGTTAGGCGAGGGAAAGTGAGGTTCGCCCGGATTTACCGTTGCAATGGGCAAACGATCGGAGACCTGGCTTTACTAAATGACTAGCGGCGAACGCAACAATGACACGGGAGCCGACCGATCAACAATGATCAGCAAAGAGACTTCGGAGTGAGGATTTCATTTGAATGGCTTCAGTCTGTTCGTGAGGATTAAACAGAGCGGATAGTGGAGAGTTTGAGACTACAGGTGGATAGAAAGGAGTGTTTCATTTCTGATTCCGGTGATGGGGCACCGGTGTGCATAGTGTATGAATGTGTATGACTCCTAATTGCTTCCGATCTTGGCCACGGGTGGATACTAAGTGCTGACCATGGCTGAGACCGACTACATGACCAATCCTCTGGTGCTGTGGGTAAGTTCACTGAGCGGATCAAGTGCTTTATTTTTGATCAGTGTTCGTGTCAGCTCAGTGATAGCCGGTTTAATTGATTAGATCAGTGACTGTTACATGGTCTGTTCCGCCGGACTGGCTGATTAGATCTGTGTGCCTGTAGTGATGTACTGTCGAGACCTGTTCCCACTCCGGCCTTCATCCCATTCTGTGCTTGCTTCATGTACTTTGCTTATCGTATACTGTCCCTTGTCCTGTGTTAATCCAACAACTGTTAGGTGTTTGTTTACACATTGAGAGCCGTGATAAAAAGTACCGGCGTACCCCCTACCCTTCCTGGCCATGCGGTCATCTTATCTACCCACTCCTGTGTTGCTTAGATAAGGGGAGGGGGTGGGGGTGGGGGGCTCGGAAGTGAAATGGGATAAAATGTAAATCGACCCAAATCGCCATTCAGTCAGTGGAAGGAGTGAAAGATTCACAGTGCAGTTTGTCACCAATGGTATTGTACGTTAAGCTTATGCTTAGTGAGGTGTGTTTAACTGGTTTTGTTGTTGTTTTTGTCTTGTTAGCTTGTTTCATGCAGTAAACAGGGGCAGGTAGTATGTTTATTTGGGTGTATTCTTTTTAATTCCCAGATTGAAACTTTCAAGCCACCTGATTCCAAAGCACTGGAGTACAAAGACCTGTATGATGGAGTATTCCTGAATGATGTTATGCAACAGATGTGAGTACACTTTATTTTAGCAAAAGTAACCAAACATCCCACCCCCCTGACAGACAGAACTTTTAAACTCAAAGTTCCATGGATGATATTGCACATTTCACATGCTGAGTGTGATGAAATCAAATGAAAAAGTTTCCTAACTGTTGGTTCATTATGGAAGATTGCAGCGAAACATTTTGTGAGAAATCAGTGATGCATCAGGTTCCCCCCCCCCCCCCCCATGTAGAAACTAAACCGAGCAGACATTGAAACAGATAAAAGGAGGATTCAGCACAGACCACCCAGTTCAAGCTGAGGGTAATTGGCCGTCAGATTCTCATCAGTCTCGTCTGTCTGCGTATGGGCCCCAAGGGGATTTGCGGAGTTTTCCCCCCAACAGTTGGCTCTCAGGACCCACTATATATTGCGTCACCCATCGTTTAGCTACCCATTCCGTTGATTGTCCGTTGAGTAAAGTGACATCTGTAAGACGGGTTAGGCCAGCTGGGCGTATCAAAGCGGTGGTAAATGTTTTGCCCACTTGAAGTTGTCAGACAAGGGGTGACTCACAGAAGCGGCAGTTGCGTGTGGCTTTGTGGAGTGTAATTGCTAGAGAACACTGTAACAAAGTGGTGTTAGGTGGTCGCTAGTTGCGCTATCGCTGTTAACTGACCAGAAGAGGATTTCAGCCCACACTGACAGTTTTGTTAGTCGATAGCGCAGAAGTGGCAACTTCTCTTTCATCGGTCAGACACCCTTGAAGTTGTGATAGCCGTTGTTTTGGTTGAGCAGGAGTGTGTGTGTGTGTGTGTGTGTGTGTGTGTGTGTGTTTTCAAAACTGTAGAAACACGGTAGAAACGGACAACGCATGTTGCACAGAGAGCTTTGGAAAATCAGTGAGTGTGGACGAAGCATTAGCGCAGTGACTCTCATGTTGAAGTTAATCACGTTGTTGTTGTTGTTTTTGACGTGTATGGCATGTCAGAATAAACGGGGCACGGGTTAACGTTTCCAGGATCAAAGATCGAGCTAGGTTGCATTGCTGCCTGCCGGCGGCCTTCGCGTAACCGTTATAATTTCCTGTCGCTTTCAAGCCAGCTTGTTCGCGCTCACCAGGGTTATATAAATTCTATTCCGGTCACACACAATAGAAGCTATGCGCATCTTGATCACACCTATCGCGCTATCAGGTTAAACAAGTACAGATCGGATAATTATCGCGTCGGGTCTAACAAGGAATCGATGCCCTTGTGGGGCCATTTGATCCGTCAGGGGATCGGCGCCCTTCTATTGATCAGTAGTCCTCCCAGTTCTGTCGTTTAGTAATGGAATACCGTGCAACATGACGCCAATTATAGACTGACCGTACTATGCATGATGGATGAAGTCTGAGTCTGCTGATGTTATGCCGAAAATAACAGTCACCTCAAGGACAAAGGTTAGGTAGGGAAGGGGGGGGGGGGGGGGAGGTGTCTTGTCCGTGACGGTCCCGGGCGTAACATGCGGCGGTCGGTGAACAGCAGTTGTGTGGAGGTTAAAAAAACAACAACAAACAAACAAACAAACAAAAAACAACCCCAAAACAACAACGTTCAAATATAGTAAAACATTTATAATGTTGACAGTTAGCTTTTATTCATTTATTTTCTGCCGTGCTAATTTCCCTTCAGTCACTTCTGTTAGTTTTCTGTACATCACGGAAGATGAACAGGACAAAAACCTGCATTTTCATTATGTATGTGAACCAAGGGCCACAGATGAGGAGGCACATAAATTTGTGTCAAACTTTTCCTCCCGAGGCTGGTTTGGAAGTTTATATGTTTTGTGTGTCGAGCACCATTGTGTGTTCGTTTTCTTCTAGGAGCTATGAAAACTTCACTCTGTCACAGCTGATGATTATATTTAATGATCGAGCACGCTAGAGTGACAAGAGTTCCTGAACACCCTTTGATGTGAGTTCTTCGGCGGCGGCCTTTTTTGTCTGCCGTCTGCAGGAAGCCGTCACGGTCGATACGCCTATGGCCGAGGTTCTCCTTCCTTACTGGCCTCGGATATCGCCTCCAGCGATCAGCATTGATCTTCTAGGGGCAGGGCTATTCCTGATGCAGAACTTTGTGAACCGAGTCAGCAGAACTTACTAAATACTGCAGTTAGTTGCATCGGTGTCTTGCATTGTCTTTGAAAACGCAAATAGGATGAGGCGTCGAACTGTGTTAGGTTTTGATGTCACTAGATCTATGCGAGGACACTGGGTGGGATGGGTGGGGGTTTACACGTATATGGGCATGGCTCAGAAATGGTGTTGAAAAGTTGTGACACACTAAGGCAAAATAGAAAATCATAATTTACACACTGGACTTGGGGCACACCATCTTCAAACAAAAACACATCATCTGAACCATTTTTTGCGTCATTCACTCATTTATTACTTGTGTAATATGACGCCAACCACTATCACTGTGTACATAACATCACAACATCACAGGAACTTCTTGCTCCCATTCACTGGAAAGAGATACAAAGAAATTCATTTAAATTGCACCCTGTTATAAAGAAAAACCAGTTGTGTTAACTGAAATAGTTACACTGTTCTTGGACTTCAAAGAAGCGAGATATTTTAAGAAGCAGAAAATGTACGTAACTTCACAACATTTTTCAACTCTGAAGATCTACGACTGTCATAAGTACTTCAAATTTCATCCAAAACACACAATATTCATATAAAGCTAATCAGTAGGCTTTCAGCTTTTTTTCTTATTAAGAGAAACAGCGGGCAAAACAGAAACTATGACATTAGAGCTGATACGACACTGGGACCACATTCTAGAAATGAAAAACCCCTTTTGGCACATAGTGAGTGTACATAATGCACTTTGTTTACATGAAGCAGTTTTAAAATGTCTAGGTGTAAGTATTTACATCACTGCTGACCATGAAAGAGGTTTTGGTATTGATACATTTGCCTAAAATAACTAAAGGGGAACTTCAGTACATAACTTCACAACGTCACAAGGCTAAAATTTGTTTACAAACTTATTAAGAGATTAACAATGACCTTTAAAAACCAAATCAGCAGACTATCTACAAAGCAGGTATCCACTGTTGCCACTATTGCCCCCAGAAAACATAAAACAATGGGGGAAAAATATGGAATGTTACCGTAGTACATAACTTCACAACAATGAGATGTCTCTCTCCTGTTTTCACAAATAAAACAAACCTTTCTTAGCAGTAGTTGAGCATCACAGGTGGTAAAAGTGAGTGAACATTACACCCCTGCAGTTGAAGCCCTTTAAGAATATGAATCGCCCCCAATTTCAGCCAGTACAAGAAAAAACAGTCTCAAGGAGGGGAAATGTACATAACTTCACAACGTGACATGGCCAGCTTTTTTAGAATGTGTGCTCCATTAAGACCATTCTCTGACTAAAAAAGTAAAGCATTTATACTACATCACCATTTTTATTGTATGGAACTTTTATTTTACTTCTGAAGTAAATCCTCCTAAGACATGTTGACAAGCTGGTAAATGTTGTACATAACTTCACAACATTTTTCAACTCTAAAGATCTGCGACTGTCTTAAGTACTTCAAATTTCACCCAAAACGCACTATATTCATATAAAGCTACTCAGTAGGCTTTCAGCTTTTTTTCTTATTAAGAGAAACAGTGGGCAAAACAGAAACTATGACATTAGAGCTGATAAGATACTGGGAACATATTCTAGGAGTGAAAAACCCCATTTGGCACGTAGGAAGTGTACATAGTGCACTTTTCTTCTTCTTTTTTTTTTTTTTTTACACGAAGCAGTTTTATAATGCCTGAGTGTAAGTATTTACATCACTGCTGACCATGAAAGAGCATGTTCATGTGTTTATTTTGTGGTCTGGGAGAGGAAACTATTGTTCACCTATTCTGGGACTGTCCATATTATGTGCAGATGTTTATTTATGGCTACCATTCGAGTACATTCATTGTGATAGTTTTGCTTTTACAGCCACTCTGCTTATCCTTGGAACAGAACTATGTAAAAACAGATAAAGTTATAGATTTGTTGATTTTATTAAGCAAGTTTCATATAGATCTATAACAGCAAGCTACAGAATACTGTTCCAAATGCCACAACTTTTAAGAAGATATTCAAACACAGACACATAGGTGAAAAACTGCATGTAGTTTTCAGGTAACTAGTCTAAACCTGCCTGGCTACCACAGAGGTCAATGGGGCTGTTAATGGCTCAGCGGAAAACGTCTTCAGACCTAACTGAAAGTAAATGCAAGTTTGCGCCCTGGCATGAGTTTAGGGGCAGCAACAGTTCCTTGTATCTGCTCGGTGGGATGCCAGGCCACATCCGCCCACGTGTATACATCCCCCTTTCTTTGCATGTAGTGAAGCTTCACCTCAGAACCATCATGCAACACTTCCAGCACCTGGACACAGGAGACATCACCTTATAAGATTTCTGACATGGAGAGACCAGCGTCAGCTAAAGCCAAGAAAAACTAAAATAAACAGGATCATGTAAAAACTTGTCTTGACATCTCATGACTTTTGCAACAATGGTTAAAGATATTTGTATGCCGTGCGTTGGAGACACAAACCTATGCGTAGTAGACGGCTTCTCCCTTCTTTCGGTTGCTTGAAAAAACAGCTTCCACAAAGTCGTCGACTTCTGGCACTCTGCAGATCGACAGTCATAAAGTTAATGACATTATTTCTACATTGCAGATAAATTCATGTTATGATAAATCAGACATCAAACACCATCCTTCATCTGTTTGAAAGAGACATTTTTCCAATAACAGTTATGAACATCCTTTATTATTTGTTCAACTTCATGTAGCACATTTTAAAGAATGACTGTCCTGTAGGTCCTCTAAGAAGCAAAGAGCTGTTACCTTCGTTCAATGAACCCCATGTTATGCAACCGCTGACCTAATGCCGTACAACAGCTGTGTTTATTGTATGTAACTGAACTGTTCATAACATCACGACACACTGCACTTGCATCTTTTCACATTTTGTCAATTTTAAACAATAGACCTGCATAAACCTCTTTAATCTACTCTCACAGAACTCCAACAGTTGAAGTTACCTGCACCCAATTATGTTTCTTCAAAATTGTCATCTTACTGCAGGTCAGCACACTCGTGAGAGATGTACATAACTTCACACAAACAATGGCAGACCATGGATCATACATTGTTGTGAAGTTATGAACTAACAAAGACCTATTTTGTGCAAAACCACACAGAAATGCATGTATGAATAGAAGAGGGGAAGTATGAATCATGACTGAACCATCATTCTCATAACCTAAATCTACAGTATGACCATCAGGGGAAAATATTTGCTATCAGTCCATAACCTCACACCAAAGGATTGTTGTGAAGTTACAAACAGCAGAATGGCACCGAAAAGTCTGTTAAAATGACTAGGACAAGAACCTAATGCTTCACACAGGATGTGAATGTGAAATTATGCAACCGCTGACCTAATGCCGTACAACAGCAGCGTTTACTGTATGTAACTGAACTGTTCATAACATCACAACACACTGCACTTGCATCTTTTCACATTTTGTCAAATTTAAACAACAGACCTGCATAAACCTCTTTAATCTACTCTCACAGAACTCCAACAGTTGAAGTTACCTGCACCCAGTTATGTTTCTTCAAAATTGTCCATTTACTGCAGGTCAGCACACTCATGAGAGACGTACATAACTTCACACAAACAATGGCAGACCATGGATCATACATTATTGTGAAGTTATGAACTAACAAAGACCTATTTTGTGCAAAACCACACAAAAATGCATGTATGATTAGAAGAGGGGAAGTATGAATCATGACTGAAGCATCATCCTCATAACCTAAATCTACAATATGACCCTGAGTAAAAACATTTGCTGTCAGTTCATAACCTCACTCCAAAAGCTTTGTTGTGAAGTGATCAACATTTACTTCTCTAAAAATAACCCACAGACTTGATGTAGAGAACCCCAACTGCTTCAAAAAACCCCTGCTTATCACTAAACTCAATAAAGCACACCCAATTCACCAGCAAAGAATCATTTCAATGAAAAGTGTTGTTCATAACATCACAACACAACTTTGTTTAAGTTTGTGTTGTGATGTTACGTGCTAAGGACTGACATGTTAAAAACAGTAATTAATTCTTTAAACAGTTTCTCCTCTTCAAAACTGTCCAAAACTGCAGCAGTCATGCTCTCACATAAAGGCATTTCACGTGTAGAAACGTAGTTGATAGTTTGATGCGACGTTCATAACATCACAACGCTGATGATGAGGCGTTAGCCACAGATTTGTAGTGAAGTTACAAACTTTGACCATTACAGCCGATATATTCTTGACCACGCACAATAATAGTGAACACAATCGGACATGATCCCTTGCAACTATTAATGAGTGAGACGTGAACAAATTCATGTCTTTCACAATTCTGGGCTATTTCTCTACCTGTAAACATGAAAGCCTGAAAACGAGTACAACTCTTTGTTGTGAGATAACGGACACCATTATTGGAGTCTAAATTTTGCAATCACCTAAATGGAATTCCGTAAAATTCAAGCGATTTGACTTCAAACGTAATTATTTCGCAAGCCCGCCGCCCTAGATTCTGTAATTTTTCACAGAACTGTTAATGCGCTTTGTACGTTATCTTGACTACAAAAACATCTCAGACAGTCCAATAAAATGTTTTTTTCTTGTAGATACGCACTGTGAAAACTGTGGAAACACGGAGTGATGTCTCGGCGAAACATTTTTCCAAAGATTGCTTTCGTCGTGATCAGTGAACTACATTGCACAGAAGCTATAATCGAAGAAACATGAGGTCAAAAACGCTGTTGCGAAGTACGTAACAAGCAGATCAGGACTGACAACAAAAACTTACCTTTATTTTCTTCGTTGTTCTTCGACATTCTGTTTCCCGATTCCACACAAAGACAAATCTGGCCAGAATGAATCGCACATGGTGCTGCGAGCGAAACGAAAGTCAGCCGATTCGCGCCACTGCGCAAGTAAAAAAGTAGTACGTAACACGCCGTTCACAACGAAACTCGGAGCGCGACCGATATCGCATATTTTCGACGGTATGAGTATCTGACGAATGCTATCGCTTTATGGTTAAAAACTGGCGTGAATTTAATAAAAAATGCACAACTTTTTGTTGTTGTTGTGTTTATTATTTCCGGCCGGTAACGATTATTCCGCCGCGGCTATTTTTTACAGCAATGGCTTACGTACATTCCTGGTCACGAAAATCCAACGTGGCTCGCATAGTAAGCGGTAAATTTCAAAATGAAAGTTTTGGAACCGACTACAGACCACTTCCAAGTTTACTGTACTGGATTATCAAGCGGTGGGCACTTTCTTTTTGAAGTTATTCTTGATCACTGTGAAGGACCAAAAACCGTGTCACAAAAATCGCGCTCAGCGGCGGCGCCGAAAATGCGGGAAAAGTGCAATTGCACCGATTTATTTACAATATTCCGACGAGAAAAGTTTAGGAGCCAGAGTTTCATATATCTGCTAAACACTGGTGCCCTTACATTAAAAAAATTACCATTCTAAGGTATTTTTATTTCCACTCAAAGTCTGCTAGTGCAACGATCGGGCGTTCTACGCCATTTCTGAGCCATGCCCATATATATATTTCCAACAGATATATCAAAGACAGGACAACGAGGAAAAGGCCAGCACAAATATTTGGCCCCACTGAGCCGATCGAACTCACGACCCGAACATTGAACTCGACTGCCCCGGCTCAGTGTGGGGAGGCCTAGACACAGGCCTGTGGTATTAATTATGACTTGTGACGTTAAGTCTTTCAGTAGCCCGGGTACAGATTTCACGTACACGTATACATGTGCATATTTGACAATAAGCTTTCTTTTTCGTTATCGCGCGCATGGAGTGTAATTTGGAATCGGGAGGAACATGAACTGGGGAGGAGGGGGGGGGGGTGAAGACGGTTCCGCGTGAAAGTGGTCAATGTTGAGGAGACTGAGCCAATCGGGTCTCAGCCCTGTGATCTCGAGAGCTTCGAACAGTCTGGCAACGTCGAGAAAATGGCCGACTGGCCAAGCAAGGGATTATTTGAATCCCCAGCAAGCACTACTCGCAGACATAAAAACCGCTGGGATCAGATAATTGGCAGGGCTGGGGTTCCCGAGGACTGAAATCGCCCGTGGCCAGGCAGTATAGTTAGCAGCTGAACTGACCAGTTCTTTGGCCAGACAGACGCTGCTAACATGGTTAGCTACAGAATGCGACAGTCCACTATTCTCTGGTGTTACGAAGTACCGCCGTCTGACTGGGTAAGGACGGACTGGACTGGTGGGGAAATCGCCAGTGTCCAGCAAATATAATTATACGTGTAGTTAGCAGCTGACCAGTTCTTCGGTCAGACAGACACACTGCTGACATGGTTAGCTGCAGGACCTGACAGTCCACCATTTTGTGGTGTTATCGTCATCTGACTGTAGGCTGTGTGAAGGCTGGGTGGGGGGACGGGTTGAACCAGAGGCCAGCGACCAGTTAAGTCAGTTGTCATCTCGGTCGAAAATTGGTTTCGGCGATTTGTCGTCGTGTGCTAATAGGAGGGACCTGTGAAGTCAAAGTCCGCTCGTGCGGAAACTTGATAGGGTGTAGTAATGACAGGTCTGACGGCATCCCAGGACTGCGTTTGGTCATAGGTGGCTGTCGACAACTGAAATAAGATCATAGTCTGATCTCATGGTCTAACTGACTCAGTAGTAACTGCGGACGTTTCAGTTCAGTACAGTTCAGTTTGCTGTATAAATTCAATGCGTCAAAACTATTCAGGCTGTCACTTGGTTGTCGTGTTGTGATGAGTCAGTGCCAAATGAACAACAATGGCGGTAATAGCAAAAGCCTTTGAGAAGTACCTGAACATCTCCGCATTTGGTACATGTAGCCCGGACTGACCAATCAGTGCCTTCCATACAGGATACTTTCTCCTAGTTAAGTACAGGAAGTGGGAGGGTATTTTTTTTTAAATTTGGTTTTGTTTTGTTGTTTTTGTATACATGTTTGTTTGTTATAGCTTGTGACTGGTTGGGATGCCACTTGATGTTCGGTCTGTAAGGCGTACAAAGAAAACAGCAACAAAAGCTCAACTGTAGAGAGGAAAATGAACAGCTCAACGTGTGGTAGCCCGGGGTGACGAATCAGTGCCCTGATTACAGGCTGCGCTGTTTCAGTTTACGCCTACTAATTGCCTGCCTGAGGGTTCAATCACTGGCTCAATCGCCAGCCAAGTACTGTATACATACATGTACGATACAGCTGTACCCCTCTCCTGTTCCCCATCCACCCTACGGACACACACACACGCACCCGACTCGCTCCCTCTAGGCACTGTGAACTACACAGGTGGTGACTCCCCTCAACCCCGCCCACTGTGTCGTAGTTGACCATTGTCGCCTTTCTTCCTTTCCCGCCTCGTGTCCATCCTGGCGGCCAGACCCCCCGGGCACACAGACTCATCGTCATAGCCGGTCAGGGACCTCGGCTTGGACACATAGGTTTGCCTCCTTAGCGTGCCACATGCTATCAAGAGGTTTGTCACAGGGGCCCGGAGAGGGAGGGCGACGGCGACGGACCGTGCGAGCAGTTAGCATCGGGTTTCTTCGTGTAATCATCAGCTGATCGATTCATATGGCCGTTCCGAACCAGGGTCAGTTGGAAACCGAGGATTGAAAATGAGTGGAAAAACCCTAGAGGGACCCAGTCGCTATGGATGTTTGTAGCAGAAGAAATGCTGTTTTGCTTTGAGCAAGCTGTGTTGCAGAAGCTGATCAATCTGAAAGCACCCCCCCCCCATCCCGTTTGTTTTTGGTCCCTCTCCCCCCCTCAACCCTTTCAGTTCTTGTTGAATCACTACACACACACACACACGCACACACACACACACACACACACACACACACACACACACACAGAAAAGAGAGAGAGAGAGAGAGAGAATCGCATTTCATGACGCCAGTTGATGTCACGGACTGAAATTCCTTCTCGACGTTCCGCGTTGCCTTGAGACCAAGCCGCTGTTCCATTCAGCTGTGGTCGGTAATACAGTACATGTATACATCATTACATGTGCCTACCTGTCACTTCCACACATCAGACCGATTTCTTGGACCAATCAGGGCCCACTTGGTGCACGAGGAACTCTGATCTCAGTCTTCGTTTAGGGCAGACATCAGAGAGCTTTAGAAGCATGACCGAATTACGTTAGTTTCGTTTCGTTCAAGCATTGTGACTGTAACTGACTTGCTTATTGTGGTCTGCAGACGAAGGAAATCGTTATAGTAATATATTATTATTCACATCACTAAAAACTGTTACTGATTACGTTCCGTCAGAGAACGAAAACAAAATGAGATTCTCTAGTGCTTTTGAAGGGTTCAACCATCTTACATCTTTCTGGCATGGTTCTCCTGCACTGGCTATTGCGATGCAGAGGGACGTTAGGGGAGAAGGATGGGTTGGGGCCGGGGATGCGGGGGGGAGAGGGGGGGGTCGTCGATACGGGCTCCCAACATTCCATTGACAGCCCCGCCAGAGGGGACAGGCAAATGAGCAGACAAAAATGTCAATTTGGACGGCCTTGATCCGCCGACACATTTTTTGATGCATCAACTCCGAGGATAAGGGCCCCCTGTGTGTCCCGTCGCTAAAGGGAGGTTGGAGTGTTGTCTGTCGACGTGTGTCCATAACGCTTGTTGTGGCGTGTTTTAGTGTTTGCTGCGCTATGTCCACTGCGCTCCCCTCTCGCCCCGCAAAACAGTGTCTTTCTGTCGTTGGAGCGTTGCAGATTTTACTGCGCAATCTGGCTGCTTGTGGCGTGTTTTGTGTTTGCGCCTGCGCTGTGCCCACGTCCCTTCTCTTTAACTTCCCAATACAGCGTATTTCTGTCGTTGAAACGTCGCAGATTTTGCTGCACAGCATGGCAGAGCCTTCAGTTTATAGTTGACGGAAGTTTTTAATGGGAGTGAAGGGATTTGGAAGCGGTAATCTCCTGAGAAAAGACAGTTTTTGGCAGATGCCGGCCTAATAAATCAAAGAAACTGCCCTTAAGCTCAGAGTGTTGTGAAACAACAGAAAAAAAAGAAGAAGCAAGTTCCATCATTAGCGTTTCGCGACCTCCCGGCAGACGGTGTGTGTGTGTAATTAGCTGCATGTCCTGGCAGTCAAATCCTGGTCGTCCGTCTGTAGTTGTGTGTTGACAGATTAACGGAGTTCGTCGCCGACTTGTGTCCTACGAAGTCCTGGCTAGAAACGTCTTCATTTTTTCTTTTTTTTCTTCCACCGCCTTTAGAATAGAAACTTGTGCACGAGCCTGGGAACTTCACTTGTAATGGCATTGCTAGTAAATGTAGAACGGAGTGAGGGCGCTGGTATATAGTTGTGTCTTTATTTTGAATTTCCCATCCTCGCAGATTCGTACGTTTGTTATGACGGATGTGCAGCTTTGCTGAAGATAAACTGTCTCTCCACTGGTGATCAAGCTGGAAGGCCCATCCAGTCTTGGGACCAAACCGTAAAGTCAGGTGCTTTTTGGTGTACAGCACAGTTTAGGGACAGCGCGCAGGCCACCTCACGGCTGAGGTAGAGTTTTCGGTTTAGTTCCTACCCTGCATCCTCCGACATTATTTAGACCCACAGCTGACTCATTCGGAGCTGTGTTTGTGGTGTCCACTGTACCACTTACACTCACGCACAGTTACCGTCTCACACAAGCATGCCGAAAAGGACAGCGTCTGCCACAGCCGTAACAGTCATGACTGGCAAGGGCATTAATTTTTGGGCCGTTGCGACTTTCGTTCGTACATCCAGCAGACGTCATCAGTTGTGTTGCATCCAGAGCTCTACTTTTGAGTGTACCTCCAGGGGCACCCACAAGCGCAGCTGTTCCAAAACATGCGCTGTCTTTATCTGAAACTTAGTGTTCTTAGAATGACACCCACTAGTCCCAGGCATCCGTCATGGTACAGCTACCACAAGAGCAAAGTGATCGATGCGTTTCTGGCATGCCTGCCCCATCTGAGATGTACATCATCTCTTCACTGACTCTCCCTCATCTCCTCTGACCCGTCTGTGACCTTAACGCACGTGACCCAGACACATGTCAGCCTGCTCTGCCAATCGACAAGACTAGTGTCTCCCCTGCCCTTCGGCATTCGCTGAGGGGTCGAGCAGTTTTAAGGTGCGTGTCGGTAAACGGATTATGCTTGCGTCACCGCGGCCAAGCAACAGACATCGCTTATTGGCCGGGAGGCGCCAGGCGAAATTAAATTGCCACGCTTTGAGGGGTCAGGCTGTTGAAAGAAAGGGCGTTTGTGTTTGTGAGTGTGTGGAAAGCTGAACGGCCGTGTTGAAGTTTGGATGTTTGTTTTTGTTTTGTTTTTTACCCGTTTTCTGTTTGGCTCGGTTAGATTACCAGTTTTCCCTTTCGGTGCAGCTTTTACGCGGTCGTCAGTTTAAGATGTCACTTCACTTCATTTCTTTGAATCAGTCGCCAACTTCCTATAAGCGCGCGCACACGCACGCACGCAACACACACGCGCGCGCACACAAACACACACACACACACACACACACACACACACACACACACACACAATGTAAAAAAAAAAAAAAAAAAAAATCCACATCTTGACAAGGGCAGCCAAGTGCGGGTCAGTGACTGGTGAGGGTTAGGGGGACAATGTTGGAAAGGGGGGGGGGGGTAAACAGATGTGGAGGGTGGGTGGGCGTCAGTAATATATTACGCTTTTGTTTCGTATACAACCTTACGAAGGCGTGAAGTACACCACCTTGGACGGGGGGGGGGGGGGGGGGGGGCAAACATACGTACTGGAAGCCTAGCAGAATAGGCTTTGTCTTTCTGACTCGGTGACTGACAGTAGATCTCATCCTATCAGGCTGTCAGCTGAGCTGCGCCGTGGGTGCGAGATAGTGCCAGATCAGTGCTGGTCCATTGAGCCGTAAAGAACGGGTACCGGGCATCAGGCCAGACGATCAGACGAGCAAATCTGGTTTTACAACAGCTGATAACCGAGCCCTGTGTACGCTGGGTCTGGAAGTTCATTTCTTATCCGGTGTTGTCGGGATGTCGCCTTGAAAATCACTGGCTTTCAAGCGGTTTCATGCCTGTTACCTAATGACCCATGGCGGTCGTTAAGTCTGTGTTTGTCGAGAGTTCGTCAGCCAAGGTTATGTTCCAGCGACTGGCATAGCGTTGCGCAGATCAGGGCGTGGGAGCCGACCTTTTAAATTGCACCTATTGACTTTTCAGTGTAATCTGGAATGTTTCGATTCAGTTGGTGCTTGCGTGCAGATCCGATAGGATCTAATAGATAAAGTTCCGACTTCAGAGCGAAAGTGACTGGTTGCACTTTTATGTTGCTTACCCTTTTGCTAAGCATGTGCATTATTAAAAAATGTATTTATAAATTTATTTATTTTTGTTTTGCTGATGTGGTCTGATGCACTTCAACGACGGTAAATGTGTTCGTAGTCATACAGATCAATATGTTTTTTGTTTTTCTCTCCTTCCCTCCCCCCCCCCCTTTCTTCTTTGCTGATGAAGATGAGTAAACGTCAACGAGCATATTCCAACTTCAGCTGAGTTGAACTTGACAAGCTAATGTATGCGCCCCTGTCGCTACTTGGTCTCTCTCAGTCTGTGAGGCCGGTGTGTAGTCACAGAAAAGTTCCTTAGACACAGAACTGCCAGCTTGCATTCTGCTTCAGTTTCACCGACTTCTCGTGAAGGCCGTGTGAAGAAAGTCTGTCATTTGGTCTGAACTGGTATCTCTACGCCCCTTTTCACTCTCTCCGGAATCAGGGGAGCCGGGGTGGTCGAATGGTAGAGTGTTGGACTTCTAATGCTCGGGTCGTGAGTTCGATTCCCGCTAGGGCCAAATATTTGTGCTGGCTTTTTCATCGTTGCCCCGTCTTTGATATCACCCTATGTGGTGGAAAAGGACGTTAAACCCCCAAACACCCACCCACCCACTCTCTCCGGAATCCGTTCCCAGATCGTTCTCGTCACAGTTCACAGTCTCACATTGACGGAATTCTGCACGCGGCTGCTGCTCTCCCAGCGGGTAGGCGGTTATCACAAAGCCGTTCTCACCTGGACGGTCCGGCTGGAATCCTGCCTCTCACCTGTTCCTTGTTTACGTGGAGAGACGTCTGGCGGCCTTGCTGCATGTCGGGACAGACATTTGGCTACACACCGGTATTAGCTTCCGGGGCATGTAGGACTTAACAATTCGGCTAAATATAGTAAAAAATCTTTGCCCCTTTTAAAATTTGTGTGCAGAGTAAACAATGGCAATCTGGTGCTTTTTGTTGGCTTTGTAAACAAGTTTCATGCCAGGTAATAGTAAAATTAGGGAAAAATGAGGCTGGCTTGTGGACTATTTGTATTCATGCGCGGCTGGCACAGGAGCCAGCAGACGACCGTGGAATGAGGGGGTATGTGGTCGCTGCCAACATTGCCAAAAAACGGAACATTGGAATTTGTTTAAATTTCCTCTACGCATGAGTCTATGGCTGCCTGATTTTTGTGAATTTTTTGGTGAATTTTAAAGCATTTCTAGGGTGTCATCTGCAGCGTTATGTGTAAGAGGAATATATAGCGTTTTCCTCCAGATTTGCATCTGTGTAACGTAGCCTGTATATTTACAGACGGCCCCTGACACATTTACACGCCATTATTACGCACGTGCTTCATAACTCTTCTCATAGCGCTGTCTGCAGGAACCAGTATTGCGTGGTCTATCCCTAAAGCTACGGTCACAACCGGCCGTACGGGCTCCTACGGCGGGTCTACGGCCAAAAATCGTGGCAAATCTTGCGAACGGCGCACGGGCGTCCTGCGAAATTTCCAGGTCGCAAGGAGGCCGCAGAGCGCTGCGGCCGGTTTTCGACATGATCAACAAACTCTACGATCACCTGCGATTTTTTACACACTTGCGTTGGCCGCACGGCCACTGTACGGCCAACACACGATTGCCGCAAGTGCATCGTACGACTTTGACCTCTCCGGGCGAGAAAAATAGGTTACGATGGCCGCACGGCGGCCGCACGATGAACGCACAAGTGACGCACGGTTGTCTTGCGTGCTTCCCACGAGGACCGCACGATGGCCGC
The DNA here is from genome assembly GCA_018292915.2 of Batillaria attramentaria. Classification (NCBI taxonomy): domain Eukaryota; kingdom Metazoa; phylum Mollusca; class Gastropoda; family Batillariidae; genus Batillaria; species Batillaria attramentaria. Next base: position 5,427,592 of record JACVVK020000005.1, on the reverse strand, counting down.
ACGTGATCACAGACCGCAAGTCGGTAGTACGATGTTCCCACGATGCACGCACGTGCTCCGTGAGTGCTCCGCAAGGCTGACGCAAGACCAGGTGCGGGCCCGGGCGATGTTGGTGTGCAATGTAGAAGTGTTGCAGTGCTGTGTCAGTGTCTGTCAAGTTGTGTACGTGTCCATAGGTTTGTCAAACTCTCTGTTAATAATATCCAAATCCTCTGATGTCTTCTTTCCATAAACAAACTACATATATATATATATATATATATATATATATATATATATATATATATATATATATATATATATATATATATGTAGGCTGGTCCCTATATGCATGAAAAACGCGCGTCGGCCATGGCCGTCGAACGACCGACGCACACCACGCGTACAGAGCACTTACGGCGCACGCACGACACCCGTATAGCCCGTGCAAACATCGTCAACATCGCACGAACGTCGTACGAAGGCGTACGACCTCCGTACGATAACTGCGAGGACAACGTACGATCCGTACGGCCGTCGTACGATTTTTGACCAACTGAAATCGCAAGACGTTACCCGTGCGAGACTTGCGGGGAACGTACGCCATCGCACGTATATCGTACGCACGATTGGCAACCTTAATTTTTTTATTTTTTTTCAGATCGTAGAAGCCGCAGGCCGCAGACATTTCGTGGAGATCGCAAGCATAAAAAAATCGTGCGACCGGTTGTGACCGAGGCCTTAAGCGTGCCGCCTTCCCCCGAGGCCTGTGGCCTGTGGCCTGATCATTTGGTGCCGACGGAGCGCTCTGTATGTGTGGTTCGGCCTTATCTTTGCAAGCATCGCCGCGAGTTATTTCAAACGCGCACGCGATGTGACGTTCAAAGACTTAACCGCTCATATTCCCCGGATCACTAACTAGGCTTCACAGAAGCTTACTTATCTCTGGGGACAGGACTTTGCGCTTTTGAGTGCGCATACATGTACACTGGGAATAATATGTCCTAACGATAAGCAGAGCTGGGAATGCCAGACATTACAGTGTGCAGGCCGTGCGAGCGAAATTGAATTCTTTTACTTGGATGTTGACCGCAACCCTAGCTGACTCCTCGGTATTTGCGTCGCCTGAAGCCTTCTGTTGGCTCAGTGTCAGCTGCTGAGATGCTGTCACTCTGCAGGTGTCTAAGTGATACGACTGATGATATTTTACCAAAAGGGCTCGGAACAATGTGAACACAGAATGATATCAGGACGGGTCTGAAGAAGACTTGCAGAGAACAAGGCAATCGAGACTGCAGACCAGTGATCGAAAGTGCGTGGTGTCATTAATTAACGGGCTAATTCCATCTCTGCTGAGCCAGCTTATGTTTTGGAACAGTTTCGCTCGTGCGTGCGCCTGTACGCTCGAAAAAACTCTTGTCTTGATGATTAGCACAGCTCTTAATCAGTTATGCGATACAATGTTGTTTACACTTTGCGCGAGTTGTCGAACATTCAAATTCTGAGACTGACTTTACACCTCTGGGACGCTCAGTGTGGTCGCCACGTCATCAGGCACGCTTCTGCTGGCTGAGTGCCAGCACTCCATTACAGACACTGTCACTGTCCAGGTGTCGAAGTGGTGTGGATGATACTATTGATATATACCACGGAAACAGAACGATCTGTGAGCATAAAATGGTAGCATTAGCGCCGTTAAACTAACGGAGAACTGGTATACCGTCAGTGGTGTAATCTGATGCCGTTTGCCGGGACACTTTCGCACGCTGCACAGCGTAGGGTGTACTGACGCTGTCCTTTTGTGTTGAACTCCGGTGCGGCAGGGTTTTGCTGTCGAGCGGCTGAGATTTATCAGGTGGTAGGTGTAATGCCTAGATCATGAATTATTCAGATGCCATGTGATCGAACTGCGGTCGTTTCTATTGTGCACACACAAATTCGTTCAGAGTCGCTGCTTGGTGGTATGGGGGGGGGGGGGGTCGTCATGGATCCTATGTGTACACCTTATTCTGTGGGATTCTGGATTCAGTATCGACTGTGATGTGCTGATCGTTGTTTTACATTTCCTGTGGCATTAATACGGGAAAGTTTTCTGTGGTAATGAATTGTAACGGCGCCCTTATATCACATAAGGGTTAGTCCCGTTAATTTGGATTGTAAGTAATGGCCATTTCCATCACGTACGGATAACACGACAGGCGGTGCAACGTAAAAGAAACCACGAACGCTGATTGTTTGCCTTCCAGCCGGGAATCAAACCAAAGACCCAAACATTGACCAAGTCCAATTGCCAGCCCGACTGGATTGCCGACTGCCCCCATCCCCCTCTCCACACACACCTTTTCACATAGAAGTGGGGTTTGAATGAACGTATGCATGACCCTAAGTGTCAAGAGGACCGCTTCGCCATCTGGCTGCATAGTGCAGGTGTTCACTTAACCTGATCAGCTCCGTCTCTCGGGGGATGACCTTTGACTGAACGGCATGTCGGTCCGAGGGAAGGGGTAGACAGACATATTCCGCCGCCCGTATCAGCAGCCAGATCTGATTAAGATGCATCTAGATTCCTCTCAGCGTACAGGCCGCAGGTGAGGTGAAATCCTGAGCCCTGAGGCGGCCCCGGGAGAAGTTAGATGCCAGGCGATTCTCGCTCAGCTTCTGTTTTGCTGAGATAGGAAGAATGCTTGCAAAAAAAAGCTGGGGTGAAGGGTTAAAAAAAAAGGGGGGGGGGGGGATCTCAAGAGTGTGGAGAGAGTTACTGGTGTATTGCGAGTCGCAGATTTCTTACGGAATGCAATGGGAGACTTGAAAAGCGTGATCTGCCTATAGATATTTCCTACCATATAGTTTCAGCGTAAACGTACTAGTTTTTTTTTTTTCTTTCCCAGCCTGGGAACTGTGGAGAAAGGCCGATTTAAGTTAATTATAACCCCCCCCCCCCCCCATCTCTCTCTATCTAACAGTAGTCTGTGAAGAAATGACTTATCGGACTCCTCCCCCCTCCCACCTTTTAACCACCGCCACCACCATCAAGACAGCGGCCTGTCCATTCTGGAATCCATAAGCCGACGGCAAGTTTACTTACCGAATTTCAGCTGTTTGTTTTACACTCCACCGTGCACGATCGGCGAAAATTTGAACTATGAAATACTTATCAGGCTGCATATTTAAAAAAAAAAAAATAATAAAAAAAGCCAGTCACCGTCAACACATTAGTGGGGGCATCTTGACAGCCCAAAGCCGCTTGCATTTGCCGAATAGCTTGTCTCTGATTTTAGTGATTTACCGTTAAAAACTCTGGCCCGGAATGTAATGAGAACAAAGCGAGTCCAAACCAGGGCTCCCGAATATTTTGACCCATCAAATACATGTAATATGTCGGTATGCGTAAGAAAGCCTTCAGTCTGTCACTGCCAGCACACAAGTGGGAACATCTTGACAGTGCAAAACCGCTCGTCTTACTGATCGCTTGTGTCTTTTTTTTACCCGTATAAAACCATTGAAATGTGGTTTGAATCGTGTCGCAAGTCAAGTGAACTTGAAAACGGGCTTTACAGAACGGACGATTCGTTCTGTGTCCACAAATCAGGACTTCCAAATATTGTACCAATGTTAATCTGAACGAGGGTACTTACAGAAAAAAACAAACACCAGACTCACGGTCAAATGGAAAAGGGGCCTATACCTGTACAAATCCATGGCACATTACAGCCTTTTGCCAAATTACACAAAAGTCTTCAGCGTACAGTTTAACTCCACTACACGTTGTACACGGGGGGGGCGGGGGGGGGGTGTCTAATAAAAATGGACGCCCTTTTCCCGTTGCCATGCCGCTACAAAAGTCAGTTTCCACGACGACTGCTCTCATTTAAAGCCGTGATTGTAAAACTTGAGCACCTACACGTCTTTCGGTTGTAGTAACGTATGAGTACAAGTCGGGTTCTGGGTGGTAAACGGCCCCTTTCAATCGTTCTAACCGACAAATGGAAAGCCAAAGCGTTCTTCCGGTGCTGTGACGTCAGTTTTGAATTGGAAAAACGCCGTGCTGTGGCGTGGGAACCCGCTGGTTGACGGTGCAATGATTGGGAGCGGTATAGCACCGGAAAAACGCCCGTCCATTTGGTTTCATTCCGTGTTGTATTGGGGTTGGCCACTTGAATGAATCAGCGAGCCCGTTGCTCGTGTCAGTTTCACGCTGTTACTTGTAGTACTGTTATTGTGGTAGTGGTATTTACCTGCGGCTTTGTCAGTGTGTCGGTCATCGGCACACACTCACGTTAGTTCAGATAGTTTGTACAGGGACAACTACACGCTCCTTCATCAGAGTCGAGTGTCGCTAAACGGTTGGCTGACGAGGTGCTTTGGGTAGACGCTTTTTTCCGTCGTTGTTTGGTTGGTTCATGTGAGAGAGAGACAGAGAGCGTGTGAGACAGAGAGAGAGCGCGCGCGCGCGCGCGTGTGTGTATGTGTGTGTGTGTGTGTGTGTGTGTGTGTGTGTGTGTGTGTGTGTGTGTGTGTGTGTAATTTCAGTAGTGCAGTATAGGTGCACGGGGCTTTGTATGCCCCTTCCTTGAAGGCAGAAAACACGTTAGACTGTGAGTCACCAACACCAACAGAGCAACATGAAGAGCGCAAAAACAGTAACAGGAACTGGATTTCAATTCCATTTCAAGGCACTCAGACTTCACCATTACACATGTATACAAGTTTACCCTTCCTTTCTTGATACCGCACTGACTTTTGAAAGCCACCTCAAGGAGAACACGAACAAAAGACTAAAATCCACCCGAGCAACAGATCACACAATAGCCTGGCTCAACACAGCCTACTTAGCCAGCGATAACAATAAAACCCATTCCTGAAGTACACTAACTTACGAAAATAATCTCGAGCAGGCTCACGCACACTCTAATACCTGTAAGTATTTTCTATGTGAATAGTAATAATAATATTATTTGATAAAGGCACTTTATCCCAAACGTTTTGCCCAAAGCGCCGCGAGCTAAACCCAACACGCACGCTTGCGTAAACCACACGTATTTTCTCAGACACTAGACATCAACACAACAGTCACGTGTTGTGGAGGACCAGCTCAGCAATTTAAGTTTCGGGATTTTACTATTGTATTTATTTTCGATTTTTGTGGGCTGAACATTTCCAAAACAGAGGGGTAGGAAGCCGGAGTACCCGGACTGAACCGCCGACGGTCGGCCTGAATGAACGGTGCCACATGTATGGAGAAGGAAACATTCTTTGCCCCGAGTGAGACTCGAACCCCTGACCTCTCGCATTGGTGACAAGTCTCTTAATGAACGGTGCCACGTGTATACGAGAAAGAGAAATCTTCGCCTCGAGTGGGACTCGAACCTGACCTCTCGCACTGGTGACAAAATGTTTTAACCACTAGACCACCGACCGCCATAGTCTGTAGGAAAATATAGCTGCGCCGATCTTGTGCTGTAGATGTGCCCTCCAGGGACAGTTGCACAGAGCAGACGTCAAGCTGTTGTCTACTCGAGCGTGACAAGGTAGACGACACGACATGCCCGCAAGCTCACGTCCAGGTCAAAGACACTATTATCGGATCTCCCGTTACAAAACGTCTGTCTACCTGTACTTCAGAGTCAGGCAGGTGTCAAATTGGTGACAAAGTGCCAGGTTCTTGTAGGGATCCCTTGGTGAAATACTACACCGCGCGACTCGGTGGAGGATGCGAGAGTTTGTCTTCACCCCGAAGTGGAACACCTTTCTTCACCCTGTTTATTTGTGTGTGTGTGTGTGTGTGTGTGTGTGTGTGTGTGTGTGTGTGTGTGTGTGTGTGTGTGTGTGTGTGTGGTTGCTGTTGTTATGTACCTTCAAAAACAGTTTATTCGGATATCGACTTTCATCCTTACCGGCCGTTACAGTTTACAGTTTGAAGGCCAACACGAAGACAATATTTAACAGCGGTAAAATATAGAACCGCATTTGTTGCTATGCTTCTTAAGTCCAGGAAATAGCTTGTCGTAGTTGTTTCCACTGTCACGATTCACACACACACACACACACACACACACACACACACACACACACACACACACACACACACACACACACACACACACACACACACAGACACACACACACACACACACACACACACAGACACACACACACACACACACACACACACACACACACACACACACACACACACACACACACACACACACAGACACACACACACACACACACACACACAGACACACACACAGACACACACACACACACACAGACACACACACACACACACACACACACACACACACACACACACACACAGACACACACACACACACACACACACACACAGACCATTCAATTTAAATACATGTATTATAATTTGCATGTACAAAGAATGTAACGTATGTCAGCGCATTGACATAGCAGAACATTAAAGGTCTGCAGTCTCAGCAGAAATTTGCATACATTTTGTGTGTGTGTGTGTGTGTGTGTGTGTGTGTGTGTGTGTGTGTGTGTGTGTGTGTTTAAACTGCGACTCCTGCGATTGTGCATACTGCAGGCAACTCTGTCACAGTTGCAGAGTTTTCAGTTTTTCGGAGACCCGTTTAATACCAGAGCGTGAGTTTGCAGTGACTTCATTGTGCTTTTGGTCGGTGTGCGAGACACATCGCTACAGCGTCTAGCGGGTGTTGTGTGCTGCACAAGAAGACCACTGGCAGCCACTGCGATCTTTCTCGCTGAGTGTCAGAACGCAAACTGAGCTGTCAAATCAGGCTACCCTTGGCTCTTATAGGGGTTTCAGTGACGCTGAAAACTCTGTAACTGTGACAGAGTTGACTGCTCATTTTGCACAGTCGGATAGTTCTTTTAAAACACTCTGTGGCTGTTTGTTGTGATTGCAGACCTTTAACTACTTCCTTATCATGAGGGTATGTGTACATTGTGGTCCGACCCAACAGCTCAGAGCTAAGACTGGCAGTAAACACACTTGTACTGTCTCCTAAATGGGATTATAGTTCCCCAAGGGCTGTTTTGATTTGAGGAACGCGGGCCGCCTGTACTCTCCTAGGTTTAAGTAGCCGTTTTATGGGCTGTTTGGCATGTCTGGTATTGTGATATCCCTGAGACATAAACACTGGAGCGTATGTAAGTTACGTAGTAGTTATTTGCCGCATCGGTAAGGCCTCATTGTCCCGAGAATTTAGTACGGCCGTATGTGATTTATTAAGCAGTATGTAAGGGTCTCTCGGTCAGTTTCATGGCACTGTGTGAACTTGATTGTGCGGCACTCACAATAATTTTGGGAGTGACTCAGTTAAACCAAGGGTTATCAGCTGACCAGATCAAAGCAAAGAATTGCCCCGAGTCGGGGCCAGTATGGTACAGGCATGGGAATTGTCCTTGTCCAATTTTCAGAGGAGAAAATATTCAGGTTCAGGGAGGGGAACAAAATTCAGCGGGAAGAAAATTCTAAAATTTTAGTACTAGTTCAGAATGATATATATATATATGTATGTGTGCATAAAAATGATAGCATTATCCCGTTTCAGGTCGACGTTACTGCATTTGTTATGCCTGTTTCTTTCTGACATTAAATTTTCAGCTGTGGTCACTAATCTTAGTACACTCTATTACTATTACTACTGAGCTCGAAAACGGACTTATCGGACCAGACCGGAGTCCGTTGTTGGTCGTCCACAAATCACGCAGTTTATAATCAGACTCCAAGGAACAATTAGCTTGTAAAGTTTGCATTGGACCCCTAGTGCCGAAACCAATCAGCCTCAAGGGAGTCGCTTGACTTTTCCAGGCCAGCGAAAGCTCAGTTCTTGGGCCTCTCGCTATTGAACCGCCGGGGCTCGCCGCCCGGTCGTCAGATTAAACAGTTTCATTGAGCTGACCTTTTTTTTTACACACCCCAATTCCCTTCTGTCCATTTCTGTTGCTTGCTCTTCCATGCCGTTCAAAGAGGACCGCGCGAGTCCAAGATACAAAGCGGAGCAAATGTTTATTTCTACACAGGGAGGTGGGCGCGTGCCGCCGGTGTGTTCGTTAGTGCGTGTGGTCTGGTCCAGGTTGTTTGGGTGTGGGGGCAGAGAGACTAACAGACATTGCAGAGCTTGGGGATGTTCTTGGTGAACTGAGGGAGACAGCTTTTGCGCTTACTGTATACAGGTTTTGCTCATTCAGTGTCGAGTAAGACCGTCTTTTTGTGCAGCATCCGCTTGTGTCTGCTTTTTCGGACGCAGATCGACATAGCCAGTGTTTCCGGTCTGTTCCGCCTCTTGGTCGTAAAACTCAAGTTCGTTTTGACTCCTGAGCTCGCTTTCTCTCTCTCTCTCTCTCTCTCTCTCTCTCGTGTCGTTTTTGTGCAGTACTTCTAGATCAGCAAGCGCAGGTTTAAAACTGTTGGGCATGAGCGCCTGTACCCCCTCCTCACCCTCCGCCCTTACCCCCCCCCCACCCCCCCCCCTCTCTCTCTCTCTCAATCACTTTCTGTGTGTTTATGTGTGCGTGCTTGTGTGTGTGTGTGTCAGTTTGTGTGTGTGTGTGTCTGTCTGTCTGTCTGTCTGTCTGGCTGGCTGTCTGTCTGGCTGTCTGTGTGCGCGCGCTCGCGTCAGTGCGCCTGTGTCGTGGACCCGGCGTGTGTATTGGGGACGGAGGGAGGGGCGGAGGGTAACTGGTCCTCTTCTCCACTTTGAAGGTCGTGTTTGGGAATCTTCCCTTTGTCTGTGTGTAGGTGCTGACTGTACCTGGCTTGTACTGACTCACGAGTGGTAAACTCATCAAACCAGTTCCCCTGAGTCTTTTACTGTAAGCCCACACACTGGCACAGACCACGGGCCGATTCTGATCAGCGCGAGTGCCAAGACTCGCAAAGCGGCTGGTTTTTGCTGTTAGCATTGTTTGTGTGAAATTTGCGGCAGTCGTAAGCGTACCGGCCTAGAGGAGACGACGAAGTCAGAATTGGCTGGAAACCGTTTCTTCATTGACCACACACACACACACACACACACACACACACACACACACACACACACACACACACACACACACACACACACACACACAGAGTCTCTCTGTCTCCCCTCCCCCATACACAGACTGCGAGTCATCAGAGTTTTAATAATAATAATAATTTATTTATATAGCGCTGTAATCTACTTATAAGGCAGTTCTAAGCGCTAAAAGTACAGGTAAAGGTACAGATAAAAGTCAAGGTTCAGGGCCAGGGCAACTGCATGTATGGTACTTAATAAGGAGATGGAGAAAGACGGAGGCAGATTAGACGGTGCTTTGAGATGAAAACAGGTAGGTTTTTAGATTTGTTTTGAAGGTTTCGAGGGAGGTTGACTGTCGGAGCGAAAGAGGCAGAGAATTCCAGGCTTTTGGACCAGCGTAGGAGAAGGCTCGAGAGCCAACAGAAGAAAGTTTAGTACGTGGGATTCTGAATATCAGAGTATCGGATGAAGACCGGAGGGAACGTGACGGAGTGTAGAGTTCCAACAGATCAGACCTATATGGTGGAAAAGGACGTTAAACCCCCAAACACCCACCCACCCACCCAACAAATCAGACAGGTAGGATGGGGCAGAGTTATGGATGCATTTGTAGCATTATTAAGGACAATTTCAAATTGGAGTCAGGACCGGGACAACTCACATCATTCAGTTCTGTTGTATGCCATAAGCGCTGTCACGATTTGATTCTTGCCTTCAATCAAGTGTTTGACGGATACTAAAGTAATGTCATTTCCACAGCTCTAATTTTACACAGTTTAATTTCGGGAATAGTGGTAAATCACCAGTCCAATGTGTTTGTCCTACATTTCCACCCTCTCCTCTCTTCATTGAGATAAATTGTCCGCCAGAATACACTCCCTGCACTGAACGTAACCACTGTTCATGTTATTGCCAAACGCCGCTTGCTCAAGCACTGACGTGCCAGTGTCAAAGCTAACCCAGATTATCATCGAATGCATACACGGACCGCGTTATTATGACGTATCTGATACGGCCTTCATAACCCTGCTGCCGTGATCGGGGAGGTGACGCCAGCCTTCAAAACCCGGCTATTGTCGGTCGGGGCTCTGATCTTATTGCGTGTCAGAGAGGAACAAAGTTCGTTTATGAACCTGAACGACAAAAAGGGGGGTCGAGGGTGACTTACACGAAGTCTGGTGGGACTGATAATACTGTATTTGTATTGGTTTGTTTGATATAACTTTTGGTCTGGGTTGGTGCTGTAAAGGTTTTGCTGAAGACGAGCCCGTATGTGCCACTGCTATCATTTTAAATTAATCCGGAATTTGATTGTTATCATAAAATCAGTGAAAGAATTTCGGCGATTGTTCGTAAGGGACTGATAATACTGTTTGTTTTTTTGTTTGTTTGTTTTTTTTTGCTGCCCCAACTCTTTTGCCAGCTCCAGTGGTGTTCCTCCCAGGTCATGGGTGGAACCCACGGAGGGCTTGGAAGCTGGGACAGTTTTTATTATGCATGATGATGGAGATGAGGACGATAGTAAGATTTAGTAAGATGATGCTATGGAGGTCCATGTGGTTTGGGACTGCGGGACAGGGCCGCATTCCACGCTTCCTGTCATAAATATCCCGGCATTAACCAGGCCCGGGAACTACGGCACCTGCGGTGCCGGCCGTGTAATCATCCACATCATAAGACATGTCATATTAAGGGAAGCACCCCCCAAAGTCGCACCCGTGAAGTGGGTGAAACTCGGCTGTGTGGCAACAGCCTCCCCATCGGGCCCATAGCACACCCGCTCTGGGTAGGAGCCGATCTAGGTAGGAAAAATCCCGCTTGCCTCGGCTGGGATTCGAACCCGGGTCTCCCGGTCCATGATCCGAAGTGCTAACCACTACATTACGGGGGCCGGTAATTACTGTATTTGTATTAATTTGTTTGATACAGTTTTGGTCCGGGTTGGTCCTGTAAAGATTTTGCTGAAGACGAGCCCGTGTATGACTATTAATTTACAAGTAATCCGAAATTTGACTATTATCATAAAATCAGTGAAAGAATTCCGGCAGTTGTCCGTCATGGACTGATTATACTGCATTTGTATTGATTTGTTTGATATATAGTTTTAGTCCTGTAAAGATTTTGCTAAGGACGAACCCGTGTGTATATTACTATTAATAGTATTATCGTACAAATAAATCCGGAATTTGACTATTTTCATAAAATCAATTAAAGAATTTCAGCAATTGTTCGTTAGTGACTGATAATACTGTATTTGTGTTGGTTTGTTTGATATCTTAATAGTTTTAGTCTGGGTTGGTCCTGTAAAGGTGATGCCGAAGTAAAGTACAACATCTAAGCAACACCTTGTCAAAATATAATTATAAAGTCATTCGGCTCACATGGTGCATTGTCACCACGGAATCTAGGCAGCCGGCCCCAGGCTTCTAAAGTAGCATCAGGTTAATCGCATGGCATTGTTTACTCTGTCGAGTTTTACTAATGACAGTTTCGTTGGTGCTTGCAGTGACCAGCGGCCGGCGTATGGCAACGTCCAACGAACAGTGGAGGATGTTTCTGTGCGGATTGTCAACTGGGATATTCTGGTCAGGAACATACGAGCCTACTACCTGGTAAGTTTTTGACTGAGTGATAACTTGAGTCTCTCTCTCTCTCTCTCTCTCTCTCTCTCTCTCTCTCTCTCTTTTGTGTATTTTTCTCTCCTGTATTTCCCCTAGATAGTTTATACTTTTCTTTTCTTTTTTTTAAACATTTTTATTGTTTGTTTGTTTGTTTTGATTTTTTTCTCAATACCCTTTAATGTAGAATAGCAGGACAGCATGTAAGATAGGCAGCAATGCCTAAATGCTCTATCCTGAATAAAAAACGTTTCATCATCATCATCTCTCTCTCTCTCTCTCTCTCTCTCTCTTTGTAGGATACTGTACAAGAGAGGCCTTCCAGTGCCTAACTATACTATCTTGAAGTTAGACCTCTGTAAGGGTTCATCGTTCAGGGTCACAAATCCACTGGGCCATCGGGGCTGTTCTGAAAGAAATGTACCATAGTCAACAAGTCTACGAACTCCCGCCCCGTCATCCCCAGCAGTCAGTCCAAAGAGTTAAAAAAACAAAAAACAAAAAACAAAAACAAGAAAGCTAGACGCTGCGTCATTCAACCTTTTCTCTGTTAAACTAAAGTGTGTGACGCTATCGACGTTATCGCTTCGCAGCAGGCTATACCCAACATATTCGATCAACCGTGCGTATTGTAGAGCTGTTCATATACAATACCAGTATTTTCCATCAAACGTTCGCTGACTTTCACACCCTATCGGGTCCGTATAAGTACAACGTTCACTATACTCATTATACTAATAAATTATCGATGGTCAGCTTTGGTTTCCAGCAACTCGGCATTGTGATAGAAATGACTCACAAGTAGCCATTTCGTGCCGCCAAGATTTTTTTTAAAGGCGCTTTTTCCATGTCCATAAGCCAACTTATGTTTTGAACCGTTTAGTTTGTGAGTGCGCATTTACGCTCGAAATAGTCTGTCTGCATAATTAGTAGAGCTCTGAATGCGAGACTGACGCGGCTAATACGCTGAGTGAGAGGGTTGTAGTTGTACAGACAGTCGGAGAATTTGAACGTTCGACCGCTCGCGCCAAGTGTAAACAACACTGTATCATATCGTGAGCTCTGCTAATTATCAAGATAGGGTATTTGGTTTAAACAGTTTTATTCGTTTTGAACAAATATATAATACACTATCACACAGTTTTTAAGAGGCCGAGCACAACAAGTCAAAAACTTATAAGTGTGCTCATAAATACAGAAAACTATGCGGCAGAGACGTCAAATACAGTAAGTTATGGTAGGACAGATCTATAAAGAAAGAGATAGGAAGAAAGGGGATAGAGAGAATGGCCAATAAGTACTATACAAAGAAAAAATTATGCAGTGGGACTGTGGTTTCAACGGTGGCAGCGGGTTGGCGACTGCTAATCGTAATCGGAACTTAGGTGTCAAAGGGACCTGATATTTCTACAAAGTGCTCTACAGTTTCAAAAAGATTTATATTATCATTCAAAGAGAGACTGAGATTCCCTCTCAAGAGGGTGTCGGCCTTGTAGTTCTGTTGTATGGAAGATAGGGTATTTCGAGTATACAGACACACTCACAAGCGAAAACTGCTCCAAAACATAATGTGGCTTTGTAAACAGGGTAATAGCCCGTTTAAACGTGCCATCTCGATCTTCACGAATCTTTCTTGTTCTAAGTCAGTTTATGTTTGGAACAGTTTTGCTTGTGAGTACCTGTAAGCTCGGGGAGCCGGGGTGGCCGAATGGTAGAGCGCTGGACTTCTGATGCTCGGGTCGTGAGTTCGTATCTCGGCTGAGGCCAAATATTTGTGCTGACTTATTCATCGTTGCCCCGTCTTTGATATCAGCCGTATGTGGTGGAAAAGGACGTTAAACCCCCAACACCCACCCACCCACCTGTACGCTCGAAATGCCCTATCTTGATAATTAGTAGAGCTCAGAATGCGAGACAGTCCCGTCTACAGGCTTTGCGAACCGGCGGAAATTCAGATTCTGCTGCTCAGCCGTCGACCGCGCCGCAAACCTCATGGCTGACTTCTTCAGTCCTTGATATTCGCGTCGCGGCGTGAGGCATTCTGTTGCCCCGGGCTCTAGTCTTTGTGATGCTGTCACTGTGCAGGCGTCGAAGTGTCAGACACTATCTAAGAAGTTCAAGAACGGCCCGTGAGCCTAAAAGTCTTGGAAACTGGGCCTTTAAAGAGCGCTGGTGTACGCTATACTGTAATTGTAGGTTCTCAGTTCCACCTGAGGAGTTTCACTGTGGAGGCAACGTCTCTGCCTTTCACCTCTCACAGCGCGTAACTTTCCCGCCCGTGTGTGATCCGTTTCGTCTGACTGGGCCTCTGTACTTGAAAAACGGCACCCGACCGCGCCAACTGTATGTTGTTTGTCAACTTTGGCGTATCACTAATCACTGTGGCAAAATGCGTTTGTGAGCATCGAAAGCGTGAACTGTCAGTATGGATTTTTTTTTTTTTTAAAGTTTCTGCTCATCTGCCGCAGGATAACATTATTCGGACAGAAGACATGATTATTGGGAAATAGTCAAAATACGCCATAGGTTTTTGACTTTCCCCTTGGTTAGAGGACCCGGTATAACACGCGGCATTGTATTCCTCAGCGTGAAGTGCCCCGGGTCTAAGCAGTTTGAGGCTGAAAGTGCCCCGGGCCAATGCAGCTTGAAGCCGCAAGTGCCCCGGGTCTAAGCAGCTTGAGGCTGGAAGTGCCCGGGGTCTAAGCAGCTTGAGGCTGTCAAGAGCGGAGCCAACCGAACCGGGGAGTACATGTGGCTTATTACAGCGGGATAGCTGAGCTGGTAAACCGTTAAATTTTCAGTTCTCTGGTCGTAAGTTCGAATCCCGTCTGGGTGCCAGACTTTGTGCTGGCAGTTTCCTCGTTGCCCCGCTGTTTATATCATCTTTGAAAAGTGACGTTACACCCATAAACAGCCAACCAACCAACCTTGATTATCCACACCTGAAGATCCAAAATCTTCAGTAACTTTTTTTTTAAAGGCCTTATTGATATTGTCAGGCTCACAGATCGTTCTGAGCTGTTTCAGCAGTGTTAAGGTTGGGTGGGTGTTTGGGGCTTTAACGTCCTTTGCCACCACATACGGGTGATATCAAAGACGGGGCAACGATGAAAAAGCCAGCACAAATATTTGGCCCCAGCTGGGATACGAACTCACAACGCGAGCATTAGAAGTCCAACGCCGCTCTACCGTTCGGCCACCTCGGCTCCCGTAGTAGTGTCACCACTAATGGCCATGTCACACGAGAGGGCAAAAACACTTGAAAACATTGTTTTCAGATGTTTCGCTGCGAAACAACGTGTTTTGTCGTGTGACTTACTTCACAACCATGTTTTCAAAACGTGTTTTGATCGTGTTTTCAGTTTTAGAGCCTGCCCTAAAATCCGAAAACATGTTTTGTGTTTCAACCAATGAAAGCCGCCGTGCGGAGTGTCAAGTGACACCTTCCCGTATCCGCTCAGTCAACATGTCCGTAGCGGGACCCCCCCCCCCCCTCTCTCTCTCTCTCTCTCGCCGTAGACGCGCGCTTGCTTGTTTTCACGTGTGTCATGTATTGTTTCGGAAAGCATGTTTAGGGCGTTTTGCCTTTCAAAACATGTTTTATAAAACATGTTTTAGGAAAACATGTTTTCAGTCTGAGTGTGACATCGCCTTAAGACCATGCACAAATACACGCACAGACAGGCTTGCGCCCAGCTGATTAAAGCCAAAACTCTGTACTTAGCCGGTGATTAGTGTGGTTACTGCACTCGACCTTGTAGCCGAGTTTTCCTCGTTTTGCACGGCCATCAAACGTCAGCGTGTTGCATTCGGAGCTCTACTAATCTCTAGGATAGACTGTTTCGAGCGCACAAGTACAGTCACAGGCATAAGTACACGCACAGACAGGCTTGCGCCCAGCTGATTAAAGCCAAAACTCTGTACTTAGCCGGTGACAGTGTGCTCTGAGTTTTCCTCGTTTTCCACGGCCATCAAACGTCAGTGTGTTGCATTTGGAGCTCTACTAATCTCTAAGATACAGGCTGGGGAATTTTCTGTCAGTTGGCAGTTTTCAGCCAAATTTCCTATCCTTTCAGCCAAGAGTCAGCCAAAGAAAAGGAAGGAGGGAAAAAAAGGCTGCACACACTACATAATGCCATGTATAATTTATGGGACAGTCTAACTTTATTCTGGAAGACTAGCATGTCAGTATCAAGGCAGTATTTTACGTGTGGGTGCCAGCAGAGGCTACGAAATGCCTTTATAAATGCTAAAATGTGTTCTTTTAAGTGGGACATTGCCCCAGTGTTCCATCAGCAGGGCTCTGCCTCTGCACCCCAGCCTAGGTTTCAGTCTTTTTTCCCCTCAGAAATTGCCCAGCCTGAAGATAGACTGTTTCGAGCGCACTAAGTACAGCGACAGGCGCAACTGTTCCAGAACAGAAGTCTCTCGAATATAAAACCTTGTGAGTAGTAATGGTAACAGAATAGAACAGAAGCTGGTCTTCAGTACGCCAGCGACTCTTGAGACTAGAGTGCGTCTTTGTGTGCAAAGGTTGATCGTCATTTCACAACACGGCGACTTTCTCTTGATGGCAAACGCCTGTTTCTGTTGTGCGCGTGAAATCGACCTTGCCGGCGGATTAGGGTTTTTGTGGCATCTAATCTTCTCCTGAAAAGTGCACGGCAAATTGGCCATGCTTTTGAAGCTGTTTTTATGGCTTTCTCTGTGGTGAAGAGAGTTTACGGGGAACGGCAAACAAAGCGAGGTGTGCTTGATACTCATGCAGGAATTGCCTGTCACCTAAACACTAGCTTTCTTCTGTAGTCGACTGTAGCAGAGTTGATGAGTCCTTGTGTACGCGCGGAGGGTAGTCAAAATGGTGGGTGTGTGTCGGGTGCTAATGCCATTCACAAGGTTTGGCGATGATTTCTCTCAGGTAAAGCCAGTTTTAGTCATGTTTGAAATACGAGCATGTTTATACACGTCTCTCGGTTGTAGTCACGTGATAGCAGAAGTCGCTTTCTGGTCGATAAACAGCCCTTTCCTTTCACGCAGACTAACCGTGAAGGAGTATATCCGATGCTGATTAATTCTGAAAATGGAAACACTATACACTTGAGTTCGGTTTTTCTTTGTGGAAGAAATGGGTCTTATTTCAAGTCAAGTCAAGTCAAGTCAAAGTTTATTTCAAAACCCCGTTTAGGGTACATGAAACGAGAAATTAACATATAAATCAAGCTCACCACACTGGCCAACATACTTCATGATCGCTCGCACACAAGTTTTACAAGACACAGGCATACATACATACATGTATACATACATACATGTATACATACATACATGTATACATACATACATACATACATACATACATACATACATACATGTATACATACATACATATACATCAGCCACAAATAAACGACTTACTACAATATAAACACGTGTACTAGCCCATGTTTCAAACATGCAGCCGTACTTGATAGCAGTCGTCGTCAAAACTGTGGAATCGTCGTACCTGTAGCACCCGAAAAATATCCGCCATGTTGATTAACCCTCTCGAGTGGGAAGGGACATTAGCGTTGACGGAGCCTAGAACGCATGGGGGAGTGATACAATGTTAGGGAACGCAGCAAGTCTCGGCATGCTGTACGTCTCATATTTATTCAAGTGAATGGCCAGCGCTCGAAGTCTGCTCTGTGTTGGATGATTGATGGCGTTTCTGGTTTCCGTGCGCGCGCGTGTATGTGTGTGTGTGTGTGTGTGTGTGTGTGTGTGTGTGTGTGTGTGTGTGTGTGTGTGTGTGCGCGCGCCTTTCTCCTTAGTTACCCATACCTGTACATACAGGTATAGTGTTACTGTTGCGATCAGGCCTGATTGCTGGCCGGCCTCTCTCTCTCTCTCTCTCTCTCTCTCTCTCTCTCTCTCTCAGTGTGTGTGTCTCTGTGTCTGTCTGTAGGTGTGTGTGTCTGTATGTGTACGTGTGACTTTCTTGTCAGTTTACTATACCTATACACACAGGCATAGTGTGTGAGGCTGTGTGTGTGTGTGTGTGTGTGTGTGTGTGTGTGTGTGTGTGTGTGTGTGTGTGTGTGTGTTTGTTTGACGGTGTGTGCGTGTCTGTGTTACTCTGTGTGCTTCTTTGTGTCTCATTCTGTTTTTTTCTGTGTGTGCGTACACGACTTTCTCCTCAGTATACCATACCTACACACACAGCTATAATGTTAACATTGTGATCACAGTCCTGCCCCGTTCGAGACCCCAGCTGTATACATAAGGGACGCCCCTGACTGGCCAGCACACAGACGTATATATATATGCCCAACTATCCTATTTCTGCTAAATCAACAGGAAGATCTTTGTAACTGTGCCCTCAATTTATTGCCGTCCATTGTCCAAACTGTCAATGAGGAATCTGTGGGGGGGAAGACTAGTAGCGACCCCGGCCAAAAAAGTCTGTGTAATGTGAAAGGAATTCTGGTAGAAAAAGTATTTGGGCGGACTTTCATTTCACTGTTTTGCGTTTTGTTTGTTGGTATGATTCTGGCGTCTTTTTTAGAATCGTTTGGGTGTGTTGGTTTTGAGTGAGGGACAAGTGTCTGGGAGTGCAGAGTAGGTATACATTGTAAGCTGTTCGTTGTGGATGTAGGAAGGGGGGGGGGGGTGTATGGGGAAGGAGTGGAGGGGGTTACTTTATTAGGTTTTCGTCCATCTCGCGACCCAGCCGCACCCCTCTGTTCATTCTTATGTATGCTTCTTAGTTCGTTGATCGAGTGTTCGGCAGACTGGTTGGTTCCTTTTTCACGAGTGTTGTGCTTGTTCGATACTGACGGTATGAGGGTTGTCGGAGGGGGGGGGGGGGGCAGAGGATGTTATCCTCAGAACAGAACTCCTGAGAGACAAAACTGTGACTTTCAGTAAATTACAACGAAAAAAAAAAAAAAAAGAGAAAAAAAGAGAGGGAGATAATGAACGAACGATCTTCATCTTACAACGGAAGTGATTTGACATCAGTGAATGAATGGCCAGTTTTCACCGAATCAGCTGTTGCGAACAAGAGACTGCATTCAGAATTGTTATTGCGTAAGCCCAAGGCTTTTTTTTTTTTTTTTTTTTTGCAAAAAGGGACACAGTTTGGGGGGGGGGGGGAGGGAGGCAATGTGGATCATTGAATGGAAGTGGAAACCATATAAAACATCCGACACTGCGTTTAACCTTTAACATGAGAGAGAGACAGAGAAAGAGAGAAATTAATTTTCCAGCTATACAGAGAGATGGAAAAACGATCCAGTTTGATGCGTGTTTTTATGTTGTTTCCATAGTAATGGAAACAACATAATAGGACGGGCTAAAATTTCCACGTTCATAGGCAAGCATCTGTGGTACAAACGCACGTCACTGCCGATCTCCCGCAGAGACGATTATGCAAGTGTAACTCTGACAATGACGTAAGAAAACTTGCGTCATCGATGCTGACGCGTATGGTGTTCCGAACGCAGTTCTCCTCCTCAGTGAGTGCCGTCTGTGCGGATGTGTGTGCGTGTGTGTGTGCGTGTGTGCGTGTGTGCGTGTGTGAATTGTGTCCGGGCCCGTTTCTTCGAAGATACTTAACCGAATGGCTTCAAATTTGGGGTATCCAAATTTATCAAAATGTTACATTAGACGATTCAAGCGTGTGATGATTGCTTAAGTGATTTGGGAGTTATCGCCCTTTTGAGACAAGTTGGTTGTCTTTCGTGTACAGGCGTAATATTTATTTAAATCACTCAATTGTTTGGCAGTAGATAGCTTGAATACGGACTCTGAATTGACTCACTACTAGAAAATGGTCGCTCTTATAGTTTTCATGTAAACCGAGCCTGAGTTGACATTGCATGTGAACCCAGTTCAGATGCCTATTTCTCCGAAAATACTAAACCGATCGATTTCAAATTTGGGGTTTCTAAATGAATCAAGATTGTTGAATAGAAGGCCCGATCCAGGTACGATTGCACACATGATTTGCGAGTTATCGCCCTTTTCAAAAAAAGTGGCTTTCTGGCGTTTAAAGGCGTAATATTTACCTAAACCACTCCATTTTTGGGACATAGATAGCATGAATACGGACTCTCAACTGAGTGAATTTTGGAGGTTGTCGCTTTTATACTTTTGGCGTAAACCGTACCTGATGAAAGTGCTGGTGAACACACTTTAGATCTCAAAATCGCTCCTACTATACATAGATAATGAGCCTGGGGTGCCATAAAAAATATACAAAAAAAATTAGAAAAATTCACTGCAGCCGTTGTCGTCAGTTGACTCGAAAATTTGTACTCGAAGCACATTTCCTTTACACAAGCCACACGCCTCACAAACATCGCAGAAAAGGCACACGCGCACTGACGCAAAACTGTATCAGCGTCAGTTTGCCGACGTCATGTTTGATTGACGTGGGGGTGTGTCGTCACTTTTCGGAAGTTCTCTATTTGTAGACGGGGAAAGCGGGAGTTTCATTGATGTAGTGAGCTTTGTTTTTCCCACTGACTCTCACTCAATAGCATAGTAGAGTGAGAGAACACCACATAGGTCTCAATGGAGCACATGCACAAACGCGGCTCGCGCAAGTCTGCGTGCGTGCGTGCGTGCGTGCGTGCGTGCGTGCGTGCGCGCGCGCGTATGTCTGTGTGTGTCTGTGTGCGCGCGCGCGCAGCAGACATAACACATAGTGAAAAAACGTTCGCCGCGCAGACTTGTCTGTTAAACACATTGAGCCGGTATAAATTCGATCTTTACACTGCGCAGCAGCAACACTTCAATTTTCATGGGGCTGCTTTCATTGCAAGAATTGTATCCGAGTCAAAGTTATTACGTCAAATGTATTATGCGTCATCCCAATGAGGAAAACGTCATAGATTTCAAAGAAAACAACTTGACGTCTCTCCTCCAAAACCAAGATTGGTCTGACAAGCCCGGTCAGTTGTTTCCATTGAGAGAGAGAGAGAGAGAGAGAGAGAGAGAGAGAGTGTGTGTGTGTGTGTGTGTGTGTGTGTGTGTGTGTGTGTGTGTGTGTGTCCTCCCGTATACATGGCATTACAAAAGTACGACCGTGACGACAGCAGGTGATTAAATGGAAACAACATATTGGGCTGGTCAGTGGCCATCTTGTTTTTTTTTGTTTGTTTTTTTTTAAAGCGTAAGACATCTATGCTTGTTGATGTACGCAAGACCGTTTCACATCTCCCGTGTCGGTTTCACCCACGTGTGTCATGGACGGCTCTTCCTTCTGGTCTTTCACGAACAGGATATTGATTTTTCTAAATCTCGCGGTGTCCATCGTATCTGCGCAGCACATTAGCCGTTATACCTTGGCTTACGTTACGGAAGATGAAAGGCCGTGTTTTTTTCTTCTTCTTCTCTGTAGCGTACCTAATGTTTTCACCAACCTCCTAACCTACATTGCGTAGGAAGGTGGTTTTAGCGTCAAGAGACTCATATCGAAATCTTTAATTTTTATCATCAGCTAAAGATACGGGTGCTACCATTTTTTTTAATGCTCACAGATCGTTCTGAGCTGTTTTCGTGGTGTCTTTCATCACACCCCTTAGACATATGGACAGTGACAGCGTCTATGATGCTGGCACTGAACCAACAGAAGCGTACACGATGACGCGGCGACCGAGTATTCGTAAAAACAATCGTAAAATTTGAGTGTCCGACCGCTCGCTTAAAGTGTAACCGACGTCGTATCGCATTAAGAGCTGTACTAATCATCAAGACAAGAGTGTTTCGAGCGTACAGGCGCACATACGAGCGAAACAGTTCCAAAAACATAAGCTGGCATAGCAAAGATGGAATTAGCCCGTTTAAACTCATGCCACCCTGTCTTTTTTTAAAATTTGGGTTTGTTTGGGGGTTTTTTTTAGTCAAAGTATGAGCTCACCTTGTTGACTGCGTCACTCCATCCTTTGTTTCTTCGGATTAGAGCTGCATTTTTCACATTCTTGAAATGTTTGTTGTTGAATTCTTGGCTCCTTGAAGTTCTCGAGCAGCGATCTCTTTCTCGTTAAGTCAGCTTGGAAGGATTATTCCATGTCCCATTGTGGATCCCTTCTGAAGGGATTTTTTCTTTCTTTCTGGTTTTCTCTCTTTTTTTTCTTTTTTTCTTTTGAGAGGTAGTGTAGACATGTTTGCTCCTTTCAGTAGAATTACTAAATTAGCGGTTCGCAAGAGTGAATTTGTCCCTGTCTCAAGAAAAAGCTTTCTGTTCATTTAGTTGTAGAAAAGTTAATTTTGCCGCGATTGCTCACACGTAGTTTGTTAATGTAGGAAAGTGTTAATTCCCCGTTCAGGCTAAAACGTACACAACGCTTGCTCTTTATTTCAGTCAAGGTGGTTAAATCAAGATGGTGTGAATGTGTTTGGCCAAGTGTCTCAAATGCAGAGTAGCAGTGCAGGAGACGCGAAACCAGTCAGACGCACAGGCATTTGTCCTTTTTTTTCTGCGACCATTGGAAACAAACTACGCGTGCTAGATCTGCAGGATACCGTTACGTCTGCAGAGTTTTCTCGACGTGCTGTCTTTCACGAATAGTCTGTCATGTTTGACCCATATTTCGTGTGACCATTTTATCATTGATCAAACAGCCGTTACAATCACCCTGTAGCGAGTTTGTTTAATCTGCAGTCACTTGGAGTGTATGAAAGGGGGCGACAGAACGTGTGCTCCCCCCCTCCTCCCCCCCCCCCCCCACACACCCACCCTCTCAGCCCGTGTAGGGGATCCCTCCCCTCCCCTACCCCACCCACACCCCCTCCCCTTCTAACGGTACCACGAGTTGACACCTCAGTTTTGGGGCTGGTGTGGCGGGCGGTGTATGTTTGCCGCCCGTTAGCGGTTCGATCCCAGGCTCTCAGTCCCTTCTTTAACCCGCCTGTGTCCGTGTTTGGCCGCTGTGTTTGCGGGCGGCTCATCTGCCAGAGGTACAGGGCCCGCCAGACTGTGGGCGATATTCAGCGCATGTGTCAGGAAACATGTCCTCGTGTCCGAGGAGAACGTGACTTTTTCCCTCCTGAACTGTGGACAGGAAGGCGAGATTTTGAAGTAAAGTTGCGTGTGTCTGTGTGTGTTTTGGTGATGGTGGAAGTGGGCAGGGTTTTTTTTCTTCTTCTTCTTCTTTGGGTCATATTCTTGATCGTTACATCGGATGCATGTCCCTTTTGACTGGCTCAGTCTTCAGCGCGACAAGGTATACTACCAATGGGACTTACACAAATGTATACAAGTGGGAATGCGTCCAGACCCCAAGTCTCGCCAAATCTCTGAACGTTTAGTAGAGACAAAGGGAATAGTAGTCCTGACATCTCGCTCGCGGATGGGTGGAAATTCGGAATTCCGAAGGCGCGTATTACAAAATTGTTATTCAGAGGTATGTCGACAGCTGATTGGTTAGTTGCTCACCTGCCACTTAGCAGTAAAATCTCTACCGGCACGATAAAAGAACAGACACATATTGCGCATCCCCCTCCCCCCCCCCCCCCTCTCTCTCTCTCTCTCTCCCCAACATCTTCGCCCACTGCTGTTGACAATCTGCACAAGTTTAGCGAACCTGCAGACGCCATCATGCTGTTTGAGGATCAGTAAGAATGCACAGTAAAAACACACGCACACCCTCGACCCTTGAGAGCCTAATTGTCCAGAATGTTTTCCGTCAACTGTGTTCCAGTCTCCCACACACAACGTTTTGCATGCCGGCGTCCTGAGCGTCATCTGCAGTAGCCGCATCCTTCGGGCAGTGTGTTTGGTCTCTCTAGTCCCGCATGTCCTTGTTGTTCATCAAGGGAGGTAGTCAAAATTGACACCAGTGTTACAGGTGCTGCTCCGCTTTAAAAGGATGGGTGGGTGGGCGTTTGGGAAACGGGTCCATTCCAGTAAGGTGCCTATGACGTCATAGAAGGATTTTTGTCTTTCTTTCTTCGCTTCCTTTTTTTTTTAATTTAATTTTGTTTTGGGGCTTCTTTTGTCCTAGTCTGGGTTAGGCCTTAGCCGTGGGTTAAATTAACCTCGAGTTTTACATACGGGCACAGACAACGACTTTGACTAACGCGTTACTACAATGCAAAGACATGTGCATTCTCATATTTCAAACATCATTATTGCTCTGCGTTCGAGCATGCATCGTCGAATCTTCTGAAGCGGAGTAGCACCGGAAACACTAGCGCCCATTTTGACTGCACCCCCAATGAACAAAAGTGCTGCCCCGTGTGTGTGTGTGTGTGTGTGTGTGTGTGTGTGTGTGTGTGTGTGTGTGTGTGTGTTCACAACAAGGTCCCATATAGCACGTCTACACGAACGTTTGCCCCACAAAGCTATCGGTAGTTGTGTGGTTTGCCCGTGCACACATTCCGATATTTGGCTGGCATCCGGCGCGCACCGAGCGATGCACGTTGATGATTTTCTCCGCTCAGGTTAGTGGTGTATTTTCCCCTCCTCTCTCTCCTGAGTGCTTGTATGTGTTGACCAAATACCGTTACGTAGGGCATTTTGTCGGTCCGTGCTGGTGGCTAGCGGCGGTAAAGCTGAAACGGTTAGTGTCGCGTAGTGTTTTGGCGACAGGGCACGGGAGAATACGTCGTAGTGATCTCGGTAGGGACACACTTACTGCTTCTGAAATGGTCGCCGGCGACATGGTACGTGACGTACAGTGTCGCCAAAGTGTGTATGCGACGTACTGTGTCGCCTAATTTGTACGCGACGTACAGTGTCGCCAAAGTGTGTATGCGACGTACGGTGTCGCCTAATTTGTACGCGACGTACAGTGTCGCCAGAATTGGTATTTGACGTACAGTGTCGCCAAAACTGGTATGCGACGTACATTGTCGCCAAAATTGGTATGCGACCTACATTGTCGCCAGAATTGGTATGTGACGTACAGTGTCGCCAAAATTGGAATGCGACGTACAGTGTTGCCAGAATTGGTATGCGACGTACAGTGTCGCCAGAATTGGTATGCGACGTACAGTGTCGCCAAAATTGGAATGCGACGTACAGTGTTACCAGAATTGGTATGCGACGTACAGTGTTGCCAGAATTGGTATGCGACGTACAGTGTCGCCAGAATTGGTACTGATGTGACGTACAGTGTCGCCAAACTTGGAATGCGACGTACAGTGTTGCCAGAATTGGTATGCGACGTACAGTGTCGCCAGAATTGGTATGCGACGTACAGTGTCGCCAAAACTGGAATGCAACGTACGGTGTCGCCAAAACTGGTATGCAACGCACAGTGTCGCCAAAACTAGTATGCGACCTACAGTGTCGCCAAACTTTGTGTGCGACCTACAGCGTCGCCAAACTCTGTATGCGACGTACTCTGTTGCCAAACTTGGTATGCGACGTACAGTGTCAACAGAATTGCTTTGCGACGTACAGCGTCACCCAAGCTAGCAAGCAGACGAAGAAGCGAGAAAGAACTGGTTTGAGTCAATGAGAAATGCAGCAAATTTTGCAAACTGGAGATTACACTAATTTACAGCTGGAGACCTACAAAATTCAAGCATCGACGCTGTTGGCCCAGTAACGTCCTATCAGCGCTCTCTCTCTTGCTCTCTCTCTCTCATCGAGTTTCTTTAGCTTCGATAGGTGACGAAACGGAGCAAAGATTCGAGTAACGTCTGGAATGGTGAGCCTGGCAAGTGACACTCCCACCTCGTGACGGCCACATTTGTGGAGGGGCGACAGAAAACGTTTAGCCAGCTTCTCCCCTCCCCCAGGGCCACTACATGTACCCCGTGTCCACACACTTCCCCCCCCTCTCCGTGCCCCGGGGCTGTGTGCGAGGTAAATTTTGTCGGGGGTCCGGCCTTATCCTCTCTCTGGGCCAACGGGATCCTCGGTTTTCTTTCAAGTGTCTCCCGCAGACGGCTCTACACGTGTGGCCAGGTCATCTACAGTCTACATGGGCACAAATCCCTTGTCAGCCACATCCACATCCCTTAGCCTGGAAACTCTCAAAGCCACCGTCTTTCTTTCCGGTGAGGTAGGGGGGGGGGGGGGTGCTTTTTACCTTCTCTCTCTCATGTCCGTAAAATTGACTTCTTACAACTCACTTTGGTTACTTGCTTGGGAAAATACTTCTCTCTCTCTCTCTCTCTCTCACACACACACACACACACACACACACACACACACACACTGACAAGGAGACACACACACACACACACACACACACACACACACACACACACACACACACACACACACACACACACACACACAGAGTGTGGGAGGGAGAAGGAGCGCTGTTGGTGTATTTTGGATCACAGAGTGGGGGAGAGAATCATTGAACCTTTATTTTGAGAGAGAGAGAGAGAGAGAAAGTGACTAAAGAAAAGAAACTTCAGCCAGCAGGCACCTCGCCTTTCGCCCCACCGCCGTCCACCAAAAACACCTGTGTGTGGTTTGTGGCCACCTGAGTCCACACGACTGAACGTGCCCCATGCGCACGGACGTTGACAGGTGCCCGCCGCTGATAACGCGTAATTATGACGCCTCCGGCTAAACATGCGTATGGACACATGGGCCTTGTTGGCCACTCATTACGTTATAAACACGTTAATGTATTCAGCCACGGCCAGGGAGGGAGTTGCTGCTTTGTTTTAGGACGCGTCTTGACCTTGCCTCTCAGATGGGGCGAGTTCGTGTGTTTGGGGTGCGAGAGGACTAAGGTTGAGGAGGGGGGAGGGAGATAGGAGGGGGGGGGGAGGAGGCGCTCTTGATGCATTTGGAGCCATGTGGTTCCGTGATTGCACATGTAATTATTCGTCTTCATTATCTGTGTCGTCACGGTCCCTTCCTAATTAATTTACACTCAAGGGAGTCAAGTCGAAAACGTTGCCTTGCGCTTCAACAGGTAAGCGGCGTCTGGTTGATTTATGAAATTCACAGACATACCTCGGGTTGTTTTTTTTTCCTTTGTGAGGGAATGGACGGAAATGGTGCTGTGCTGTGCAAGTGGTTGGTTAACTGGTGTTTAACGTTTCCAGTACAAGAAACGATGATGCGGCCCTGTCTGCGCCTACACTGAGAGTTGGTTCGTACACCCCAAGTTTCTGGGGGGCCGAATGGTAGAGCGTTGGATTTCTAATGCTCGGGCCGTGAGTTCGTATCCCGGCTGAGGCCAAATATTTGTGCTGGCTTTTTCATCGTTGCCCCGTCTTTGATATCACCCATATGTGGTGGAAAGGACGTTAAACCCCCAAACACCCCCCCCCCCCCAAGTTGTTTTAATTGATTCCGACACCTCATTAGTAGTAGTACTTCGTTTGACCAAACAGTAGCACCTTGTAAACCTTCTGCGAACTCATCACAACAGCGCATAGACCCGTGTGTGGGCTCAGATTTCAGATATATAACTTTATTTGAGACCATTCAACTGAGATGTGCGGCCGCGGCCAAACGAAACCGTACGGTATCCAGGCGGCTACTGTTGTCCAGGTCGCTGACCTGAAAGTGGAATAAAATACTGGAATAAAAATAAAAAAATAAAAACTTTATTTGAGATGATTTTCCGTTGAAAAGCGAGAGTAGCACTTCGTGTGACCGCCGCCATTTTGTTTAACCCCCGTGTTGACCAAGGCGTGTACGCCGAAACGTCGGGTTGTCCCGTTCGTCTGCGCCCTTTCCAAGTGGCCTATCGACTCTCACTTGCTACGTCTTTCAATCTCTGTACTTTGCCCAGTAGTTCAGAAGGAGCTTTCGCCGCGTAGTGGAAAATCCGGCGACGCTTCATTATTCTGCCCAAGCTCTCATCAAAAGCACTGAACGTGAGAGGTCGTCGCGACGCACACAGCGACAAACCCACGAAGGAAGAATTTTAATGTTCTCCGTGACTTTTCTGTTTTATTAGTTTTGAGAATTGACTCTTTCGTTTTCTCTCTTTGCGCGTTGCTCTTTTTTTCGTCCGTTACGACAGCGAAATGAAAATGCAAACGTGCTTTTGTTCAACGCGTCTATCGTTCACTGTGCTACACAGGAATTCCGTTGCCGCGAGTCAGCAGTGCCGGGTTCTATATTGGTTCTCCCGAGAACGGGGAGGGATTTGGTACAATGGATTTTCCGGAGGCTGACCGCAAATCTCTTTATCGGGTAGCGGTCAGGTATTTGTGTTACTCTTGGTCCGGGCGGGTTATGTAAGCCTTGGGTTTTTGTTGGCAGTCACGGAGAGTGCGTGCGGATCGAAGACTTGCAGGCGCAGGCGGAATCGGTGTGTGTAGTGTCGTGATATCCACCAAGTGTACCGTGGAGTACAGAGAGAGAGAGAGAGAGAGCTCCATGAGATTTGTGTCAAAGGTGCAAAATGAGTTTTGCGAAGCGCTTGGAAACTGCACGAGTTTTAAATATGATCGCATTACTTGCAAAAATGGACGCAAACCAGGCCATTCATTCGTACAACCAAAGTCATGACATCACAAAGTGCGGAACTAAATACAGCGCTAGCAAAACGGGTTTCTGTCGGTCTAAGGGAAGGAATCATCTGTCAGTATGCTTCTGGGGAAAAACACACTTTCAGCATATAGAGAGTTAACCCTCCCTGTACGTTGTGGGTGCAAAACCACCCATACTTATGAAGAAGAAATTTTGAGGACAGAGTCGGGTAAGCATAAGTGTAACCACAGAGCAAATACACAGGAGAGAAAGAAACAGATATATATCTGTGTGACCAAAAGTATGTCGCCACAGATTGAAATAGCGCATGTTACTGAAATACTGGGCTGCTACGATAATGAGATCCGTCCCGTCAAAATAAGTGGGGGAAAAAAACACTTTATCTGACAAAAGTGTGACTTGTATCACATTTCTGTATACAACTGGCCTACCCGCACCATCACAGTGTACGTGTAAGCAATTTTGATTAATTCAGTTTAGTTCGTTCTTTAAACTTATCGGGTGAGTTTACAATCACAATGTACAGCAAGGATTAAACCCCACTAGCTAACTTTCGTTTTTTGCACCACCTGGGACAGTTGGCGCATGCCACTGTGCTACTGTATGATACTGGATCTACCCGGGGTGGTAGTGCCGGGGCTTGTTATGGGCCGAGAGTTGTTCCAATTGTAGTAGGACCATTTCTGCGTCCCGTCGGCTATATATATCAGGAGCGAATACCGTTCAGAACACGCATGACAGTTTCTTTGTCCAGCTTTGCCGCCTGTACGTCACGGCCGCTTTTCATGCTGTGAGGATAATATTTTCGCAGCCTGTTCCGTTTCCACACTGTGTGTACAAAATCTGAGTGAAAAAGAATGTCTGGGTGTACAGTATTGTGCATGTTTGCCGCGTACACGGGCCGCTGCGTTCTCTCGTCTTTTCTACAAGTTGACCGTTCCCTGCCCTGTCGACTGCCGGCTTGGGCCAAATTAATATTGTTTTGGCCCTTTTCTCGTTGCCCCGTCTTTGATATCAGCCGTACGTGGTGGAAAAGGACGTTAAACTCCCAAACACCCCCACCCCCCTTTGCCCCGGGGACGTCTTAAGCGCGGACGATAATATCTAACCCCAGATTTATGGTGCTTAAATGGTAACAGTCGTGTGGTTTGGCCTATATGAAACACCGAACCCCCCCCCCCCCCCACACACACACACACACACACAAAACCACGGAAGATGCAGAAGAAACCTCTGCTGTGCTGTGACCAGTGCAGGTAGAGAATCTTCATCATCTTTGAAAAGGAACGCTATCGACTATTACGTAGACATTTTGCATGGTCTGTTGGGAAGCAAGCCAGATGCTACAGACATCGGACTCAGGCCTCGAAACTGAATTCGCAGTAAACGAGAATTTGTGGCGTGTGTGTGTGTGTGTGTGTGTGTGTGTGTGTGTGTGTGTGTGTGTGTGTGTGTGTGTGTGTGTGTGTGTGTGAATATCTCTGTAGACATCTAGAAAAATCAAGATTATTCTTTGTCTGGACACCGGCACAAATTCAGCATCAGGGCTGAGCTTTTACCAAGCTTCCGACATTCTGGGTGACAGCTGAATGGGGGACCATTCCTAGAAAATTGCTGAATAACAACCCCCTCTCGTATCCAGAGGTCTGGTAGGAGTGATTGTCCCCAGTAACTGAGCTGAATAACAACCCCCTCTCGTATCCAGAGGTCTGGTAGGAGTGATTGTCCCCAGTAACTGAGCTGAATAACAACCCCTCTCGTATCCAGAGGTCTGGTAGGAGTGATTGTCCCCAGTAACTGAGCTGAATAACAACCCCTCTCGTATCCAGAGGTCTGGTAGGAGAGATTGTCCCCAGTAACTGAGCTGAATAACAACCCCCTCTCGTATCCAGAGGTCTGGTAGGAGTGATTGTCCCCAGTAACTGAGCTGAATGACAACCCCTCTCGTATCCAGAGGTCTGGTAGGAGTGATTGTCCCCAGTAACTGAGCTGAATAACAACCCCCTCTCGTATCCAGAGGTCTGGTAGGAGTGATTGTCCCCAGTAACTGAGCTGAATAACAACCCCTCTCGTATCCAGAGGTCTGGTAGGAGTGATTGTCCCCAGTAACTGAGCTGAATAACAACCCCCTCTCGTATCCAGAGGTCTGGTAGGAGTGATTGTCCCCAGTAACTGAGCTGAATAACAACCCCCTCTCGTATCCAGAGGTCTGGTAGGAGTGATTGTCCCCAGTAACTGAGCTGAATAACAACCCCTCTCGTATCCAGAGGTCTGGTAGGAGTGATTGTCCCCAGTAACTGAGCTGAATAACAACCCCCTCTCGTATCCAGAGGTCTGGTAGGAGTGATTGTCCCCAGTAACTGAGCTGAATAACAACCCCCTCTCGTATCCAGAGGTCTGGTAGGAGTGATTGTCCCCAGTAACTGAGCTGAATAACAACCCCTCTCGTATCCAGAGGTCTGGTAGGAGTGATTGTCCCCAGTAACTGAGCTGAATAACAACCCCTCTCGTATCCAGAGGTCTGGTAGGAGTGATTGTCCCCAGTAACTGAGCTGAATAACAACCCCCTCTCGTATCCAGAGGTCTGGTAGGAGTGATTGTCCCCAGTAACTGAGCTGAATAACAACCCCCTCTCGTATCCAGAGGTCTGGTAGGAGTGATTGTCCCCAGTAACTGAGCTGCGGAGTTTGGATCTGTAGCCTTGAGTCGGACGTCGGCCAGCAAGGTCAGGTCATCTCTCTGATAGCGATCCGTCACGGCTGTAAACAGAAGGCCAATTGGAAATCCCGCCAGTGCTGGACACGTCTCCATTTGGTTTCTCGTGTCGCGGTTGCAGAGCCCATTGCTGCTGGTGATTACAATGTCGTTGGTGGTGTTGTAGAGCGATGCAGGACGAGTGCGCGGTCGGCATTTGGTCAGTTTAAACCTTGAACTTTGCGGAGTCAGGGTTGGGGCAAATTGCGGGTTCGAACCTAGAACTGATCAGATTTTGCAGAAGACTTTCGGTAAAACTGGTGGAAAATGCCTCCTCCCCCCCCCCCCCACCCCCCCCCAAAAAAAAAAAAAAAAAAAAAAAAATATATATATATATATATATATATATATATATATATATATATATAATTAAATAAAATGCTTAAAAATCACCCGGCAACGGAAAGGGGGCGGGGTACATCTTGGATAATTTACAGTCAGTGTAGCTTTCCTGCTCAGAGAAAGCAGGATCTTTCGATGGTCTGCGTTAAGCTGTGATGACTTTCTACGCTGTTTGGGACCCTTAGCACTACACGGAGAGCCCAGGGGGTAGCAACGTTGGTTTTGTGGTTTTTTTTGTGTGTGTGTTTATTGTCCTGATGAGTTCATTCATTTGATCCGAATGCTCGTGGTCTCGTCGACTACCGTTGATGAAATGTATAGCATCCGGGAAGTACGTGCATTGACCGCTTGACCTCGCAGTCTCACGCCTCGTAAACGCTCGGGATCGAGTCCCGTTACTTTCCATTCAACCCTTACATGACGAAGTGGATGTTGTTTGGCGTGTAAGGCGGGGATAAGGGGGAGGGTCCATTTGGCTGTAAGTGTTGTCGCCGCTAAAGAGAACACCGTTGTTGTTTTCCTTCAGTTACAGGGAGTGGGGTCTCCTGAACACAGAGCCGCTCATGACTGACAGTGGGAATATGAATGATCCTGTTAGTTGGTGAGAGGATTAAGCTGATGTTTAGCTATCAGATCGCTGGCGTGTTCACCACCGGGTGCAATGAAAATGGGAGCGAGTGTTTCCGGTGCGAGTCCGCTCCAAAATAGTTGCACCGTCAAGACTGAGTGTTTCCTAGCTCGGGCATGCCTCACATGATTAAACAAGAGACTGAGAGCCACCCAAACAGTGGCACCGTGTGTTTCCATTTTTCAATTTGAGTAGCACCGAGTGTTTTCAGGTTGGGGTGGAGGTTTGGGGGTTTAACGTCCTTTTCCACCACATACGGATGATATCAAAAGACGGGGCAACGATGAAAAAGCCAGCACAGTGTTTTCAGCGGATCGGCTTCGGTCTGTCGGCGTGGAACTGAGAAAGGGGCTGTTCATCAGCCAGACAACGACTTTGACTGACAAGTTTAAACTGATGTGACTGTGCATGCTTATAATATTATTTCAAACATAGTGTATAGTATAGAATTACGGTATATGTGCATGTTGTATCATACGGTTTCGCGTGAGAGCAATGATCATCAATTTTTTTAAAGCGGAGTAACACCGGAAATACCTACGTCCATTTTTGACTGCACCCCCGGTGGTGCTGCGAGTTTTGGAGGAGGGGGCGTGGGGGTGGAGATCGATAATGAATGGTGGAAAGTTCGATCGTCACAACTTCCCGGGGGAGGGAGAGGGGGAGAGTGAATAGCGGGTAAATGAACAGCTGTTGACACTGTTCGGAAACATGCCTGTACACACCCGGTAGCACGATACGGCACACACACGCGCCTGCAGGCCCGGGGGCTGGAATTCACAGACACTGGACGTGTTGTGTTGTTTGTGGCTATCGTATCGAGATCGTATTGACTGTCTCTCGCAAGCTGGAATGCGGGTCGTTTGGTTCAAGTTTTGTC
The DNA here is from genome assembly GCA_018292915.2 of Batillaria attramentaria. Lineage (NCBI taxonomy): Eukaryota > Metazoa > Mollusca > Gastropoda > Batillariidae > Batillaria > Batillaria attramentaria. The sequence goes on along the minus strand of JACVVK020000005.1, from coordinate 5,394,978 downwards.
TGTATGCCCTACGAGTTGAATAGACATATCTGTATTTCATTCTTGAGTACGTGTTTGGAGTTCCTTTCTTCCTGTCGTCTTTCTTTTCTTTTCCTTTCTTCTTGATAATGGAGTGGGGGCAAGTTCTCAAGTTAGTGAATACGTTAGGCACTCATTCCTTTCTTTCTCTTTCTCTTCTTTTCCTTTCTTTTTCTCTTCCATTTCTTTCTATCCCCCCCCCCCCCCCCCCATTATGATCGGGTTGGAGCACGTTTTTAGTCGGTGAATACACTAGGTATTAGTGTACTGAGCTGACATACTGATCGCTTGCCCGAGAAACCCCAAAAATTCAGTAATGGACTTAACCCCCCACAAAATCTACCTCAGCCCTGGGGTAGCCTGCGCACCGCGGACTGTATGCAGTGCACTAGAGGCCACTTTTTTTTCTCGGCTCAGTTCGAAGACTGAATTGATTTGTTTTCAAGAACGTTTAAATGAAGAAAGTGTCACTATCCCACTTTTATCTCCGGGTTTACATTCGCACCAGAGCTATGTTGAAGTCATTTTCAGTTTTTCATGTCCTGCGGACTGGTTTACCGGCACAGTGTTGTGTGGCAAACACAAGCTTCACCCGGCTTAGTGTAGTTCCTAACTAAAGGCCCAAGGATTTATGACTATCGGTGGACGCTGGGACTTCGGACGGGGTGTAAAGGTTATTGTTGGGGCGGTGTGTGTTCGCACCCGGGGTGTGTTTGTCAAGAACCGATCTCACACCCCACTGTGCTACCCGTAAACCTCTCGTACCCAGCACCCTGGGGCCACTCCACCTTGCCGGAGAGTTGGCCAAGCACCCGTTAAACCCATGTCCAGTGCCGACAAGTGGCCGTAATCAATGGTCCAGATTTATATTGGTCACCGATGCCAGAAGGGGAGTAGCAAAGTGTCACAGATAGAGAAAGAGGGAATGAGAGGGTGGGTGTTTGGGAGTTACACCCCCTTTTCCATGATGTTCTAGGTGATACCAAGGACGGGGCAGCGAGAAAAGGCCAGCACAGAAACTCGGCCCCAACCGGGATTCGAACTCACGACCCGAGTATTGATATCCACCGCTCAACCATTCGGCTATCCTGGCTGAGAGAGAGAGAGAGCGAACGAACGAAACTTTATTTTACAAGGATAAAAGATTAGGCACGCAGACCTGCCTTAGATCTTGTCCTTGCTAGGCTACTGTTACAATGTAAGCTACAACGATTAGTTACTAAGTAGAGCACACACACACACACACACACACACACACACACACACACACACACACACACACACACACACACACACACACACACACACACACACACACACACACACACACGACTGGGGAGAGAGCTTAATTTTTCTGCGAGAAAGATTTGACCATTCATCGATTACTGTCCAGTTTGCTGTTGCTACACAAACACTACAAACATGATAAGTGTGAGAAAGAAACTGTACATACAACGCACTCACAAAAGAGACACAGAGAGAGGGGGCGTTTCCATTCGTCACGTGCATTGTATATCAGAACACCAAGCAGGATTGAACGGTACACCGGATAAAGACACTGAATGACCCATTGATATGTCCAGTCGACAGAACAGAGAATAAAAAGAAATGCACCCACTGCCCTCCGTGTTTTGATAAGAGAGAAACAATACAAGTTTTGGTGTATTATTGAAACGAACAGCTCTGTGGTTGCAGTTCATGTTTGCGATCGGAAAAAGAGATTAATCGATGAATCCCGGCTTCAGCCAAATATTTGCACTGGTTGTTTTCTCGTTGCCCCGTCTTTGATATCACCCTTACGTGGCGGAAAAGGACGTTAAAACTCCCAAACACCCACCCACCCGCCTGTCACACATATATTGAGACTTGAACAAAAGCCCACGACCAACCCGCTTCAAACAAAGGACACCCATACTTCAGTCTGTTGACGCTCTAATCAGCGTGAAATGAAGAGTCAAGTCCATAATTTGGGTGTAGAGCAGAGGTTGTAAAGTAATCAGCTGGGACACGGCGTTGCTTTAATGATCCCGTTCTGTAGGGACGGGCGAGTGCCCGGTTGTAAAGGCATAAATTGGCGACACTTTGTACCTGGAGTAAGTTTACACTGTGCAAAGTGCGGTTATGAGAAATGAAAAGCGTACATAAAATTTATAAGTTTGTACGTGGTCGTATTTTGGAACTGATTGTGTGTGTGTGTGTGTGTGTGTGTGTGTGTGTGTGTGTGTGTGTGTGTGTGTGTGTGTGATGATAGCTTTTGAAGTACAGTCTTGCCATGTCTTGTGGGTCATTGCCCGATCCCACCTTAGTCTACATCTCTCTCTCTCTCTCTCTCTCTCTCTCTCTCTCACACACACACACACACACACACACACACACACACACACACACACACACACACACTGGTTGTTTTTTGTTTTTTGTTGGTTTGTTTCTGATGTAGCGATTTCATTTGTAGCCAGA
>JACVVK020000005.1:5320000-5387500 GCA_018292915.2 Batillaria attramentaria | reverse complement strand
TACTAGAAAATGGTCGCTCTTATAGTTTTCATGTAAACCGAGCCTGAGTTGACATTGCATGTGAACCCAGTTCAGATGCCTATTTCTCCGAAAATACTGAACCGATCGATTTCAAATTTGGGGTTTCTAAATGAATCAAGATTGTTGAATAGAAGGCCCGATCCAGGTACGATTGCACACATGATTTGCGAGTTATCGCCCTTTTCAGAAAAAGTGGCTTTCTGGCGTTTAAAGGCGTAATATTTACCTAAACCACTCCATTTTTTTGACATATATAGCATGAATACGGACTCTCAACTAAGTGAATTTTGGAGGTTGTCGCTTTTATACTTTTGGCGTAAGCCGTAACTGATGAAAGTGCTGGTGAACACACTTTAGATCTCAAAATCGCTCCTACTATACATAGATAATGAGCCTGGGGTGCCATAAAAAATATACAAAAAAATTAGAAAAATTCACTGCAGCCGTTCTCGTCAGTTGACTCGAAAATTTGTACTCACAGCACATTTCCTCTACAAGCCACACGCCTCACAAACATCGAAGAAGAGACGCACGCGCACTGACGTAAAGTAAGTGCGTCATGTTTGATTGACGTGATGCTGTTTTTTCTTGGGGGTGTCTCGCCACTTTCTTTCCGAATTCCTCTGTTTGGAGACGTGGTGTATTTTACTTCTACTATGTCGCCATCTTCGTGCAATCGCAGAGAAGACACGGGATATAACAGAATACAACTCCAATACTTTATGAACAGAATATGCACGGAGAACAAATTCATGAAAGAAGAAGAACCCAGAACGCTGTGCAGGGCTGCTTACGTACTGAACAGGTCAGATCCATCGCAGAAAAGGCACGCGCGCACTGACGCAAAAGGCAGTATCAGCGTCATTTTTCCGACGTCATGTTTGATTGACGTGATACTGGCATTTCTTGGGGATGTGTCGCCACTTTTTGGACGTTCTCTATGTGTAGACGGGGAAAGCGGGAGTTTCATTGATGTAGTGTACTTTGTTTTTCCCACTGACTCTCACTCAATAGCATAGTAGAGTGAGAGAACACCACATAGGTCTCAATGTAGCACAAACGCGGCTCGCGCGAGTCTGTGTGTGTGTGTGTGTGTGTGCGCGTGCGTGCGTGCGTGTGAGTGTGTGTGCGCGCGCGTGTATATGTCTGACATAACACATAGTTAGAAAACGTTCGCCGCGCAGACTTGTCTGTGAAACATATTGGGTCGGTATTAATTCGATCTTTACACTGCGCACGCAGCAGCAGCACTTCAATTTTCATGGGCCTGCTTTCATTGCAAGAACTGTATCAAAGTTATTACGCCAAATGTATTATGCGTCATCCCAGTGAGGAAAAACGTCATAGATTTCAAAGAATACAACTTGACGTCTCTCTTCCAAAAACAAGATTGGTGTGACAGCCCGGTCAGTTGTTTCCATTCAGAGAGAGAGAGAGAGAGAGAGTGTGTGTGTGTGTGTGTGTGTGTGTGTGTGTGTGTGTGTGTGTGTGTGTGTGTGTGTGGATACATGCCATTACAAAAGAACGACCGTGACGATAGCAGGTGATCAAATGGAAACAACATATTGGGCTGGTGGCCATCTTGTATATACGTAATCTCGCATCGCCTTTTCTCATGAACTGTGACCCTGTGTCTCAACAGACAGCAGTTTCGGTGAAGTCCGCAAAACCCTGCTGCTGATCCTGGGCTGCGCGGTGCAGTGCGAGCACAAGGAGAGTGTCATCGAGAACATCAAGCGGCTCGACATCGACGTCCAGCACGCCATCGTCGAGCACATCAAGGAGGTCAGTTTTTATGGATCAGTTCTCACTGTATCTTCTTAGGTGCACTGCTTTAGCTTGGGTAACAGGGTTCGAAATGTCTAAGCGGTGCAGCTGCTTACTTCTCTTGGTTCGGGCACTCGCTGAAGTGCGCTCTTCTTCGTCAGCGTGAATCCCTACTCAGTTCCCAGCCAAACAGACGAGGTGCTTGATGGTTGTCTCGAGGAACAAACTGGATGAAAACCATGAGTACTATCCTAGCTGGCTATGTCAAATTTGAGTCTCTTTGTATCTTTAAAAGCGTGCCACTTATGCAGAGCTGAGAGGGGAAAAAAAACGGACCGAAGTAGAAACAAGATGTACTCGCTTTAATGTTGTACACTTCCAACTTGAATATCCGTGCATTACTGTTGTGAGTCTTCATTTTCTGTCTTTAGATTCTTCCTGTCTTTTGTTTCTCTCCTTCTTTCTTTCTTTTGTTTTTCCGTGTCTTTGAGGTGCCATTTCAGCATCCCCCCGGAGGCCCTGTGGCATTTTGAGATTCGCGCCAACGAGTTGGAAAAAGGTGGTCGCTCATAGGTCGAAGGGAGGGAACTCCTCCTGGAAAATGTCGCAACCACTTAGACGAAACCCGCTGTGTCACCAAACGCCCGCCACATGGCACGCGGGTCCGGCGAAGGATCAGATTAATGCTGGATGCATAACGCCATTATGACTTCATTTGTTTGATGGAGTAGTACTCGGCTTTGCTATTGGTTCGCTTTTTTGTGGTTCGTTGTGGCCTGTTATTGACGGAAACTGGTCAGACTGACTGAACAAGATGGTGTGGGACAGTGTGTGTGTGTGTGTGTGTGTGTGTGTGTGTGTGTGCGTGCGTGCGTGCGTGCGTGCGTGTGGTTGATTGCGAGCCGTTGTTGACGGAACCTCTGGTCAGACTGGCTCAACGAGATGTGTGTCTGTGTCTGTCAGTGTGTGTGTGTGTGTGTGTGTGTGTGTGTGTGTGTGTGTGTGTGTGTGTGTGTGTGTGTGTGTGTGTGTGTGTGTGTGTGTGTGTGAGAGAGAGAGAGAGAGTGAGTGAATTACGAAATGACGGTGGTTTTTGAACCTAAACGGCTAAAACTGGGCGAACAACTGACTTTGAAATCCTTTACGAACTATCACTTGACAGACACAACATGCGGATATCATGCAAACTTGTGCTGGTACCGCTAACATAATTCAACATTCACAGATATTTTGACGTTTAAAACCACATTTTTTGGCGTGAACTAAAACGTGTTCCTATAGGGACAAGCAGTGCATGCGGGGTAAACGGGTTATGCTGTCCGCAGAAGCAGCGCAGCAGTTAATGACATGCACCTCATCTGATCAGGCGCGACAGACCTCATCAGTATTCCATACGGCGGCCGGCCTTGATGCCATTTTAAGTCTGGTCTCTCGGCTTAATGACGCAGACAACAGATGGTCGTGTTAAGTGGCTAGTTACGCTACACGGCAGCCACGTGTTTCCAGCGCACGCTTTGACCTTTCCTTTTTTTTCTTTTTTTCTTTTTTAGTGGATCGTCGGTGTCCCTAAATGTTGGGACGCGTTTGAAACCGTTTTCCGTTCCGTAACTCCCGGAAATCCGCGGTGTGATTCATTATTTGAACAAGATAACACTACAACACGCCCCCCCCCCCCCCCCCCGCCTCTCTCTCTGTCTCTCTCTAACGGCGGTAGCAATGAGCGCTGGCTTTCAATTAGGTAGTTGTTCTAGCAACAGCTGAATGAAAATTGGCTTTTGTTGTTTTTGTAGTTTTTGGTTTTTTTAACCTTGTCAACTCCCCCCCCCCATCTCTCTCTCTCTCTCTCTCTCTCTCTCTCACACACACACACACACACACACACACACACACACACACACACACACACACTCGCGCTCGCAAATCATGCTTTCACAGATTCATCAGTAATTATGTTTAGAACACAAAACAGAAAAAAAAAAAATACGCATAGAGGAAAGCAAATGCATGCAATGACTGATCAAAAAGGCGAGAAGAAAGACAAAAGACAGAAACCTGCTTTTCCCCATTGGGACATTCATAATAGCACGCACCCCGTGCGTGAGCATGTTACAAGCAATTGGTCAATCGCTGACCACGAAAACCCATTAGCAAACCATTAGGACCAGAGCGTCTTCCACGTGCAAGCCCTCGAAGCAGGGAGAAGCGTAATGCGTCGTGACACAAAAAAGTGACCGATGGAATTACGCTTTCAAAGGCCGTTCGTGCCTCATTAGGCAAACAAGATTGATATCCTGACTCGGCCAGTGTTTATGAATCTCATTCCTGCGGCGTGTCTTTTGTTAGATGCTATGAAAAATACAAAGAAGGGATTATTTATTTGCTTTTGTTGAAAAGGAAAAAAGCTGGGCTGTACGGAGAAAAAAAAAAAAGAAGAAAAAAGATGGGCTATCGGCCCAGTTCTTCAGCGAACCTCACTAGCGAACGAGGGAACGACAAAATAATTATGAAATCTATGGCAATGGTGGGTGTGCTCCAGGGTGCACTTCCCGCGTTAACGCTGTATGTACCGCCCTCTAGTCTGAACCAGACATACTACAGTGTTGCTGGGTTCAACACGCGGGATGTACTCCCCCAGCTCCGTATACGCTGAGGCACTTCTCGCGTTAACGCTGTATGTACTCCCTCTCGTCCAAGCCACACACAGACTAACGATTGGTTTCACTAGTAGACTGTGTGCAGCATGGGAGAAAAGAGTCTTGCGTGTGGAGGGTGGAGTATGAGACAGGAGGGAGTATCTTCAGCTTCTAAGCGGGAAATGCCCCGGGAGTATATGGAGCTGGGGAGTACATCCCGCGTGTTACACCCGGCAACACTATATCACGGGGAGCTAATCAAAATGGACGACCTTTTTCCCGTTGCTCTGCCGCTTCAAGAAGTTTCGACGACGATTGCTCTCATTTAAGACCGTTATTTTAAACAAGAGTATGTACACGTCTTTAGAGTGTAGTAACGTATTAGTACAAGCCGGTTTCTGGGTGGTAAACGGCCCCCTTCAATCGTTTTCACCAACACCTGAAAATCCAAAGCGTTATTGCGGTGCTATTGCGTTTTGAATTTGGGAAAAACGCGGTGCTGTCGCCGGCGTGGAAACCCAGCGATTTTCTCAGTTCTGGGACAAATAAAACTGACTTGACTTGACTTGGTTGACCTTGAATTGAATTGGAGCGGCATAGCACCGGCAAAAAACGACCATCAATTTTGTTTCACCACCCATGCGTATGCCGGCGGAGTTTGAAAGTTAGAAAGGTAGTCATGTTGGACAGAGTGTCACGTCTGGTCGGTCATTGGCATGTTATGTTATCTGGTCCAGATATCGCCAAAATTTAAATGCTTGTGGTGCCGCGAGGGAATGTTTCGGGGCATTCACACCTGCAGATAGGTTGACGCTTGACACTGTCAAGAAAACTTCAAAACAACGTATGATCTGTTGAATATCTAATATTGTTTCATCGACAGACCGTGTGTTTTGAATTTGATATTGATTCGTCACTCGTATAAGGTATTATGGGTGGGGTAAAGAGTTCACTTCAGTGATTTGGGGTATAACGTTTCGGGTCTGTGACGGAGCAGGTAGGCGGCCTCTCTCTCTCTCTCTCTCTCATCCTGTGCTGAAGGGGCCGGTGGCCCACAACAACATATTTTCGAGTTATTTCTCTCTGAAGGAGAAATACGACAGTGATGTTGGATTTTATTTTCGTATGTAGAGTCGTCTTCTTCAGAAAAGGCCTTTTCGAGAAGTGCCCGATACTTGGCGACAAGTCCAAATCGTGATTTAAAGATGAAATTGCCGTGTGGGGTGGTTTGGGTTTGGTTTGGTTTTTTCCCCCTTCATTCATTTTCATTCTTCAGTAATAGGCCTTTCCGAGAAATGCCGGTCATTAATGGCGACGAGTCGTTTTAGTGTTTATTTAGGGTGAGCTGTGGTCTAATAGGTAGCGCGTCGGATTTAGCCGCTGCGTTACTGAACGGCCGTCACCAAGGTCAAGCGTGGGTTCGATCTCAGGTCGAGCTTGTGATATGTTCTACCGGTTTTTCCTGGTTACCGGGCTGCTCATCGGGGGCTTCTCTCCGGGTAATCCGGCTTTCCTCCCCATCAAAATTGTAAAAAAAAAAATTAAAAAAATAGGATAGATATTGGGTGGCGCTGCACCGCGGCGACGCGCTTCCCCCCGGGGGAAGCAGCCCGAATTTCCCGAAAGGGATAATGAAAATAAATAAATAAATAAATAAACAAGCCAGTAGTGGTTGCAGCTGCGAAAAGACTACTCAAAAGTTCTCTCCCTTCCAGTGTCCACTTACCTATTCGCTCCCTTTGTTTATTTTTATCCTAAAGCGCCGTTTGTCGTACGCACTGTTTTTGGTGTGTTTTTTTGTGTGTTTTTTGTTTTGTTTTGTTTTTTTGCCGGCTTTCGCCGGTTGTTTGTCACATGAACTACCTCGTGTAAACTGGAAACCAGCACCGCTTGCGGTAACAAATCACGCCGCTGTGAGAGAGCATTTAGCGTTGTAGGTTCGCGGCCGGCGTGCTAAATGTCCGTAGCGTGTCGATTATTTGTTGCGTCAGCAATTAACTCCGAGAGATTACGGTCTGGAAATTCGATCGTTTTGTTATCGTTCGAACCGTGTTCGGGCGCGGCGCAGCAGTGTTCTTCATTCTAGAAATACACGGTCGTGCGTTGAGGGAAAACTGGGCGATAGTACTCTGTGATATTAACAGTTTCAGGAGTTGTCATAAGATGCCGGCAGAGTAGACGCGTGCAAGGAGGCAGAGGTTGACGATGGAACCTGAAGGGGCGTGACAGGGCGGGACTGTGTGAACCAGGCAAACATTCGAATAGTCTCAACGTCGACGCTTAATGGTGATGATGATGATGATGGTGGTGGTGGTGGTGGTGGAGACTGTGACTTGGTACAGTGCACGGTTCCACCCTAACTGAGTGCTCATGGCGCTTTAGGGATAGATTCTTGAAGGAAAGATAGCGTTTAAAAAAAAAAAAAAAAGTTTAGATGATTACTGAGGCGAAGCACTGAAGAGATGAGTCTTCAGGCGCTTCCGGAATGCGGTGTTGCTGACTGCCTCCTTCGCTGACTCAGGAAGAGAGTTCCACAGTTTGGACGCAACGTTTTGGAAGGACCGTGCACCATACCTCTTCTTACTTGGGAGACTTCCGAGAGACGCGTTAGAACCCGAGCGCGTATGGGCCTATTACGAGAGCATGGATACTATGTTAACACTGAACTGAACTGAACCAGAAGCTGGCAGACTTTCAAAAGTGCTGGTAGCCATGGAGGGAACGGTAGGTTTGAGATCTGTTTCCACGTGTCTCTCTGTTTTGAAACAAGAGTGGTGTTCAGAAACAATCAGGATACATCCACCCTCATTTGGAAACAAGGGCGTAAGCGCCGTGGGGTTGATAGGCAATTAGGCCCTTTTCCAGATGACGGTAGAATCTGTTGGGTGCACCCCTCTGCACCCATAGCTTTCATTTACTGAGAGGTTTGGGGAGAGTATCGCACTGTTGTTTTTGTTTAGTCTCCGCGGGCGTCAGAATCGGACACGGAAGGTAATTCGATGTATCCAAACAAAGCGAGTTTTGACCAAACAACTACCTTGTCAATTTACTCGTAAAAAGCGTTCCTCACGGCAGTAAGTTAGTACGTAGCATGTGCAGTGTGTGTATGTCTGAGGTATTTAGAGTATGAGGGGCCTTACGTTTGAAGTTTCCGTTTCGCCGAGACTGAACACGGAAGGCATTAAAGGTCTTGGACGTGTATCCAAAACAAATCGAGTACTGACCGCAACTATCTTTCCAGCTTACTTGTACAAAGTGCTCCTGGTAGACGACGTTTGTGTGGATGTCTGAGGTAGTTGGATTATGAGGGTCTTTGCCGAGGCATGTTTGAAGTTTCCATTTCATCGTTACTGAGGGCAGCCGAGCGTCAAAATCGGACACTAAAGGTATTCAAGGTGTTTAGATGTATCCAAACAAAGCGAGCTATGACAGCTGTATGACCAGTTAACGTATAGAAAGCGGCTCTGATGGCAGACGTACTTGTGTGTGACGTCACTGAGTGTTTTTGTGTGTGAGGTATTTAGAGTATGAAGGTCTTCGCTGTCAAAGAAAGTCATCATCTACCTTGGTTTTAGATCTTCGTCACTTGAGCCTGTGTTTGAAGTCAGTTTCCGATTAGGGCTGCACTCAAGTGCCCTTCGTCTCAGCGACCGAATTCTTTTCTTTAAAGGCCCAGTTTTTAAGATTTTTAGGCTCATAGATCGTTCAGAGCTGTTTTGATAGTGTCTGACGTCGTACCACTTGGGCGCCTGCACAGTGACAGCATCTCAAAGGCTGCAAGTGTCTTGGTGGTGTGATGCTAGACTGACACGACTAAAACAGCCAGAGCGACCTGTGAACATCAAAGATTAAAGCTCCCAACAAAAAGCTTTCCGAAGTGTGAAAAATTTTTACAGAGTCGACTGTGCAAGCACAGTCAACTCTGTCAGAGTTGCAGAGTTTTCAGCGTCCCTGACACCCCAATAAAAGCCAAGGGCAGCCTGATTTCACAGCTCAGTTTGCGTTTTGACACTGAGCGAGAAAGATCGTGCAGCACCGTCAACATCCGTTAGACACTGTAGCGATGTGTCTCGCTCACTAACCAAAAGCCAAATAATGTCACGGCAAACGCGTGCTCTGGTTTTGTAAGGGTCCCCGAAGCGCTGAAAACTCTGCAACTGTGACAGAGTTGCCTGGATTATGCACAGTCGAAGGAGTCGCAGTTTAAAAAAAAAAAATGTTTGCGGCTTTTTGCTGAGATTACTTACTTACTTAGGCCCTTGGCTCCACGTGGAGCATAGGCCATCGACAACCCTTCGCCATCGCACTCTGTTCTGGGCTAGTCTTGCCACTCCAGTCCAGTTGGTACCCTGCTTACATAGCTCTGCCTCAGTGTCCCGCCTCCAGCTGTTGCGAGGCCGGCCTCTCTTCCTTTTCCCCTGTGGGTTCCATGTCAGGGCTTGGCGTGTGGTGCTGGATGCTGGCTTCCTGAGGGTGTGTCCAATCCAGCCCCACTTCCTCCGCAGGATCTGCTTGGCCACTGGTTCCTGCCCCGCTCGCTCCCACAGCTCTTCATTCCGGATCTTCTCTGGCCATCGGATGTTGAAGATGCGCCTCAGACAGGTGTTGAGAAATGTCTGGATCTTCTGCTGCATGGTCTTCGTTGTCCTCCATGTTTCGCATCCGTAGAGCAGAACCGACTTCACGTTGGAGTTGAAGATGCGAAGTTTGGTTCTTATGCTGACAACTTTGGATGCCCAGACGTTCTTCAGCATGACCATTGCTGCCCTTGCCTTGCCGATTCTGGCTGTGACGTCTCGGTCTGTGCCTCCCTGTCCATCAACCACACTTCCCAGGTAGACAAAGGACTCTACCTCCCTGATGGGCTCTCCACCGACTGTGACTGGTGTGTTGGCAGTGGTGTTGATCTTCATCAGCTCGGTTTTCTTCCTGTTGATCTTGAGCCCTGTTCCGGCTGATGTGGCTTCCAGGCGCGTAGTCTTGTCCTGCATCTGGCTGTGGCTGTGAGACAGGAGCGCCAGGTCGTCTGCGAAGTCGAGGTCATCCAGCTGCGTCCAGAGTGTCCACTGTATCCCGTTTTTCCTGCCTGCTGTAGTGGTCTTCATGATCCAGTCGATGACCAGGAGGAAGAGGAACGGGGACAACAGGCATCCCTGGCGGACTCCGGTCTTCACCTCGAAGCTTTCTGACAACTGGCCAGCATGGGCAATCCTGCAGCTCATGTCTTGGTAGGTGCACTGGATCAAGGAGATGATCTTCCCGGGAACTCCATAGTGCCTTAGCAGCTTCCACAGTGCCTCTCTGTCTACACTGTCGAAAGCCTTCTCATAGTCTATGAAGTTGATGTAGAGAGGGGAGTTCCACTCCAGTGACTGCTCCACAATGATGCGTAGGCTGGCAATCTGGTCAGCGCAGGACCTGTTCCTGCGAAAGCCCGCCTGCTGGTCTCGGAGCATGGGGTCGACTGCCTCTCTCATCCTCTCCAGTAGAATTCTGTTGAGAACCTTGCCTGGCACTGACAGGAGCATGATCCCTCGGTAGTTGCTGCAGTCCCTGAGGTCCCCTTTCTTTGGCAGCTTGATGACGATCCCTTCTTTCCACTGGGCTGGCACCTCTTCCTTCTCCCAGATCTTGCTGAAAAGGCTGTGCAGCATGTTGACGGCTGTCTCTGTGTCTGCTTTGATGGCTTCTGCTGGTATCTCGTCCGGCCCTGCAGCTTTCCCATTTCTCAGTGTCATGATGGCTTTCCTGATCTCCGCCTTAGAGGGCTTGTCACAGTTGATGGGTAGTTCTGTCTCTGCTGGTGGGATGTCTGGTGGTGCTTCAGGGATGGGGCGATTTAACAGCTCCCTGAAGTGTTCTGCCCATCGCTTCAGCTGTTCCTCAGTTGTTGTCAGTGGGTGCCCGTTCTTGTCCTTCACTGGTTTGTCTGTCTGCTGGAATTTGCCCGCGAGCTTCTTGGTCACCTGGTACAGGTCTTTTAGATTCCCTTGTCGGGCTGCTTCCTCTGCTTGACTGGCCAGGTTGTCGATGTAGTCCCTCTTGTCCTTCCTGGTGCTCCTCTTCACTTCTCTGTCAGCTGCTGTGTATTCTTCCTGTGCCTTTGCCTTAGCTCTTCTTGTTCGGCTCGTGTTCAGTGCAGTTTTCTTCTCTTTCCTAACTTCCAGCTTCTGGATGGTATCAGCAGAGATCCATTCCTTATGTTGGGTCTTTCTCTTGCCAAGGACCTCTTCGCATGTGTCGTGCCAAAGTTTCTTGCTGTGTTCCCAGTGTGTCTCGATGTCCATTTCACTGTCTTCTATCAGGTCTTGCAGTGGCTGGAACCTGTTGGAAAGGCTGATCCGGAATGCTGCTTGTGTGTCTGTGTTCCTGAGTAGTCCAACGTTGTACCTGGTCCGTGTGTTGTTGGCGTTGGTGTGCCTCTTAAGCCGAAGTCTCAATGTTGTTGCAAGAAGGTGGTGGTCTGATGATACATCGGCACCCCTCATCACGCGCACATCCCGCCACGATCTCCTGAACTTCCGGCTGATGCAGATGTGATCAATCTGGTTCTCCGTGACATGGTCCGGTGATCTCCATGTGGCCTTGTGGATGCGCTTGTGTGGGAAGATGCTGCCTCCTATCACTAGCTGGTTCAGGGCACAAAAGTTTGCAAAGCGCTCGCCATTTTCGTTCATCTGTCCCAGTCCGTGTGTTCCCATGGTGTCCTCGTAGCCTGTGTTGTCTGATCCAATCTTGGCGTTGAAGTCTCCCATCAGTATGGTCATGTCCTTGGCTCCTCCTCTATCTATCACTGTCTGCAGTTGTTGGTAGAAGTCATCTTTTTTCTCCTCTTCCGCATCATTGGTGGGAGCATAGCACTGGATGATGTTCAGCTTGATGTCTTTTTTCTTGGTGATGAATTTGGCTGTGATGATGCGGGAGTTGACAGGTTCCCAGCCGATGAGTGCCCGCTGTGCCTCCGGTGCCAGCATCAGGGCCACGCCCTCAGTGTGGGGGGCTCCATCCTCTGTGTGTCCAGAGTACAGCAAATGCTCTCCCGATGAAAATCTCAGCTGTCCTGTCTGTAGCCACCTTGTCTCACTCAGTCCCAGTACTCCTATCTTGTAGTTCTTCATCTCTCTTGCTACTTGTATGGTCCTTCCTACTTCATACATTGTCCTGATGTTCCATGTGGCTACTCTCGTTGTTGTTCTGGGTGTTAGAAGGGGGGTCGGCCTTGCAGCTTCCTTTCGGCTTTCACTGCAATGCGTCATAGGTCTCCGGGATGGAGACCCTTCCTCGCCCAGGTGAATGTCTTGGTTTGTTGCTGTCGATGCTTTTGTAACTTAATGTTTTTTACAGGTAGGGCTGTTAACCCTACGCAAACCCGTTTAGCCTCTTGGAGAGGTGGTCCACATTCGTCTGACCTCTACCCTTCGACCTGTCCAGCTTGGGTGACCCTGCCAGGAGCATGTGCTCCTGCTGGCATAGTTCTCTGGGTCATTGAGGTACACAAGCCACTACCCCACGACAAGGGGTGGACCATGTAGGGTTTTTGCTGAGATTGCAGACCTGTAAAATCATAAAGACTGCCCCTTTAACTAAGGCAGGCGGAGGATACAATCCTGCACTCGCACAAACAGTATCGTAGCCTTGGGCAGCCACGATGCGCTTATTGATAGTAATAACGGAATGTTTACAATGTTCTCGTAGGGCGTCCGAGTGGCATTCTTTGATCCGGCTAGCGCATGAAAGAGTCGCCTTGAGTAAGGGACACACGCTTGTTGTCTCAGGTCTGCCTGATCAGGTCGTTCGACAAACAAGCGCGTGTCAGAAGTCGGGAGTTCGGCAGCATGGTATACTGGGTGTATCGTGAAATCATCACGGTCTGTGTGAACTTGAGCTCTGTAGCGTCCAGGTCATATCTTGATGTGTGCAGTTTTTCCCCTGGGAGTTAGACCCAGCTGGCCGAGTGTGTGTGATGCAGGCCATTGTTTTATTTCGGTAGTAGTCGACGGTGGTCAGAAAACGTTTTGACAGTTCACCATTGTAAGAGGCCAGTTCAGTATAAACATTATTATGCGTCTACTTCTCGACGGCAACACAGACCTTCCATTGTCAGTCAGCGTACATATTTTTAACACTGTTCTAGAGTTTGTAACACTTTCGACACGTTTTTTCTTAACCATATCAATAAATACATATGAAGAATGACTGTACCTGGCAAAGCTGTATCATGTGTGTGTGTGTGCGTGTGTGGGTGTTTGTGAGAGTGAATGACTTTACGTGTGTGTGAGTGTATGGTGTGATAGTCTATATTTGTAATGTATGAATATAGTTTAACTGTGAGTGTCTGTCTGTGCCATTTGTCTGTGCACTGTAGTAGCGGACCGCAGTTGAAAAGAAAATACTAACTGAAACCTCTCTGTCTCTGTCTGTCTGTCTGTCTCTCTCTCTCTCTCTCTCTCTCTCTCTCTCTCTCTCTCTCTCTCTCTCTCTCGTAATTCTTGAACCGCCGTTGCAAGGTTGCTTTCATTGCCTTTTTGTTTTTAATTGAGCATGTCATAAATTCGTCTTGTTTGTGCTCAGACTGTTTCCCAGTATTTCCGCCAACGCAGCGAAATAAATCTGTTTAAATCAAGAGGCCGCTCAGTGTAAGCTTTAGGACATTGCTTGACTCATACTAGAAAAAAAAATACATGTAAAACAAACTTAATTGCTTTCCACATAGAAATTGGAACATGAATGAACATGAAAACTAGCGTTGATGCCACCACATCATATGGGATGCCTTTAAAATGTCTTTGTCAAGAATAGGAAAGACAGGATAGTGAAATGCACCAGCAAGTACGTGTATCTCCTGGTTACATTAGCATGCACATGTTTTAATCAGTTTAGCAGCTTTTAATACTTGTTGTAATATTTGTTACGCAGATCACAGATGACAGCGAGGCCGTGCTTGCCGTCGAGCCGACAGAGAACCTGGAGGCGTACACAGAGAAAATGTTCCGACACCTCACCAGGCTGATACGAGAGCGAGACGAACAGAATGAGGTAGGTGCCACCTTTCCCTCTACTTGCATCTGTTTCATTTTTTAAAAAAAGTACTGACCGTACCCTTCTTGGTCATAATAACGATAATAGTAATAGTGAGGATTTTTTGGGCGCCTGTTCCGGAGAGCTCTGGGCGCTTCACACACACACACACATACACACACACACACACACACACACACACACACACACACACACACACACACACACACACACACACACACACACGCACGCACGAACGCACGGGAGTCATGAATATCATGAGTTTGAATCCCAGCTGGGAGCCAAAAATGTGCGCAGGCTTTTTTCTCATATCCCCTTTACTTTTTCAACTTTTTATTTATTTACTTTTCAGCAATTTTGTCAGTTTGCCCAGCAAACTTTAAAGTTTGTGTGTGTAATAAGGTAAGCATCAGTTGCACTTAGAAGTTTTGGCAATCATGCCCATAATTTATTCTGATTCTGTCTCGTGTCATCCATATTCTGACAGTTTGCCCCAGAGTCAGCAAATCTATGCTATGGTTGTATCAAACAAAGTGCATTTTCCCTTGTTGTGCAGGCAGTGCAGGAGCTTACCCAGGAGCGAGACTTCTACATGGCCCAGGCCGAGGGGACAGCGGCCCCACCCCCCGCGCCAGTCTCCCCTGACAAGCACCATCAGGCCGTGGAACTGGCAGAGATCAAAGCCAAGCTGAGGCACACACGACAGGAATTGTGAGTACAGCTCACTCGTACATGTATTTAAACGGGCCAATTCCGTGTTTGCCAAGCCGACTTATGTTTTGGAACAGTTTCGCTCGTGAGTGCGCTTGTACGCTCGAAGTACTTTATCTTAATAATAATAATAATAATAGATGGCATTTGTAGGGCGCATTTCTTTGGAATAAACTCAATACGCCAATCACTCACCGACACTCACGCACATTTTACAGTAGACAGACATACACTGGTGAAACTGACTAGTTGCTGACACGGGAAATTACTGGAAAGCTTTACAAAAGAGGAACGTTTTAAGATTTCTCTTAAAAACAGACAGTGTGGGCGCATTTCTCAGATGTGCTGGCAGGGAATTCCAAAAGGTTGGTGCAACAAAACTGAAAGAGCGCTCGCCAGAGGATTTCAGGTTGCGCTTGGGAATTTTGAGAAGCCTCTCGGTCGACGACCGGAGGGTTCGCGACGATTGATAGGTGACGAGTGAGGCCGATAGGTATGGTGGAAGGGTCCGTTTTGATGATTAGTACAGCTCTTAATGCGATATAATGATGTTTAAACTTCGCGCGAGTGGTCGAACATTCAAATTCTACGACTGTTGTTACATTGCTGGAGTGCTCAGTGTGGTCGCTGCGTCGCCGAGTACGCTTCTGTTGGCTCAGTGCCAGCATTATAGACACGTTCACTGTCCAGGTCTCTAAGTGGAAGTGATGAGAAGTACCACAGAAACAGCTGGGAACGATCTGTGAGCATAAAAATGGTAGCATTAGTCCCTTTAACTGTCTTTGCAGTTGCTGCTTTGTTGCCTTTGGTGGGAAGCCGGGGTGGTCGAATGATAGAGCGTTGGACTTCTAATGCTCGGGTCGTGAGTTCGATCCCGGCTGGGGCGAAATATTTGTGCTGGCTTTTTCATCGTTGCCCCGTCTTTGATATCACCCTATGTGGTGGAAAAGGACGTTAAACCCCCAAACACCCACCCACCCTTGTTGCTTTTGGTATGGGATGTGATCACATGTTTGTCCTTATCATCCATTTAGAATTTTCCTAGGAGTAAAATTTTATTTTCTTAGAGTTCAAAGTGTTGTTCCCCGCACTGGCCCCCCACCCCAAGCTCAAGAAAAGGAACTGAACAAGTGTACTGTGACATGTATCGTTATTGCTATTTCTGTGTGTAGAGAAGACAAGCTGGAGATGGTGTCTGACCTGAAAGATGACCTGGACTACACACAAGCGGAACTGGCTAAAGTCAAGAGTGATGTAAGTACACGAGCACTTGACAAGTACCTTACTGTTTACTGACTTTATCTTCACTAGTTGTAATGTTGTTTATTGTTTTGTTTTGTTTTTTTGTGTTTTTGTTTTTTTTCTCTCTCTCTCTCTCTCTCTCTCTCTTTCTTCTCCCTTTTTTGGGGGGGAGGGGGGGGGGGACAGTGTTGGCAAAGTGAAAAAAAAAAAGGTGCACTTCTGCAAGAGACTAGGGTTCACACTGCAGTGCATGGAAGGTTCCACAAAATACACAACACACAGAGATATCCAAATTTATACACGTACGTTTCATTCAATTTCAGAGCCAGAACCATTACAGTCATTTAGTAATTAAGCGATCTGAAACACCTGAAGGTAATCTGCATATTTTCAGAAGTGGGTTAAAGAAAACCGGTGGTTAGACATGCATGCCTGGACATAAGGACCGCCTTTCATTTATGATGGAACTGTTGTCAAAGTGTCACTTTGTCACTTGTGTGCTGTGAGGGGTGATGACAGTTGCGTGTGCTAGCATGGGATGTCTTATTTCTTGACTTTGACATCACCCAGTTCCCTCTTCCCGATACAAGCTCCCCTCCCTCCCCAACCTCAATACATGAATACATTGAATATGAACTGCATGTATACACAAGGTGGGGTGGGGGTGTAAAAAATTCCTCCTCTGAGTGAGGATATTTCTTCTGTTTCATGGGGAGCCGGCATAGCCGAAGGGTAGAGTGTTGGACTTTCAGTGCTCACGTCGTGAGTTCGAATCCCGGCTGGAGCCAAGTGCTGGCCTTTTTCTTACCACCCGTATGTTGTGGAAAAGGACGTTAAACTCCCAAACACCCACCCCACCCACCCTCTTCTTTATCATTAATGTATTCTAGACCAGTCCTATGAGTATTCAACATCTGACAGGCAAAGTTTCCTCCAGCGAATCATTCCTCCTAACCTGAATTTCTTTTGATTTTTTTTTTTTTTTTTTTTTCCTTTCACGCCATATATAATGATGATGATGGAGACCTGGTATAGCACACGGCTCCACGCTGAGTCATCACGGCGCTTAGGGAGAGGTTTTTAAAAGAAAGATAGTGTTTAAAAAAAAACACACAAAAAAACAATATGAAAATATATAAAATACTGAGTGAGGATTTTTCTCCTTGACAATGAAATTTATTCAAGAATTAACTTCCTCAAACATTCCCTGCGTATTTAACACCTGACAAGTTAGTTTCCTGCAGTGATTCACCCTTCATGCTTAAATGTCTTTTGATACCCCTCCCCCCCCCCACCCACCCCCCTCCTCCACCCCCGGACCCACCTTTGACACCATAAACTAGGGCACGTCTATTTTAAGCCCCAGTGTAGGGAAGAGGAAGGTGTTACTGAGTAGAAGGAAGTGTCAAAAAATTATTCAATGGGCCAGGAAGATATGTTAAATGGCACGGTGTCCTTTGGGGAATTCATACAGGTTTATACAGAGATGGGGTACATGTCCCAGTTTCGAGTACAGCGATGTCTGTAGATTTTGAGTTAGCTTGTGAAATGCTAAAAGAGACACGGATTCTATGTCTCTGACGGTACTTAGCGTCATTTTGGTTTAGGACATCCGCGGTTGCGACTGAGCAGGCCTTCACACTGGACATTGTCTGTCTTAACTCAATTCCTACCAAGTAAGTTTGGGGTTTTGCACCAGTGGCCCCACAAAAAAACCCGTGATTAATTGAAGTCTGTTTGGCTGAGTGGGAGTGCTGCACTTTGATTATACTCGTGTTTGCTGCAGCGAGAGTCGTTAAGGAACCGTACATCTTGCCTGGTTTTCCCCGTACAGGGCCGGGGAGCCGGGATGGCCGAATGGTAGAGTGTTGGACTTCTAATGCTCGGGTCGTGAGTTCGTATCCCGGCTGGGGCCAGATATTTGTGCTGGCTTTTTCATCGTTGCCCCGTCTTTGATAAAGGACGTTAAACACCCACCCACCCACCCGTACAGGGCCAGAACTGAAAAAGAGTCAAACACGTGGGATACTCATACACAATACGAAATGTGTTAATGATAAGGAGCGGTCAGAATGCACATCTGCTACTGTGTGGACGACTATTGAAACAGCCCCAAGTTCTTCTAGTCAGCGAGTGGCCTCAACGCTGTGGCAGACACCTCGCTTTTCGCTTTGCGTGTAGCCTTCTGTCCGGGATCATTGCCAGGCTGTGAGGGGCTGAAACTGCACACAGTGTCTCAGCGATCCGATGTCGGATACCAGCAAACCAGCTCAGAGTGATTTGTGATCCGAGAAATATCGGCAGATTGGCTTTTTAAGCGACTGTTGTGTACACAATGCGATCGGCCAGAACCGGCTTATTGACACTGTGACAGTCTGTGTGGACTCTGTTGCTTTCACAATGAATGGGATGACAGGATGGATGCTGCTGCCCCGGGATTGGCCCGATTTGTAAGAGGATCAGGTAGTCATTGACACACTTTCCACATACAGGACCCCCTGACATTGCTTTCTGTGCTTTGTGCGCCCGTCTGTGTCAACCAGCGCTCAGTGACCTCACGGTCTCCGTGACTTGCGGCCTTTCGTTCCTGCACTCTCACTAGTCTCAGCTGTGATTCTTTTGTAGCGAAGTCTTGGGACTGCAAAACAACAAAACAAATAGTTTTCTGCCACAGCATGAAGTCAGTGCTGTGTATGTCTCTGATATAATGCTGTCTTGGCAGCGCTGTCCTTGTAGTGAAAACTATTCTCAACCCTTAAGAACTGGTCGGGTTCTGAGAATGCACCACGTGACTCTCCTGCCCCTCTCAGACTTTTAACCCTGGCTGGACAGTGTAACATGGTACCCTGTCTTCCCTGGTATACATTCTGTGCACCAGACTGTTTGAAAGGCGTGTAGTGGGAATCAAGGTTGTGATTTCTGCTAATTAAGTTAGGCAGAATTTCGTGTGTTGGCGAAAGCAGAGTCCTGTGACTATGGCTGAGGATACCATGTTTCAGAACGCAGAGCTGGTGCAGGAGGCAAGAACGACAAGGTCGCTGCGAGATGAGCTGGACATCCTCAAGGAGAAGGTCAGTGTTACTTCCGTCTTTGTTATTTATGTACTGTAATTGAATTTTAACATCTTTATTGCAGTTTGGTGTGGATAAATTTGTGGAAAGTATGGAAACTATCATGGGAGAAATGGCTGTAAAACTAAGTTTTGACGTGTGTCCTGAATATTGTCCCCTATAGCGCAGAATTGATCGGACATAATTATGTCTGCTGTTGTAAGATTAAGAAAGTTATTGGACATTTACAAAATAAATCGGTGTGTAAATGATGTCTGAACTGGACATGAAGCCCTGCCATTGTACTGGCAGCAAATTGCTGCAATATTTTAGTTGAGTTACTGAGAGAGTCTCTAAACGGGCTAATTCCATCTTTGCTGAGCCAGCTTATGTTTTGGAACAGTTTCCCTCGTGAGTGTGCCTGTATGCTCGAAATACTCTACATTGATTATTAGTACAGCTCTTAATGCGATACAGTATTGTTTACACTTTTCATGAGCGGTCAAACATTGAAATTCTAGGACTTGTTGCACTACTGTAGCGCTTGGTGTGATCACTGTGTCATGAAATATGCTTCATGATTAACCGTTTCACTGCCACACGCGTTTTTGGTCACTCACTGGTTGTATCCCTTCACATGACATGCTGTACAAAGGCAGCAAAACGTGCCTGTATGTGGAGAGCTGGTGGTTGTAGTTTTTTTTAACCACTAGAACGACTACATTTTGAACAAGTCTGACGTCTAGGCTAGAGGCACGAGTCATAAAAATCTGCCACCATGGCAGTGAATGGGTTAAGAGTGGAATATAGTACCCAGTGTGTCTTTCTTTACATTTGGCTGATAAATATATGGACCAGAACTACATGTGTGTATTTCAGTTTTCATAATGGATCTTTCTACCAACAGGCCAGCAAGGTCGATATGTACGAGAAAGAGATACTGAAGTACAAAGAGCGATTGAACGAGCTGGAGTTCTACAAGGCACGCACGGAGGAGCTGAGGGAGGAGACGCAGATTCTGGAAGAGACTCGAACCATGCTGGAAGAGCAGCTGGCCACGAGCAGAAAGCGCGTGGAGACCGTTGTGGAGCTGGAGGCGGAGCTAATGAAGTACCGACAGCAGATCGAGAACCTCTACGCTGTGAGATCTATTTCTGGAATTCATTTGCTCATCTCACATTGCTGTGCATTCACCAGCATTGCCTCCTCATAGTGTTTTTTGTTGTTTTTGTCCCCAGCTCCCCCATCCACTCTTTCCTATCTTTTTATTTTTTCTGTGCTTGGATCTGTACATCTGCAATGCGATCATATTTCCCGTACAAGCACAGTTTCCTCCCTTAAGTTGTCTCGATTGTGTTCACTTGAATCTCCGATTCTTGGTTCAGTTTCATAAGATTTTTATACCTCTAGTTTTTCCTATTCATGAATGTCATTTAAAACTTAGCGGACAGGATTTGACTGGAGGGTTTTTTGGGTTTTTTTTTTTTTGTATTTGACTTTTTTTTTTAATGACTAGCAGAAGAGTTGATTTTGATTTTACTCTAAGGTGTCAAGACATATAGTGCAGGTATTCAGCCTTCTCTTTTAAATGTCATATATCCTCAATCAGTTGTTTATTATAATATTCCTGTGAACTGCTTCAAACAGGAGCGTGACCTTGACAGAGAGCGTATCGAGCTGCTCACGGAGGAGAATGCCCGACTTGAGTTTGAGAAGAAGTCCAGCATGAACGAGAGCGCTAGTCTGGAACAGGAGCTGGAAGACGCCAGGGCCAAAGTTGGCAGTGAGTGATTTTCTGTCGCGGATGAAGCGCTTCCTTTTTATTTGCTTACAGTCCAGTCGAGAGCTTCTCTGCTAATGTGTTGCACCCATATGGGGTGAAAAAGGACGTTAAACTCCCAAACACCTGTGCCACCCTCTCTGCTGACTGCATGGTGATGTTCGTCCATCATGGAACTCCGTTTTTGTTTTTAGTTCTTTGTTGTTGTTGGTTTTGGTTTTGTTTGTATTTTTGTTTCTCCCCCCCCCCCCCCCAAAAAAAAAAACAACAACAAACAAACAAACAAAAAACCCTCCCTGGCGAAAATTCTGACAAATGAGAAAAATATGGATCAAATAGTAGCAGCTCAGGGGTAATTCATAATGGCATGTTCATATTTTATGTTTAGTTGCTAGGAGAGGCCACCATCTTATAAATTGCTATATTCATTTTCTCCCTGGATGCTTTGCCATTCATCCCCCCCCCCCCCTTCTCCCCCCATGGGGCATTTCCCCTGCACCCCACCCAGAACTAGTTTTTGGCTGTTTTGTTGAAACATTTTGTTGTACATCAGAAAAAATTTGGGACAATTTGTTCTCTGCTCTGATCTAGTCCAATGCTCTGATCTAATCGAATGCTTCGACACATTTTCTTCTCCTAAGACATGCGCGGATCATTGTCGGACCAGCTGACGGAAACGTCCAACGCCAAGATACTGCGGCTGGAGCTGGAGAACCAGCGGTTGTCAGCCAAGCTGCGCGAGATGCAGGACGGGGCGCTCATCCATTCAGCCGAAGTGAACCTGCAGCTGGAGAAAGAGAACCAGCGACTCAGCAAGCGCATTGAGAAACTGCAGGAGACCGCACAGGTCAGGAGTTTTCTTTTCTTTGCCTTTTCTGCGGTCAGGGAAAACATTTGTCCCGTTATAGTTCCCATGGATATGAACTGTAGACAGGTTAATGCTATATATACTGCCACTGCAGTAAGGCTTATGGCACACGGGAGACATTTTTGTTCAAACTGACATGAAGAACAGCTCGAAAGAAATGCCACCTACAAATACCATTTATTATTATTATTATTAAAACACGCGCCCGAGAAACATTAGGGCAAAGGAATGTTGTAGCCACATGTCACGTGAGAACCACGGAAAAACACCATGTTCGCTGTTTGCTTACGCTTCCGTGTGCCATCAGCTTCAGTTTTAACTTGGTGTATTCACATGTTTCAGGATGCGTCTGAGAAGCTGTTTGCTGCGGAGGAGGAGCAGCATAAGGTGGAAGGGGAGAGACGGGAACTGCAGCAGGCCCTGGACATGGTGAAGGAGAACTACGAACGACAGGTGCGGGAACTGGAGCAGGAGAACGCCCAGCTGTCCCACACCATCGAGGTGAGCTGGATGCACTGAGGACTTCGTGTGAACTTCTTGTCTATTTTTACCAGTGCCATGTGTTGGGTTTGTGTTGATGTTTTTGTTCTGTTGTTTTGTTTTGTTTTCTTCATTGGTGTTGTGTGTGTTGTTTTGTTTTGGAGAGTTTTTCCTTCTTTTTTCGTGTTTTGTTTTGTTTTTGTTGGGGTTTTTTTTTTTTTTTTTTTTGGGGGGGGGGGGGGGGGGAATTTTGGGTTTGGGGTTGTTTTGTTGTTGTTGTTGTTTGGTTGTTGTTTGTTTGATTTTTTTTTTTTTTTTTTTTGGGGGGGGGGGTGTTGTGTTTTGGTTTTTCATTAGTTAGTTTTTTTTTGTTTTGTATGATTTGTGGGGTGGATCAGTATTTCAAGAACTTCTCAGTATGCCCAGTCTTACATCAGCACCTGGATGGGGGGGGGGGGGGGGGCAAACTCTCAAAGGATGTAACAGCAACTGTATTGATCATGCTTCCAATACCGACGTTTCTTGGCCAGTTGAGGTGAAGTGTTGCCCTCCACAACTTGCATCCGAGGTAGCCACTGACTGAAGGTGATTCTTACCAGCTTCCTTTTATTGAATGATATGCATGTAACTAATATATGTATACAGAACATAAACATTTAGGGTTTGGGTTTGTTTGTTTTTTTTACAACAGGTCCTGAGAGAGAGAAACGAGAAAACAAACGATGCCAAGATGAAGGACCTGGAACGAGAGAACAAGCGCATGACGGAGACCATCAACGCCAAAAACACACAGATGTCCAAGATGGAGTTTGAGAATCGCCAGCTGCAGCGTTCATACTCCAAGCTAAAGGAGAACGTGGACCGCATCTCTGAGCTGGAAAACGAGAACGCCAGCGTGGAAAAAGAGAACAGCGAGCTGCACCAGAAGGTGGCAACGTTACAGCACACCTGTGATAAACTGGAGAGACTGGAACAGGAGTTCTCCGACATGGAGGTTGAAAACCGCAAACTGCAAAAGACAGTGGACACACTGCAGGCGGCCATGAAGAAGAAGGAACAGCTGGAGCAGGACCACATCAACTTGACGGTGGAGAAGCAGAAATTAGAGAGGACTTTGGAAAACCTGAAGGGCTCGTCCACCAAAGTGGCAGAGCTGGAGAGTGAGAAAGACCTCCTCAACAAGGAGATACAGCAGGTGAGGAAGCTGCTGGAGTCACAGAAAGCCCAGAAGGCCAAGCAGGAGCAGCTAGAGTTTGACGTCATCGACCTGAACAACGAGAACCAGCGCCTGCAGAAGACCCTGGAGGTGACCACCAAGCGCCTGCAGCAGCTGGAGAAGGACAACTCTGACATTGAGGCCGAGAACGAGCAGCTACAGAAGCAGATCGAGTCGTTCAAGATGTCCTCCAGGAAGCTCGAGGACCGTGAGAAGGAGTCCCAGGAGCTGGAGACGGAGCTGGACAAGGTGCAGAAGGATAAGGCCGCCCTGGAGAAGGAGAACCGCAAGCTGCGGCAGTCGCTGGACGTGAAGGAGTCGTCGCTGGATGAGCTGAGCAGCAAGTTCCGCACGCTGGAGGCAGACCACAAGACCTTGCGCCGCTCCCTGGAGCAGATGCAGGCCACGGCCACTCGCCTCAAGGAACTGGAGAAGGAGAACAAAGACATGTTCCAGGAGATGAACGCGGACAGGAGGACTCTGGCAACACTCCGAGAAGTAAGTGGTGTTTGCAGGTACATCTCACAAACTCACAGCTTCTCTTTTTTGACATTTCACTGTGTTATTGTTTATTTCAGGACCCAAAATCATAGAATATTTCTAAGATATGACCTATTTTGAGAAAACTGTACCCTCTATGCAGACTGTTGTTTGTATCTGCTTTGCAGTAAAGTTTTTTTTATCTTCTTTTTTCTTTTTTACTCAAGATACAAATGTCTCCCCTGGCAATTAAACTGACATGAATGGACCATTCATCTTGATCTGTATTAACCCTGGTCGTGCTAAATTAATTTGTCTTACGCTGAAAAAGCCACAGAGGTAGTCCAGAATATTCCGGGTTCATAACTACCAGGGTTAATATTCCAAATCAGTCAGAACCAAGTTTGTCACAAGAACACAGTATTGGTACAAACTGAAAACAAGTATCACTTGAATGCCAGCAACTGAAATTAATAACAAACAAGAACACATGAGTTTGCACTATGCTTTTAATTACAGTTTTGTACCTATGCCTGGAAATAAGAATGTTTGTTTAGATGCTATAGATACAGTTGCAGTAAGGAAATCTAGTTTGCCTGGTTGTAGTGTGGTTGTTGAGGTGTTTTGACAGAAGTGTGTTGTACAGGAACTGGTGAAGGAGAAGATCACGAGTCAGGAGCTTCACAACGAGCTGGAGAAACTTCACCAGGAGCTGGAGCACGTGGGCATCAACACTAAAAAACTGGCCCTCGCTGAACAGTCCCAGGATGAAAAGTGAGTTGGCTGAAAAGCGGTTAACTTTGGGTGGTGGTGGAGCAGTTGTAACAAGTCATACTACTAAATAAAAGCGACATAAAAAGGACAGCAACCACTTACTTTCACACAGGACGGCACGTGTCAATGTTTCGGCTTTTGACTTCCTCAGGATACAAGCAAATGGGACATAACTTTAACAAACACAAGTTTGAGAGATCTGGGGTTTAAGTTCAGTGTGCAGCATTAGATTTTGTTTTTTTTTACCTCTAGTGTGTGGCATTTGGGTCAATTATTGAGGGGTCTCTCCAGAGCTCCACTTGAGGCATCAAATTTTCATGTCTAGTATGTGGCGCTGTTCATTTTGGTGGGTCGTTGGTGGGTTTCTCCAGATACATTGGGCATCACATGTGGTGCTGTTCATTCAGATTGGGTTAGCAGTTTTGCATTGAGCTGTAATATGTAGATCAAGACTGAATTGATGTGTTTTCTGTCGTCTTGTGTTCCAGCCGTCTGAAGGCGCTTGAGAGTCTGATGCAGGAGACACTGAAGAAGAACAGCGAGATCAAGGATGAGAAGATACAGGCACTGGAAACAAGGTTCATTAAGAAAGCATCTATCAGACCATGCATACGCACCCCCTATGTACGCACACACTCAAACACGCATACACGCACACAAATAATGTCATGTAGAACATTTCCAAGTTCATGGCATCTGATACCAAGGGATGGAATAAATAAAAGTCTTAAGCATTTTTATTAAAGGCACACCTTTCAGTGTTCCACGCAATGGGTCACAAAGAAAAATTTTCACTGTGGTCATTTTCATTGGTCTGCAGGCTGGAGGAGTCGAAGAGTCGGAATCTCAAACTTCAGGATGAGCTGCGGCAAGCACGATGCGAGAGTGAGGCTGTGAAACAGCGGTACGAGGAGGAGGTGGCCGGTCACAAAAGCCTGGAGATGTCCAGCAGACGTCCCGACAGGTCAGGCACGCTGTCACCACTGTCTGTTCATTAGCATGAACGATAGAGCAAGTAAAGTGTGTGCGTACACTACACAGATCCTCTGTCCACTGCAAGGGTGACTGCAAAGACAGGGCTCTGGAACAAGCCTGCACTAGGGATGCCAATTTTCTGGAACACACAGGATTTCCAGAATGAGGACTTTTGAAAATTCAATTTTCGAGATTGAGAGGTTTCAAAAAATAAATTTTTAGGATTGAGAACTTCTATAAAACTTCTATAAAACTTCTATAAAATTAAATGTTGCGGATTGGCAGAATCAGCGAGCAACAAGTTTCGGATTATGAGGTGACTGCTAAGAGTACCTGTAACCCCATACGCAAAGCACGTGTGTCAAGATTCAGAGTATTCTCCCCTGGTAAAGAATTGTCTTTTTACCTCAAAGTATGTGAAGTTATACTGAAGAGATCGGAGATGCCACGCACCTCCCACACACACCCCCCACAACCCCACCCTTGCTGTTAGGTTTTCTGGAGTAGGTTTAGCTTAAAGTGATTTCCAAGATTGGGCAGCTTTTCCCACTTGCAACCCTGTAGTTCTGGCTTCGCAGACAAATTGCAATGGTTGCCTGGTTCAGCCGCCAGACGCCACGTACAAATCTCAGAGATCACAGAGTGTCAAACATTCTGGCATTTTGAAGTTTAACCACGAGCAATGGAATGTTAAGAATTCTTAAGCTACCTGTATAAAGCCTAGTATATCAGTTGATCAGATTTTGACGTGGAATGCCTTTGTTTTTCAGACATCGCGTTGAGGTGCACCATGTACAGAGCAGTCCACCCAATGCTACCAAGGAAATCTTACAACTGAAGGATCACTTGGTGGAGCTGGAGAGAACCGTAAGCACTTCTTTCTCTTGTTGCAACTTTTCGTTTCTTCTTCTTGTCGGTGGAGGGCTTCACATCCACAGGAACTACAATAGGACAAATGTCCAGGCTGACCATAAAAGTATAGGACGTTTGAATATTGTCCACTGTGGCACAGAAATAAGAGGACATATGTCCGGCTTGGTAAGACAGTAATCTGACGTTTTGAAAATAAATCGGTTTGTGACTGATGTCTGACAGGGATATGAAGCCCTGTTGATGTTGTTTGTTTGTTTGGGGTTTCTTTATGCTGCTGTTCTCGGTGTGTGTGTGTGTGTGTGTGTGTGCGTGCGTGCGTGCGTGCGTGCGTGTGTGCGCGCGGGCGGGCGGGTGGGCAGGCGGGTGCATGCGTCCATGTATGAGTTGTGTTGTGTTTGCTTGTTTTGTTATTTCTGTGTGTTTTTGTTGTTGGTTTGTTGTTGTTGTTGTTGTTTTGGGCCGTTTGTTTGGTTGCTTACTTGCTTCGGAAGTAAGAAATGTCCATGTTGTATGTCCCTGATTTTCGCCGCCATTAACTTTCCATTAGTACGAAAAAGACATTTCTATTAAAACAAAAAATTAAAATGCTTGAGAAGAAGGTACCTTGTGAGCTAACCAGTACAGAGACGTTATCTTGATTTTACTACAGGTCTTGCTTATTTCTGTCTCTTGCAGAATGCCACCTTACTGGCAGACAGCAGCAATCTGCAAGCCAACGTCTCATCACTTTCGGACCAGTGTCGCAAGCTGGAGAAGCAAGTTTCGGGTCTCCAGGTGCAGAACTCGTCCCTCCAAGGACAGAACAGCTCACTGCAGACGCAGTGCGCTCAGCTTCAGGTAATTTTCAATTAGGTTAGATGCATCATTTCCATGTTCACTAAGCTTTAAAGCCAACTTATGTTTTGTAACATTTTTGGCCTGTGAGTGCATCTGTTTGTTGAAATACTTTTATCTTAATGATTACTACAGCTCTTAGTGCGACACAGTGCGGTCTGCACTCTGCGCGAGTGGTCGAAAATTCAGATCGCCCCACTGTGGAGTCGACTGTACCGACAAGCCTCTCACTCAGTCCTCGTGTTAGCCACGTTATTGTGTACACTTCTGTTGACTTGGTGCCAGCCTTTAAGATGCTGTCACTGTGCAGGTATCTAAGTGATGTGATGCTAGACACCACCAAAACAGCTCAGAATGATTTGTGAGCGGAAAATATTTTTAAATTTGGCCTTTAACTCATTGTGGACGCGTTGCAAGATAACTCGGAACAAGATGGTCGCATGTGGGGACGACTTACGAGATAACTCGGGAACAGTGGGTACGGTCCGAATACATGCTACCATGCAACTGTTTCTACAAACAGATTCATGTTTTCCACATTACTTCCCTTCGCTTGCTTCCTTTCGTCCGTGTATATACAAAGAGCCCCAGTGTGGAAGTTTTATCATTTCAAAGGAACATACATAGACTAGTTTTCCTTTGCTTTCTTTGAGACAAGCCAGGTTAGGATTAGCATAAGCTCAGGGCAAGTGAGTCTGGAATGGTTTAAAGCTACAAGTAAAACACGTGATGTGTTGCACATAGGGATTGCCTGCTTCTCTGAATCTCCGACCACCCGTGTGCGATATGCAAGAATTAGTCAAGATTAGCAATTCATTAACGTTTTGTTGTTGTTGTTTGTTTGCTAGGGAGAACATTTCCTACATGCACTGTGGGATTACAGAGAGATCTTTAAACAGTCACGTGCTTGCTGTGGAAAGAGGGGAGACAATATTGATGATAGCTGGGCAGGGGAGTAGCTTCATGCATCACTTACAGGGCATGAATTGCATTAAAACTCTCAGCTCTCACTAGCCATGTATCTCAGTATTCTCACGCTTCGCCTTTCACATCAGGTGGAGAACACAACCCTGCAGTCCAAGTGTGTGTCCCTGGCCTCGGAGAAGGCGGACCTACAGATGCAGCACTCCAACCTGGAGAGCGAGCATGACGTGCTGATCCAGCGCCTGGAGGACGTGAGTGGGAAGAGAGAGGCACTGGCGCATGACCACGAAGCCCTCCAGGACCTCCACAAGCAGCTGTCGCTCGAGTATGAGGCGCTTATCTCGGAGCACGGGTCCCTCAAAGCCATCCACAAGTCCTTGAAGAACGAGCTGAAGGATGTTCAGGAGCAGCTCGATGCTTTCCTGCAGGTAGGCTTGTAGTTCTAGTGCTAGATCTGAAAAAGGGGCTAAGCTCCTGTCAGATCCATGATGCTATGGTCCTTTTCAGATCACAGTAGAGTTGCTACAATCAGCTGCTGCGAATGTTCAGTAAGAGATTATCATTGGGGTAGGTCGTGCATTGCCTATATGGTTGGTAGTAGTGTTCCTGTGCATGGGCTGAACGCTGCCAGGGTCATCCCCCTTGGACAAGAGGGTCGCTGTGTAACCATTTTCAAGTACCCTGCTGTGTGGGCAACTACTTTCCATATTCAGAGGATATTATCTTTTTTTGCCAGAGATAGGGGTGATTGTTATGGCTGGAACATAGCACTATTCACCACAAAGTTAATCACCACTTAACAAAAATAGCAATAACACAATTTTGCTGAAGCCTCACAGTTCGGGCAGAAAGTCAGTCAAGAGCCTTTGCACAAAGCACAAGCAGTGCCTTTGAAATTTATCCTCTTGCTTTGTCCTGGCCCTTCCCCTGCCTAGCTACCAGCATTTACCACTTCTGCGGTTAGGGAGGATTAAGATGTTTGCAGAGTTTGTGTAAACTTTTCACTCTGCTTGGCAACCAGTGCAAATCATGTCCGACATTTTACATGAGAAGAGTTGGATGGCTGTTAGACCAGCTTCACACGTAATTCAGCTTCTGCCTGTGATATTTTGAGTCTGAAAGGCTGACAAAGTGAATTTCACTCTCTCCGAAGGGTAAGGACGATGTGAACAAGATTCGCGACATGCTTGAGAAAGAGCGACAACAGCTGAAAATGGAACAACGGTCGCTGGGTAACCTTCAGATGGACTACAACCGTCTCCGCGACGACCAGGACAGGCTTCGAACCGCGTACGACAAACTCAGCAGGGACTACTCGGACTCGCTGGCCAGTCACAAAGCGCTGAAGAGCGAGCTGAACGCACTCCAGCTGAAGAACACAGAGCAGTCGGGTGAGCTGACGGAGGCAAAGGAGCAGCTGTCGGGTGCTGTGATGGAAGTGCAGAAGGCCGAAAACAGACTGGACGTGAGTCAAACCTTTGTCTGTGGACTGTTTGTTGTTGTTGTTATTGTCGGTTGTTTGTATGTATAATTTGTTTTGTTTTGTCGGAGTTTTTTCCTTGGGTGTCTTCTTTCTATTCCATAGCTAATTCAGTCATAAGAGCTGGGGAAGAGATGGGGCAACTCAAAGGAAAAAAACAAAACAGTGGAGCCCTTTGTGTGGTATGAAATGTATTAATAAAAACAAGGTGGGGAAGCTCTGTTTCTGAAACGTGTTAATGAAAACAAGATGAGGATA
This sequence comes from Batillaria attramentaria, assembly GCA_018292915.2. Lineage (NCBI taxonomy): Eukaryota > Metazoa > Mollusca > Gastropoda > Batillariidae > Batillaria > Batillaria attramentaria. The sequence goes on along the minus strand of JACVVK020000005.1, from coordinate 5,358,095 downwards.
TGAGTGCGCCAATGTATTAATTTTGCCGTTTTCTGGCGCTGCAGACGATGTACCAGGTAAACGAACGACTGGAGAACGAGAACCAGACTCTACTTCTGCAGATCCAACAGCTGTTGAACCAGAACCACGACCTTCTGACCCAGGCACTCAACAGCAAGGACCACTTCGCCGAGGAGGAGAAGGCCTACCTGTCAGTATCTTCTCAACTGACCTTTACTTTTTCTTCATCATGGGCGACACTCTCTACTGTTGGGGCAGAATTCCATATTTTTACAATCTTAAAATGAGGAAACGAATATTTTCATTAAAAAAAAAAAAACAACAGACAAACAGAACAGTAAACCACAAAAGGTCATTCCGTGTTTCCAGTCCAACTGGATTTTCAATCCAAAATTTCTCTCGCAACCATGTCCAGACCATTTATCCATCCACCATTTTTAGTCTTCATGTTCAGTCTTAATTCCAATCAGAGCATTGCCATTTTCGGGAAAACAAAATTGATAGCCCAGCTGAGGGCTCAATTTTCACTAGAAAATATTAAAGTACATTTTCAAAAGACACATTTCGGCCACTCCCTCAATCCCCTTCCCAGACAACCATGCCAACCACCTTTCTTCCACCCACCCTCCCGCCATCACCCGCCCGCCCCTACCTCCGCTGCTGTTGTTTTTCATGTGAATCATGTATAAGATGGGGGTTTTGTTTGTAAATGATTGTAAGATGTGGTTGGCGTGTTACAGGGAGAAGCTGTCAGAGCTGCGTCGCCAGAAAGAAAGGCTCGAGGAGAAGATCATGGAGCACTACAAGAACAGACTCAACTCACCAAAAAAGTGAGGAAAATTTCTTTGAGTTTATCACTTTCATCACTCAGGACTCACATTTATTGCATTTTTTATTTTTTATTTTTTTATTTTTTTTGTTTTTTTGCAAATAAAAGGGACAGAAACCACTTAACCACTTAACTTTCACAAAGGACAGCACGGGTCGACATTTCAGCTTTCACCTTCCTCAGGACACAAACAAATGGGACATAACTTCAACAAACAAAAGGTAACTCTGCTGAGGAAGGCGAAATCTGAAACGTCGACCTGTGCCGTCCTTTGTGAAAGTTAAGTGGGAGGAACACCACTGGAGCTGGCAAAAGAGTTGGGGCAACCCCCCCCCCCCCCCCAAAAAAAAAAAAAAAAAAAACTTCTCTCTGATTTTTGTTGTTGTTGTTGTTTTAGAGCCATACACATTTTTACCAATTCCTTTTTTGTTCTGTTGCAAAATACAAAACATCAGCACAAACCCTGATCACTGTTCACTACCATTTGTAAGAGTCTGAATGCCAAATGTAACACAGTCACGTCTTTGCCAGTCTATTTCAGAAATTGTTCGGTCTGAACAAAAAAAACAAAAAAACTGTGTACTTGTATCAGATTTTCAAGTGTGCTGTTTCTGTATGCTGTACTTATGTATTTCTTCATGTATTTCAGGAACAAAGGCATCGGTGCTATGATTGCCAGAAAAGCCAGGAACATCATCTCCAGGGTAAGTACATGTACTGTTAGTTTGATATTGTGTTGTTGTGTTGAATTGAATAATAATACTGTAGTAATTTTCTAATGTTTAACCCCAGTACTGCACAAGTTTATCTGACACTACATAACATTACCTAGTAATGAACTGCTCATGCCCCAGTTGTGTGGAGCCCCTCAATTAATTCATTACCACAGAATGCGTATTTGCAGGCCCCGAGACGCAGCAAGAGTCGACCCGACCTGACCGTGCTCAACGACAATTCCTCGCAGGGCTCTGGTTCCCATGGCGACTCCATGGAGCAGGTCAACAACGACAGTGGCAGCAAACGAACAGGTAAGGTCCAAGGTCATGGGTTTTGGATGTGTGTACTTCCATGTACTTCCTCTGAGAAAATGTTATGTGATGGTGGCACAGAAAAGTACTGTGTGGTCATTTGCAGTGTAATGATACAAACCATGTAGTCATGCACATGTTGGGTTTGTTCTGTTGTATCCTTTTATGAGTTATCGACAGAAAATTGAAAAATGAAGAAAATTGAGCAGGAGTGCTCTCGCACTCTTCAAATGATTTCTGCTTTCAGCTGATTTCTGATATGACACAGTGTGGGTTTTCATTTTCGCCTGGGCTTCAGAATCACAAATATAAACCTGTGTGGACACGTGGAGTGGCTTTGGAGCTGTGTTTGTTCAGGCTTGGCAACATGCTGCTTGTGCGTGGCTTTGTGAACAAATGGTTGTGAACACTGTTACAGGCTTTGTGTGCAGACGGTGTGTGTCAGTCATATATATTGTATTGGCTCTGAACAGTCCGTTTAACCCAGTGCATAACTAGAAATGTATGCAGGTGCTTAATTCATAGCCCAGACAAGCCTAAGTATGGGAGACAGGACACTCACCATGTGTGTATAATGTGTGCTTCTATGTGTGAAGTATAAAATAGAAAGCTAACTTGAGTAAGAATGACATCCTTCAGTACAAGAAACGTGGTTGGAGGATTACCAGAAAAATGGACAGTCCACACGTGCAGTATGAATTGTTTTAATACAGGGCTTTATGTCCATGGGAACTATAGCAGGACCAATGTCCTGGCTGGCCGTTAAAGTATAGGCAGGGCTTAAAATCTTCTACCTTTTGGTGGATTTCCAACTTTGGCTGAAAGTTTTCCTCCCTCCCAAAAAGTGCGTTTCCTTCTCTGAAGCACTTAAAAACACACCAAATTGCACAGATTTTAGTCTAATTCTAAAAATATTTATCCCAGTAAAGTGTTTCTTCCTCTTAAGCGCTTAAATCGCGCCAAAGTGCTCCAAATTGCACTGATTTTAGTCTAATTACAAAAAATTCCAGTGGAGCATGCGCCCAAACCCTCTAGCCTCACTCGTCTGCTTTGCTGACGCACGCTCCTGGCTTTTGCCACTTCATCACTGAATCTAGTAAATGCTACACACTTTTCCCGCCATTTAAGCCCTGTATGGGACATTTGTCCTGAACATTGTTCACTGTGGCACAGAAATGATCAGACGTTTGTCCGACTTTGTAATCAGACATTACACTTATTTTTTTTAATTTAAAAAAACAAACAAAAAAAAACGGCCTGTGACCAGTGTCCACCCCAGATGTGAAGCCTTTTTCATGCTGACTTTTGCTGTGCAGGGTTGTAATATGTATGGTCATCTGTACGACAGGCTGTGGTTTGTGTAACTGCTTATGTGATCATACACCTACCATAACCGTTCATGTTGTGTACAGCTTGGCTGGGACGGCGCAGCCATACTCCCGTTGCTTCCGCCGACAGTCCAAAGCTGGCACGGCAAAACAAAAGCCTTGCCAAGTCATACAGCGCTCTGCCGCTTATGGACTCGCCTAAGAGCAGAGCCGACTCAGTGTCGCGAATCCGAGGTAGTTCTGTTGATGGCGTTTTAGCATGGCATTGGGGGAACTTTTTTTTAAGGCCCCTTCCAAATGATTGTATACTATGTAGTACATGTATGTGTGGGTTTGGACAAGTATCTTTAGCTGTGTACAGGCGCTCACATCCACGAGGACTACAGCAGGACAAACATGCTGGGAAACACAGAAAGAAACAAGAGGACATTTGAGCAGAAAGGAAATATTTTGTAATAGATGGAACACATCGTCTATCAGATGGTACAAGGGCCAAAGCGCTTCTCAGATCTTTGGCATCCATTTACCAAAAGATGGTACGTTTGTCAGCTACGTGGGTGGAAAATCAGACATTTTGGGTCAGTATTTGACAATTTCTGATGTCTATCGTGGATGTGAACACCTGTGAATGTGGTGGTGAACTGTATGTCATCATGTGCAGGCTACCATCAGTATAACACACTTTAGTACACTTCGAAATCTCCCAGAGTTGCATCTAGTGAGATACTGATAGAGCTTGAGTTTTGAACGAAGCTATTGTAGGTGGCACACTTAGCTCGGCAGAACTAATGCCACTATTCCAGCTCCTAATGCAGACAAATTTATCATGTCCCACGTTTCTCAAGAACTTTGTTATGCTGATGGTGCTCTGTGGTGCTTCTTTTAAAACTTTGCACGCATTTACGTACACTCTGTGTCTGCGTTGAATATTGTGCCAAATTTCTTACTGGTACTTCACACTGTGCAAGTAGTAACACTTTTGCTGTGGAACGTATCATGTTCGTGCATGATTTCATTGTGGGTGTATGTTTTTTCATACAGGTTACCTGTCACTAGAATTTCTGAGATGTGTATCTTTGCTTGCCAGTAGAACAAAGCAGTAATTTGCATCTGCAAAAGTAAATGTCTCCATCATTTTAGCATCTGTTGTCTGGGACTTGTACTGTGAGATCTTCGGGATTTGGTAGTGTGTTCTTGTGTTTGCGATGTACATGTACTGTACTTGTATGTTAGTGTCATGGAAGTTTGGGGTACTCCATTTTGAGAATATTACAGGAGAAATGTACAATGCATGGGACCCTGTGCTACTCTCACAATCCAGTACAGCCAAATTTCATGATGATGTCTATGTGCAGTTTGTTGTGAATTGTTCAGAAAACTAATCCCCCTACCTTCTTACCACAAAAATATCTCTCATTTAGATTCTAACTCATTTGCATGCAGGGGCCATAAGTATTGAAGCAAAATATCCCAATTACCGCAATACCAGGCTGCATTATCAAGATTGATCTAATGCATGAGTAATCAGTTCAGAACTCAGCTTGAAAAATCCAACTCAAACCTAAGCCTAGGTGGCTTGCATGTTGCGCACCAGAGAGCATGTGATTTTTAGATAGGCTGAGTCCTGAACTGTAATGGTCACCTACTGTTTACCTTATTGCATGTGTATGTATATGTCTTGCCCAGGGGGTTGAATAATAATAAAAATGATAACTGTGTATTGTAGACATCACGCGCATGCAAATAACATTGGAAAGAAGCCATTTCACCGCTGCCTTGTAACAGGTCAGCTGATGCTTGAGAAGTAATTGTTCACGTAATTGGTCAGGTCAGCATGTGCACACTGTGCAAGCAGTGAACGTTGTGAACAAGAGGTCCACATCCACGGGCCATTTCATCACCTTACAAATCTCCTGCACAGGTTGTCAGGCATCCAAGGGTTGGTCATTCACTTTCGTTGGTTGCGGGTTTGGAAAGCGTTCTTCACTGCATTTAGCATGATGATGTTCATTGCATTGTTGTTGCCCCCCCCCCCCCTTCCCCCTCCCTCCTGTTCTTTGATTTGTATTGTGTTTGAATTTTTTCTGAAAATGTGTCTTGGTTTCACACGGACACGTGCGTGCATACATGCACAAACACACATGCGCACACACAAGGATGTGGGAGTACGTGAAATCTGTGCACTTTAGTAGATGCCAGTATCTAGCACAGTGTAGTGTTACTTCAGTATTCGTGTCAGCTCATTTTCTTGAATGTTTTGCCTTTTTTGGTGTGATTTAGATGGATCAGATTTTTCAGAACTGGATTTTGCATTGACCTTTTGTTTTCCTGTTGTTTCGATTTGTTTCATCCAGAAGTTTGTATACTGTAAACATAGTAGTTCTGAACAGGTGTCTTGATACTGTGATAACAATTGAATAGGAATAAAAGGGAAATGGATAAAGGTGACTGCCGTGCGCCTTCACATTTGTACGGTCCACCGCCTTCATCAAGTTCATATTTGTCCCTTCAGTTGGAGAACCCCAACTGTTCACAGTCATTCTCTCACACCTCACCTAAAGTTTGCTTTGAGAGGATTCCACTGTTGCTTGTATCTGTTGATTAGAACATGGTGTTCAAGGATCTGAAAGGAAGGAATTCTGCTGTGTACTAGACATGTATTCCGTGGTATTTCAAAAACAAAAGGAAATAAAATTGTTTACATCACATGTGACTAGTTGATCACAAGACCTCTACCATCATTAGCTGAAGGGCCTCAGTGCCATGGAATTGAGAAGCTCTTAGACCCTTTACCATTTCAAAGTGGACTTTCTCACGTCCATACAATATTTTGCTCAGCACGCAAGTACATGCAGCGAGAAGCATTTTAATTCTGCTGGCTGTACAAATCGATCTATTTGTCCGTTTGGTGTGTTCATAGATTTTGTTTGTGCTACGTGCAGGAGCCAAGTCGACCGAAGACCTATCCAAGGATGTAGTAGGCGACGACGAGATGGAGGGAGGTTTCCGTACCCTCTCCCCCACCCCGCTGCCGGTCCTGCGAGGGCGGGGAGGTCGCGCATCACCGGGCAGCGAGATGCTAACACTGGAGCAATTCCTGAAAGAGGCAAACAGAGAGGCAGAGACCAACACACCTCTTGAGACAGTAAGTGAACACAATGACACTTTGGCTCTTAGGGGAGACTTGCGTGTATGATTCCGAAATACAGGGAGGCAACTCTAGCTCTGTTGCGCTCCAGTTGGAAGGGTGAGGTGGTTTCCCTGTGTGATATGGTCAAGTCGGAAGAGGGTGAAAGGTTTGTAGTTGTGCATCTTCCCTGTCTTGCAACGAAAGATATACTATTTAAGCTGTTAGTGGTGCACCTATTTTGCACTTTTTAACAATTTTTAAAACTTTTTTTTAATTACTTGAACTCAGAGAAGTTGATAATTAGACAACAGAGTTTTGGTGGTTCAGATCCAAGCTGATAATTTGACATATTATTGATTTGTGTTCTTTTTTGTTTGGGTTTCTTCATTTTTTTCCCCATTTTCCTTGACAGCGGCGTTCTCTAGGGCGTCGACGCAGCCAGGAGGACACAGAATCGCGGAGCAGCGAGAACTCCGACAACAGCCACAACCGTGCTCTTCAGCGTCTCCAGGCTGCTTCTGCTGCCCACCAGCAACAGCAGCAACAACAACAAATGACGCCTGAGCTGCGCCGCATTTCTAGCCCCCCTCCAGATGTCGCTTCAGTGCCTCTCTCCTCAAACGACGCCAGTCTTTTACGGCCATCTGCTGGCATGCAGGATCCTAACCTGTCCCGCCTCTCACGGATATCCAGCGGGAGCGGAAATATACAGGACATCAGCACATCCTCACCCCCTGGGCCCATTAGTCGTGTGGACATGTTGACCTCGACCCCCAAAGCGGAGACAATGGGGTCAGGGTCAAGAGGCAGGGGGGTGGAGGAAAGAGGGAGGTGGCCGGACGGCTCGGACAGGTGGTATGACGATCAACCAAAGTATGCAATACCTCATCAACACAACAGGTGATTTGGTGAACGGGGTAGAGTCTTTCTATGCATAGCACTGCTAAACTTTTTGTTCTTGTTTTGTTTGTTCGTTTGTTTTGGCTTCTTTTTTCTTTTCTTTTTTTCTCTTGATACCATGATTAGTCATCATATAGGCTGACCTCGTTATCCTCTTATAAGTTTAAACTGTCCAGGCATTTTCTGGCATCAAAAGTGAGGGTAACAGCACCATTTTCTCTTTGCACTTGTTTACTACAGTGAGTGTGGTGCATCCATACTTTTTTGTGTGTGTGCAGTTTGTGTGTGTGTGTGTGTGTGTGTGTGTGTGTGTGTGTGTGTGTGTGTGTGTGTGTGTGTGTGCTGGTTATCATACATGTTCTGTTTCACTTACAGTTGCAAATGCTTCGATAAGTCTGCAAGATAATTCAGTCTTGCAAGTTGCAAAGTCTGCGCATTTTTATTTTGTTGTCGTTGTTGAAATCAGAATCTTCAGTTTTGGCTTTCTGTTGCCATTCTTTAGTTGTCTTTGTTGTGTTTTATCATTGTTTGTTTGTTTGTTTCCAGGTTGTGTGTGTGTGTGTGTGTGTGTGTGTGTGTGTGTGTGTGTGTGTGTGTGTGTGTGTGTGGTTTTGTTGTTTTTGTACATGTATTGGTTTTGGGGGGGATTTTTTTTTTTTTTTGGGGGGGGGGGGAGGGGTTGTTTGTTTGTTTGTTTTTTTGCGGATGGGGGGGAAGGATCAGACACACAGTTTGCTTTTTCTTTTTTTTTTAAATCCACATTACTATTATTCTCTTGCTGTCTGCAATGCATATATTCAAATGAACGTGCCTCTTACCCTTTTTGTTTTCTTTGCCAGGCTTGACAGTCGTCGCTCTACAGGCCCCGAAGTCTCATCTCACATGGCCAGTCCGCAGTATTCATCACAAGGTGGAATGAGAGTGAACGCCCCTGAACCTGTTCGCTCCCCGCCCCCACTGCCCACCTCAGCTCGACCCATGAGCAGCCGCGAGTTACCCCCGACCCCCATGGAGAGAGAGCAGCGAAGAGAGTCCCTCCCCCCGACAGAAAGACTTGACAGGCTGACAGGTAGACCTTCGGACCCTGAACGCAGAAAATCAGGTGTTGTGGAGCAGTCCAGCGCAGGGAGGGAAGCCCGCCATTCCCTTCCTCGGTCACGGTCCGTCGGGCCCCAGGGGTACAACCCTCAGGACTCCGTTTCCAGTCCAGGTGGCAGAGGTGCAGGTGGGAGGCAGTCAGTGCAAGGTGTGAACGATCGTGATCACGAACGAGAAGCAGACCGTGACCACAGTTACAGGGACAGTGATCGGTATTCTAGCGCCGGGCGGTCACTGCCTCCGCAGTCAGCACCGGGATCCCAGCAGCCATCCAGCAGACATTCTGTGCAGCTGCAGGCTCCAAGACCGTACCAGCGGCCAGCCAGTGTTCTCGGCCACCCCTCCCCGCACCAGGCTGCCGTCCCACGGTCTGGCAGCAGTCGTGCAGACTATAACAATTCAAATGCCAGCACAAACTCACACAGACAAAATTCTAACCCTGGTGAGCAGGTGGTGCGATCACCTCGGCGTGCTCAGCCTATGGTGAATGACTCAAACGGTCCAGTACCCAGGAGAGACACGAATGAATACGGGCAGCATCCTGTAGAGCGGCCGAAGTCAGTGCCTCCACAGTTCTTCAACAGATCGGACAGTGGTCCCCCGTACGAGGGGCAGAGCGGTAGTAGTGCACCAGTCCCTGCTCCGCGCCACAGTCGAGACCCTCGTGACAGGGAATTCCCAGCCCACGAACGGCAGGCTAGCCAGCCCAGTATAGCACTTGCCGGCCCTCTCGTGACAAGCCCAACAGGATCTCGACCAACGTCACACGGTTCAGGGCCTCTCCCTAACAGGTACTCTGGACCTGGCGGTCCTCCGCAGTCTCAGAGTTATGGACCAGGATCAGCACCTGGTGGTGTGCCTAATCATGCGTCGGGGTCAGGCCGGCCTCCTCCCCATTATCAGCCTGGCCCAGGGGGCTATCAGGGTGGGCCAAGACAGTCCGACAGTCCCAATGGCCCACCCAGTCAGCCCCACAGCAGGAGCATGACGCCGGGGCCCAGGTACGGATCAGATCCGCACAACCGTGATGGTCCTCCATCCGAGGCAAACAGTGTGTACGCCAGGCCGCACAGCTCTGTCGCGAGGCCCTACCCCGGCAACCAGCCGAGCCCGCAGAGTGCCCAGCAGAGACTGTCTTCAGGTGGCGGGAACCAGCCTGGGCCCCAGCATCCGTACCGCGGGGGAATGCCGCACCCTCAAGGCGTCAGTCGAGTGGGGGACATGAACTCCGTGCACCACTCGCCCATGGAGCAGCACCCGCACAGCAACACCCCCATGGCTCGCATCCCACCACAGACAAAACAGACAGGGTCAAGTGCGGGCAGAACTGACCCTCCGCCAGCACAAAGGACAGCGGTGGGAGACGAGCAGCCGGGGGATCGGCCAAAAAAGAATTCAGTGTGGTACGAGTATGGTTGTGTCTAACATATCATCAGGGGTGGCGTCCTGTCTGTTGCAGGGTTGTTTTTGCGGGGATTTTTTTTTTTTTTTTTTTTTGTGAGGAGGGGACCTATTTTGTTTCATTTTATCAAACATGTCTCTTACATGTTAATGGCACACCAAATCATATCTGGGAAACAGGATTTTTTTTTTTTAAACAGCTTCTTTGCTCAGCGCCAGGCAGCAGGTTTTTAACCTGTTTTGTTACAGTGTTCTTCAATACATTCCATTTTACATACACAGGTTGTGATTTTTAAAAGTTGGCAGAGTTTTACTGTTGCTGTCATCAACACATCAGTCGACATATGCTGAAAACTCAGACTATGACCTCCATACTTGTGTACGGTCTACTTTCCAAATTTGACGAATAAACTGAGATCATTCACTGTCATTTTTTTTTTTTTTCCAAGTGAGATTGAGGTGTACCTTCAGTTTTAGGTATGCATGTTTCAGTGTAACTATGCTAAATTTATGCAGACAAGATTGAGAGATCCTGAAGGAATTTTCTCAGTTTTCGTCAGGTCAGCAAAACAGATGTGGCCAACAGTACAGTTTTCACTAACTTGTCTTACGGAAATGTGAGGAGTTAGAATTTAGATCAGAAAATTAAGTTTGTCTTAGTAAGACGCAAATACCCCCCCCCCCCCTTTTTTTTTTTTTTTTGCACACCACCCAGCCCTGTTCACCTTTTGTGTGTGTTGCATCTTGGTCCTTTTTGTAGTGTGTTCAGAATAGGTGCAGATTATTCCCTGTGAACCCCACCTCATGCAGTGGTGCTTGCATACAGTGAACATCCACACACACACTCTCACTGAGCACACTTCTGTTTCGAAAACAGTCTGCATGCAATCGTCAGTTCTATGATAACCAGAATCTGTCTCGAAAAGCATGTCTGTGTTGTGAATGTCATGTCAGTAGAATGAAGCAGCTTTGCCTGTACTTTCTGTGATGACTAATGTACGCTCCGGAACTTTTCGTTTTCTCTGGCAGGCGGCCTCGGTGATGCTAAACTGACTGCATGACACAGCATTGTCTCCCTTGTGGCAAAGGGAAATAACCTCTGCGGTCAAGGTGTATAACCCTGTGGAAACCTACCAGATCTTGTCATGAATTATCCCACCTTATGTTTGGACCTGTCTCTTGTTACTAAAAGTAAAAAAAATGACTTTTGCTGTTGTTTCTCTCGGTAACCTTTTCACCCGTGCTGGATCATTGTGACTGTTCAACTCGGACATTGTTATCTGTAAATTTCTTCTCTGACCGACTCCCTGTTACCAACCTGAACTGGTGTCTGTAACCTGCACAGTTGATGACTTTTGCTCATCCCCTGTCATACTGTGTGTGTGTGTGTTTGGTGTGGTAACCCTGCAAGCAATCCGTGTGTTCCTGGCTGAACAACCTAAATGGGTTTTCTCTGAACATCAAAAGCAATCTTCTCCAGGTTTCTCGTAACAGCAATTGTGCATGAAAGAGCCAAAGCAATTTTAGCAACCTGAGGACTACAGCAGCAAAACTGATGTAACTTTGGAAGTGAAGTCGGGAAAAGTGTGTGTGTGTGTGTGTGTATGCGTTACCTGTTTGTTGAAGCCAGTTCCCCCTCCCCCTCCCCTATATAAAAAGCAAAATCGTAGAATATGTCCACAGGCCCACGGTGTCAACATCCCTGACTTCTGTGTGTTTGAGCTTTGAGTGTGTTGTGTGGTTTTCGCTGTAGTGCATGCTGTAGCAGCATCAATGTCAGACGCCTTGTTTTGCCTGCTAACAGTCACACTATTTGTGTGCTAATCTTTCTCTTCTCTTCCAACACGGGGATGAAACAAAATGGACAGGCATTTTTCCAGTGTTACGCCACTTCAAATCGCACCGCCAATCAGCAGGTTTCCAGTGCCATAGCATCGCGGTTGTTTTTGTCCAAATTCAAAACACTATAGCACCTTAAAAGCGCTTTGGATTTTAATGGGGCTGTTGACTCCTCAGAAACAGATGTGTATGAATCTGTTACTACAATCTAAAGACATGAATATGCTCATGTTTACAATAACGGCTTTAGATGAGAGCAGTTGTCATCGAAACTTTTGAAGCGGCATAGCAACGGAAAAAAGGCGTCCATTTTGATTAAACACACAACACCCCCCAATGTTCAGGTGAAATAAGCCCTGTTCGCCTGGTGAGGTTTTGCTGTCTCGTTGACACTGTGATGGACAAAGAACATTCCAATGTTATTCCACACACACACACACACACACGTAGTATTGCGACATGAAACTTGTAAACGGGAAACATTTTTACGCAAGGGATTGTGCTCCGTCTGGAGACATTTGGACTCCAGCACCAGCTAACGTGCACCGTGCATGTTAGGTGTACCAGCACCCTGGTTGTACATTTCTCCTGTCGCACAAGAGTTTCTTCCCTTCACTGGGCAGACTTTCTACATTTATCACACCGCTCACCACATGGGATGCAGACGCTTGCACACATTGAGCTATAGGGAAGTCAAGCTCTCAGTAGGTACAGTAGTTGTGTCCTCCACATCATGGCGACTTATGGGGGAGGGGGGGACGGGGAGGTGGAGGTTGTATTATAAATGCACCTGCCGTATGGCAAGGACACCTTGCTTGCATCTTTAACTTAAAAATTACTAAAGTAATCGTTTAAAGCATTGAATTCACAGCTCTACTGTCAAATGGTTAAACTGTCTAAGTGCCCTATAAATACATGGCACTTTGACTCTTTATCCGAGATGACAGAAGGATTTTTTTTTAAAACGCCAGATAGTATCTCTATATCTTGGTGTGTGCAAGCGCCCTGTCCCATACACATTACACTGTTTTGTTTTGAGCACACTTTTCTTTTTTTCCACTAGTGGTAGTATACAGTAGTCTTAAGCATTTTCTTTTGGCCATTATTGAAAAAGGTGTTCGACCTTCTCAAGAAGCATGTTACATACTGTACCATTAGTCCAGTTTAATAGCCTCTCGTGGACACAAACTACTGTACTATGCACTTGTAAATCTGTAGTTAAAAGTATGTGTAAACTGATCTCATTTTAAGTGCTAGAAATGGCAGATGTACATTATGTTCATGTGCGAAGTAATTCACAAGACTCAATCAAATTTCCGTATTCTGGAAGTGCATATTCATTAAAAGGTCCAGGCTAGACCATAGTCAGTGAACAGATGATGAAGTCTGTTTTTAGTTTGAGACCCAATGTAGTGCAGATTGCAGTTTGTTTTTCTTATGGTAAACATGGTATTTAGCATGTAGTAAACGTGATAATTATCTAGCGTGTTGCAGGGCAGCATTTCAAACTGCTTTATCGCCTGTGTTGCAAGCTTTTCCACAAACGCTGCGCTTGATTCGGCTTTCCTGTGTGACAGTACGGCTGTGGTGGCACTGACATTACAGTAGACATTTTTATCTCGTGCGTGAATGTGCGGCGTATGTGTTTCACGAATAAATGGATGTCAAAGAAGTCAGCTCCATCAGATGTGCCCCAGATGCTGAAAAAAACTCTGCTCGTGAAGTTTGTAAAAGTCCTGTGTGATAAATGAGATGATACACAGCAGCTGGTTTTCTGTACCATTGAAGGTGATGTGTAAAATACATTCCTTGGATGTTCTGTTGCTTTAGCAATGTTGTTGTCCGTTGACATTATTACAGACTTGTGTATTTGTCTCATGCCTGCAACAGTTTAGCAAGCATTTTCTCAGGGATAACTTTTGGAAACATTATTTATCTGCTACATGAGATAGGATTCGTACAAAGTGTGTGCTTCAGTTTCAAATGTAGGCAACCTTTTCTAAATCCCATCTTTGCACACACACTCACGCATGCACACGCGTGCGCACACACACACACACACACACACACAAACAATGCAGATGAAACATTTATCCTCTCACAGTTCGCAGCAGATTTGTTAGACGTTTTACACTGTTCCTTACATTAGCATATAACCCAGTATTGGTGTGTGAAGTTTCGCTCGACACTTACGTTCACTGTCCCTTTAGCATCGTTTTGCCAGCATAAAAGCAAGCTACGTGTGTACATCATTATTGAAAGGAATCAAGTCTAGTCGGAATGAAGAGGCAGATCAATCGTATTACACAGTGTGTATTTTTAGAAACGTCCAAGATTTTTTTGTCACGTTTGTGCACTTATGTCCAACACATTTCTACCTTCGTTTGGTAAAAACGTCTACGAGCCATAGCCTTGATATGCACTTAGACCTTTTGCCAAATGATTGCCAGTTTTATTTTTATTGTAATTTTTGACGGTGAGGCTGCCTTCCTGTGGATTTAGACTTATACTCGCACAGCACTTGGACCATTCACTCATCGGTCATTTTCGCCATTTACTGTACATGCAGTTTGTGAGAGTTTTTTGGGTTTTTTTTTTTTTTTTTTGAAGGCATTTGTGCAGGTTATCTGAATTAACCATATTCAATATCAGTCCGTCCACATGAATCAGATATTCCCATCCCACCTTGGAAGATGCTGCCCACTTTTCCCCACCAATAATTAATTGTTTATCCCACCCACCGTGTTTTCCCCACCTACATCATTCCACGTTCAGAGTGTTGTCAGTTATACTGTGTTGTCAATTGTGGAGTCTCAGTTTTTTTCACAAGTGTTTTCTTGATGTCTCTTATTTCCCTCGCCACTTTTGTACATTAAAAAGTTGTGCCTTTTGCAATTCTTTGGAACGCTTATACACAGGACTGTTTTTGAATATAATATTATTATATTCTCGATACCAGGAAATTTGCTGGTATATGCTGGATACGTTAACAGGCCATTGTATATTAGCGTAGATGTCTGCTTTGCCTGGTTCAGAAAAGGAGCTACCATACATGTATTTGCATAGATGCTTTGGATACTTGCTTATGTCTTGGTGTGATGTTGGTTTGGTGATGCAGATGATGCGAAAGTAGTGTTTGGCTGATAGGTACGACCTCATTCCATTGTTTTCATATATATATGTTTGTTAATGTAGATTATACGCTTTTAACGACAGCCTTAGTTTCTTTTGAAGGCCCCTCCTTCCTGCTTCCGTTCATGTTTTGGAGATGAACATGCGGATCTTCGAATGTGTACATTTTATTTGGTGGTACCTTTAGCATTGCACACCACCTTCCCTGTACCCCACTTCTTCCCCTTTCCGCATTGTCCCTAGACCCCTTGAATTTGGGGCTGAAATACATTCAGAAATACTTCACACTTTATTGTCCATTCAATAACGTGTATAAAATGGAAAATCGTCTTTGGACTCACAGCTCGAAACAAATTAGGAATGAAAAAATTAAGATAAATACAACAGAGAGCTGAGAGTCCTGGGTCGCCAGATAGAGTCGCGCTCTCCCCCCCCCCCCCCCCCCTCACTGATGTGGACTTTTAATGGGTAAATGTGTCTACCGGTTGGTGGGTGGTGGCTGTCGGCTAAAGACATTCACAGTTTGTTTTCAATTGTATTGTTATTGCTGATGTTACTTCTTGTGTTCAGGATATTGTCCTGGGAGGGGGAGGGGGGGGGGTAGGAAGGATGTATCTTTCACTTCTAACATAAAAATACAGCAGAATTCCTTCAGTCTGATATTAAATTAGAGCATAAGGGGGGAAATGGGGAAGGAGGAATTTTCAAACAGACATAACAAAAATTCATATAAATTTTGTTTTATTTCTTTGTTATGTATAAGCAAGCCCTTACCATACAGCTGCCAGCTGTGTACACTGCCTAGCAAGGAGTCTGCGATAAATTATGTTAATGATGTACAGTTTGTGTTTGCAATTGCTTGATCTGACGAAGATTTAGCCATTGGGAGAGAGAGTGTGTGTACATACAGGCCAACAAAACTGCTGAACTTTGTACTATATGAGCCTCTTGTGGAGGCAGTTTTTGTAATAAATCATCGTGGAGAAGTAGTGTTTGTACTGTGGATAGTTTGTGAAAAAAGAGAGTGTGTGGAGGAGTGTGATCATGATGATGTCTTATAACGAGCTGAAAAAAATCCATGTGCAGCCCGGGTGGAGTGGGAGGGAGGGGGTGGGTGGGTGTTTGGGAGTTTAACGTCCTTTTCCACCACAAACGGGTGATATCAAAAACGGGGCAACGATGAAAAAGCCAGCACACATATTTGGCCCCAGCTGGGATTCGAACTCACGACCCGAGCATTGGAAGTCCAACGCTCTACGATTCGGTCACCCCGGCTCCTCGGGAGGGAGAAGTTTTAAAGTTAAAAAAGAATTGGGGGGGGGGGGGGGAGTCTGCATCAGAACTTGAGAAATGATGGGTCTTAAGGTAGTTCGTGAAAAACTCAGCGGATGTGCTGGATTTCAAATTAAGGCGGCAGAGCGTTCCACAGAGCAGGGGCAGAACACTTGAAGTCGCGAGCTCCAACGCGCTTCTTCAGTTGGTGGTGCTGTCGTGAAACCCACGGATGCGGGACAGGCGGGCCTGAGATAGTGAGACAGGTTTGCCAGTAAGTCCGCGCTAAGTCAGTTGTATATCCAAAATTTCAGTCAATTTATATTTACAGGTCAGGTACCAACCCGAAATATAGTTATGCCTTAGCCCTAAGGTCGCCAGGGGGCTGTCCCTGACCCGTGCCAGTGCTGTGCACCAGAGACTGATCACGTGATTTTCGACTGCGTCAGTATCACGTGTTACACACACTGGCCATGACACTAGAGATACATGTTCCATGGATACCAGGCGGACAAACAAACTGTGTGCCATAGGAAAAGCACGAGGCTGTCCGCACATTTTCATGACTTGACATGCAACAGCTCAATACTGTACACGAACGCTGTCTGTTCCGTCCACAAACGCAAAAACGTGCTTTTCAGTCAAGTTTCGCCGCACCGACCAGCAATCTACACTTCTACTGTCACAGTGACATGTTCGCGCCCATGATGTCAGCATATTCGCATGCTTTCTCTTGCACAGCTTTTCCGTAGACATTAATTAACTCACGAAAATTAGTGCCAGCAAAGTAACTTGACGCCGGAACGCAGCGGCACGGTCGACCTTGGAAACAGGGCGGGCCTCACAAACGACGTGACGATACAGTGTTAACAAATTAATCTTCGACATATTCTGTTGTGTTCTCGCACACTGTCAGTGAACTCTGCACGAGATTATTAAAATGTCAGTGTCGGGTGTAATAAGCCAGATATGCTCCCCGGCGCGATGACGCTTCTAGCCTCCAGCTGCTGAGACTCGGGCCGGGCACTGTTAGTCACAACTGAGCTGCATTGACCTTGGGCATTGCTTGCCTCCAGCTGCTGAGACCCGGGCCGGGCACTTTTAGTCACAAGCTGCATTGACCTTGGGCATTGCTAGCCTCAAGCTGATGAGACCCGGGCCGTGCAGGCTTTTAGTCACGAGCTCCACTGACCTTGGGCATTGCTTGCCTCAAGCTGATGAGACCAGGGCCGGGCACTTTTAATCACAAGCTGCACTGACCTTGGGCATTGCTAGCCTCAAGTTGCTGAGACCCGGGCCGGGCACTTTTAGTCGCAAGCTGCATTGACCTTGGGCATTTCTAGCCTCAAGCTGCTGAGACCCGGGCCGGGCACTTTTAGTCGCAAGCTGCATTGACCTTGGGCATTTCTAGCCTCAAGCTGCTGAGGCCCGGGCGGCCGGGCACTTCAGTTCAGTCACAAGCTGCATTGACCTTGGGCATTGCTAGCCTCAAGCTGCTGAGACCCGGGCCGGGCATTTTCAGTCACAAGCTGCATTGACCTTGGGCATTGCTAGCCTCAAGCTGCTGAGACCCGAGCCGGGCACTTTTAGTCGCAAGCTGCATTGACCTTGGGCATTTCTAGCCTCAAGCTGCTGAGACACTTCAGTTCAGTCACAAGCTGCATTGACTTTGGGCATTTCTAGCCTCAAGCTGCTGAGGTCCGCGGCCGGGCGGCCGGGCACTTCAGTTCAGTCACAAGCTGCATTGACCTTGGGCATTTCTAGCCTCAAGCTGCTGAGACCCGGGCCGGGCACTTTCAGTCACAAGGATGAAATTCAAAACAGCAACAACGCTTTTACAATGTAAAATGTCAATTATTGTCGAGCACGACAGTAGGACATGAATGGAAGAAGTTCCACGAACGTTTGTTTGTTTGTTTTGTGTGAGTTGGATTTCTCAGCGCTGAGTGGAAGAGCAGAACTGCAAGCCACAACAATCCGCTGGCAAACCACCCAAGTCGGTACTAAAAACACGCTTAATTTCGGTTTCTTATTTAGTGACCACGTGTGCGGGTGTGACGCATGAAGAAAGACTAGGCTAGTCTGAACCTTAGCTCCTTGCAGGAATTCATATCCACGTCGGACATCGGGAATTCGAGAAATTAGCGTGAAGGTGCAGCGTCTCCTGCATGTCCTAGGTGTATACAGCTCGGAAGACCAGTTTGCATCAGCTGTTCAACGTTACATTTTGTTTATTTTTTTCACGTAGTGCAGACACACTTAACCGAGAATTAGTCCTTGTGGCTTGCGCGGCGTTAAGCCTCAACCCACCCCACCCCACCCCATCCACGTCGGACCGGCATCGATTCATTTTCGAAATGTCCAAAAGCTTTCAATCTTACAAAGGCAGACATGTGTCCGATCATTTCTGTGCCACAATGGACAATACTCAGGACAGATGTCCTATTCGTTTCTTGTCAGACAGGATATTTTGTTCGATTATATTTCTCGCTGATGTGACGCCCTGTGGCTCTAGTCTCATACTTGTTACGCCGGGACTATCATCAGTGTGCGTTGCCGTTTAGTCCCCGAAATAGTCGCAGACCCGACTTGCCTTATTCTCTGTTTATCAGTGCATCTTTTAGCCTCAACTTAGTCACGCCGGGACTATCATCAGTGTGCGTTGCCGTTTAGTCCCCGAAACAGTCGCAGACCCGACTTGCCTTATTCTATGTTTATCAGTGCATCTTTTAGCCTCAACTTAGGGGGAGCCGGGGTGGCCGAATGGTAGAGCGTTGGACTCTCAATGCTCGGGTCGTGAGTTCGAATCCCGCCGGCTGGGGCCAAATATTTGTGCTGGCCTTTTTTCTCGTTGCCCCGTCTTTGATATCACCCTTATGTGGTGGAAAAGGACGTTAAACTCCCAAACACCCACCCACCCACCCGCCTCAACTTAGTCAAGTCAAACTAGTCTGTGGGTGGGTGGGTGGGTGGGTGTTTGGGAGTTTAACGTCCTTATCCACCACATGAGAGTGATATCAAAGACGGGGCAACGAGAAAAAGGCCAGCACAAATATTTGGCCCCAGTCGGGATTCGAACTCACGACCCGAGCATTAGTTGAAAGTGCAGCGCTCTACCATTCGGCCACCCCGGCTTCCCAAACTAGTCTGAGACTTACGTCTTAGTCTGTCAGTCTTCGTGCATCAGACCCAAGTACACTTTGGGCCAGGCTTGCCTTGCCTGCCTGTGAGGTCTGTCGCGAGACTTGGGTTTTTATTTTTATTTATTTTACTTTATTATTTTATTTTTTTTGCGACAGTGTGGCAGCGAGGCCTTACTAAAGAAACTCAGTGAACTGGGACAGAGAAATGCTTGTGCTTTTCTGTAACAGCATCCCTTTTCGTGTCCATTTGTCTCCACCGCGCTAAACAGCCCAACAGTTAAATCCACCTGCGCTCGCATGAACGGGCGGAAACTAGTCAGGGCTCGTATGTACTAGTCGAGGTTAGGGCTTTTAGTCCTGATTTAGATTGTAACCTCGAACTAAACTAGCTCTAGGGTTAAATTTTCTGTTTTTTGTTGTTGTTGTTGTTGTTGTTTTTTAAATCAAGAAGCGGGGCCCATTCCAGCAAGGTGCCTAAGCCGTTATAGAAGGCTTTTTTCTTCCTTTCTTCGCTTTTTTTTTTTAAATTTCATTTTGCTTTTGGGTCTGTTTTGTCCTAGTCTGGGTTAGGCCAGTAGCCGTGGGTTAAATTAACCTCGACTTTTACATACGGGCCTTGGTGCTTTATTTAGACTGACATGCTAATTGGCGTTCCCGGCAAAATGTATGCTGTCACGTGTCACTGTGCAGTAAATGTCTGGCCATTGATAAACCAAGATCCAGTGATGCTGGCCCGCCGGCATGGAATGTGTCGTGTTTGTGTCGAGCATGCTCATTGCCAGAGTCTGCGTGACCCAAGCAATCACCTGTGATTCGTCAAACAAATTTACTATGCTCTCTCTCTCTCCACACAAAGAGTGAAAACGGGAAAAAAAACTGATGCGGGAAAAGCCAGCATTGAGACTTTTTTTGTTTGTTTGTTTGTTTGGTTTTTTTTCATCCAGGATTCAAACTCATAACCCGAGCTGTCGGCATACCTTTGCAGGGGCAGGCATCGCGTTAGTCATCATTCATACAGTGCGCGGCACACATTCAGCCACAGGCAGTTCGGCGGCTCAGCGCGGCTTCTTAATATGTGCCGCGGCTCCATCATAGCTGGGGAAAAAAATGAAAAAAGTGAAGGAATCTATAAAGTCTATTCAGCCTTTGGCCGCGGTCGATAGCAAGGGCAGGTGGTCGCATCAGTGAAGTAACCGACCTCTCACGACGAGCGGCAGACGTGAAAAACCAAAACATTGGCACGTGCTTGTCCTAAATATAGCAACAGGTTCCGAGCTTCCGGCTGGGTCCGTGCATCTTGGGAAGGGGACCTTGGTGCTGCTCAAAACAGTGCTAAAAACTGAAAGTCTACCAAACTAACCCCATGGCAGCAGTCGATTCAGGCTCTTCCTCCAGCATGGCCAGCGAAGAACCGGGCACCGTGACACACGAGCTGAAAGATGGTGAGTCGGCGCTTTTTTTCTTTGCCCGGTCGATCCGTGTACGCGCAATATAGCTCAGTAGCGACGCGACACGGTCGTCGGCCGCTGCGACTAAGCGACCCGTGTCGTCTGTTGCCTTTTCCTGCTCTACTAGGACTTGTAAAAACGGTTTTATTTGAAATCGGTGGACAGATTCCACTCCGAAGTAAAGGGTGCATGCTGCTAATGGGCCGTGGCTCTTGGGATTAGCATGCACCGAGGGGTCAAAAGTGCAGAGGTCTTGATAGCGGACAGGAAAAGCGCGCTTAAACGTAGAACGCAGACAGCCGCTCGCGACCCGTGGCCGTGAGTTTTGTGTAACGTTTTGCGTGTACTGACTTAGTAGGACACAGCGTAGCTCAGCTGATCCTCACGACACTACCCCCCCCCCCGTTCCCTCCCTCGGCCGCCCCAGTTACCCCCCAAGCGAATGACGTTTCGCATAAAATTCCCAGTAAACCCAGTATCATTGAGTAAGATCAAGGATGTTCTTATTCGGAGTTTTCCCAAACTGCACCCAACTGTGTTGCACTGCAGTTACTGCGATGCCGTATTTCAGCGTTTGAACCGTTGCCAGGAATAACAAGGGGTTAACCCGTCACACCTCTTGTTTTGTCATACCCTGAAGGCCCAAGGGATCATCGCACATCAAGTATGAAACTAGCGTACCCCAACTGATTACCCCAACCCGTGGTTCTACTTAGTCACTGCCTATAATTATCTGTCACACAGATTATAAACACACAGCGGGTTTGTATGAAAATAGAACGTGACATAAGCTGTCGCCTGTAATACTACCTGCCAGTTTCAGGTGCCCAAAATGAAACCTCATACAAATACAGATTTCCCTTTAATCAGAGTTACGACCAATTACAATCATGTACTTTGACTCTCCAGTTGATTTACATGCAATGTACGGGTAATGTAAGGCTGGTCTGATATATTGCGGAGATTAAGTGCAATGCAATAAGAGAGTGCCAACCCAGGTGTGTTTTGGTTGTGGCAGCATCAGTTGTTCCCTGCAATGTCTCACCATACACAGAAGTGTTCAAGCATACAATCACTTCTAACAGGTATTTTGTCATTTCCTTGTCATATATATATATATATATATATATATCCTTTGTTTGTGAAATGTGTCAGGGTTTTTTTGGGGGGTAAATTGTTTTCAGTCTTGGATATCTGATATATGGCAGTTACTATTTCCAATTTTTTTATTTTTAATTTTTAAGTTGATAGTTCAGGTGAAGGGAAAAGTGAAGTCTCTTAGTCTGTTTAGGTGTAGTCACACCAGACAAGATGGGAGCTGTGTGTGTGCGTGTGTGGGGGGGGGGGGGGGGGGTGTTGGGGGGGGGTAGAGAAAGGGTGTGAAGGAGGCATAAGTATGCTGTATGTATTGTAACAAAGCTTGACAGCATTGTTTATCTCTCTCCAAATCCGTTTAACTCACTTCTTACCAAATATTTCCCCCTCTCCTTGACTTCTTCCATGTCCTTTCTCGTTTTTTTGTTTGTTTTGTTTTTGATATGATGAATTAATGTGAAAGATTTTAGGGGTGGGAAAACAAGAGAAACTGTGCTATTGTGATCCGGTTACATGGGTGCTGGTGAAGCCTACTCGCCTTCATACTCAGAGCGTGGCTGCATGTACTACGAGATTTACCTTGCACGTTAATTTCCGCTCAGTAGAGGAAATCTGTCATTTGTCACCACAGCACATCACAGTAGATCCTGGAGCTGTCCAGGTCTCATGCAGCCCCACCCTTGATCTGTTCGAGGTTACTGTACATGTCCTGCTACTAGTGCTAGGGCATGTGTACCTTTAGGTAGTCAAGGCTTTCACTGCTTGGCTTATGCAGTTATCAGGGTTCCTGCTTTCTGAATGATTTTGTGGAAATGTGCAGAAGTTGAGACCAAAACTGTTTGACATTTCTGCGAAATTTGGATAGTATAATATAGTAGTTTTTCATTTGCTTTGGGTTTTGAGGGATTTTTTTGAAAACAATGTGCAGAGTTTCCTCTTTCCTTGTGGGTGACCCCGATGTTTTGACTTAAGAAGGCTTATTGCATTTGCCTCTGTGTGTGTGTGTGTGTGTGTGTGTGTGTGTGTGTGTGTGTGTGTGCACATGTGCAGCAAGTTTGTGTATAGAATATCTGAAGAACAAATGCATGGATTGATGACCATATTTGGTGCCTACTCTTTCCTTCAATTTTTTATCTCTGGCTTTTGCATCAAACTAAGCTGTCTCATGAAGTTTTTGGCTCCCTTGTGTAACAATGGGAGTCTATGTAATAACCCTCCGTCGTCTGTCTGTCTGTCTGTCTGTGTGTGTGTGTGTGTGTATGTGTGTGTGTGTGTGTGTGTGTGTGTGTGTCCAGAAAACTTTAACGTTGTCGTTTTCTCAGAAACTACAAAGAGCAGAGACACCAAACTTGGCATGCTGATAGACAACCACAAGACCTTTCAAAACACATCATTTTGAATGACCTTGACTCAAGGTCAAGGTCACTAACGCTGTCTGTTTGAAAAGTTTACATTGGCATTTTCACGGAATCTACAAAGACCAGAGGTTTGAAACTTTGCATGATGATAGACATTGATAAGAACTTTACAGATGTACATGTATTCAATGGCCTTGTGTCAAGGTCAAGGCCATACAAGCTATTTTTGTGAAACCTTAACATTGGCATTTTCTCAGAAATAACAAATAGCAGAGGCGCCAAACTTGGCGTGCTGATAGACAGTGAAAAGACCTATGCACACAAACCATTTTAAATGACCTTGACCCAAGGTCAAGGTCATTAAAGCAGTCTGGAAATTTTTACATGTGCATTTTTTTCGGAATCTAGAAGAACCAGAAGCATCAAACTTTGTGTAATGATAGATATTGGCAACACCTTCACTGACACACCTGTGGTCAATGACTTTTAGTCAAGGTCAAGGCCATGCAGGCTGTTTTTTGGAAACTTTAACCTTGGCATTTTCTCTGAAACAACAAACAGTTGAGGCACCAAACAAGGCATGATGATAGACCGCAATGAGACCTACCTTTTTGAATGACCTTGACTGAAGGTCAAGGTCATTATAGCTGTCTGTTGTGAATTTTAACATTACCGTTTTCAGAGGAACTACAAATACTAGAGGCGTCAAACTTGGCATAATAATAGACATTGATGTGATCTCATTTTAATGACCTTGACCCAAGGTCAAGGCCATACAAAATGTTTGGGGGAAAATTGTAATATTGCCAGGAACTCGGAATGCCAGAGACACTTTACTTGCCATGATGATAGATAGTGATAAGAGCTGTACAAACATACACTTGTGAATGACCTTGACCCTTGTCACAAGGGAGCCATGGAGGCTTTTGCCTTTCTAGTTATTTTATTTTTTTCTCTCAGCTGATCTTCGTCATAGTTGTGGGAGAAGAGATAACTTACTGTAGAGCTAGCTAACTTTTTGCCACCAGAACAACTGATTGCAGGTGGGCTGCTGATGGCGAGAGTGGTGGTCTGCAGTCAACTACTAGGAGCTATAACCAGTGCCCTCCTTCCCCCATCGGTATCCCTACCACTTCCCCTCCCACTACCTTTTCAAGCAACCTGTTGTGAGGTAGTTAATGAATGTGTAAGCCATAATTCCGACACTCACTCACATGCATAAATGACAAGACAACATTTAAATACATGAAAAAAAAAAAATGCCACACTGGCAAAGGTGCTGAATGTAGGCCTTTTGAGAATGGTGATATTTGACCCACTAACCTGCTCTGATTTCAGGGGGGGGGGGGGGGGGCGATGGAGGGTGGTGGTGGTGGATGTTTGCAGGTTTAGTGCCCTTTTCCGCTCTGATTCCGAGGCCATTTGTTTAGTGCACAAAATAGTGTGCGGTGATGTGTTTCTTCATTCTTCATTTCTTGTCAAAGAAACAGGTCCATTGTGAAAATGCATGAATAACGACATTTTGCGCTAACTCATTCAGGAAGTTGTGCAGTGCTTAAGCTCAGTGCTTGCTGTACACAGTTTTGCTTTTTACCATTCCTCAGGTGTTTTTGTTGTCAGCCGGATGAGACAGGGTGTTTTGTTCAAGCTTATCGTGTTACAGGAATGTTTTGCAGCGTTCATATTAGGATGGTGACAGATAAACAGCACAGCTTTTATGTGTTACCCCCATGGGTACTTCTAGGTTGACGTCGACGTTGTAACGATAATCTCATGTCGGCAATGGTGCATGCAATGCATTTGTATGCAGTGCATTGATGTGCGAAAAATGGGAAGTGTACATGCGATAGTTGCATATATATTTCCCTACAAACATTGATCATGTTTTTTCTTGCAGCTACTGGACTCTATACAGTTCACCCACTATGGGGTGCAAATGCACCCTAGTCATTTGCAGGGGGAGCAAATGTAGGTCTATCTCCCCACTCATAGGGGTGATTCTGCCCTTGCTCTGCGGGCCCTGGGGTGATTTTACCGTAACCTTCGGCCTGGTCAGTTCTCGTGATATTTCCACACATTGAAAAGCACATTTCCAGAAAAAGAAATGGTTACAAATTACACTGTATATAAAAAATACATGTATTTGATAGCTACATTGGTTTAATGCTTTGCATAAGTTACAGTCTAAAATGAAGTCAGCGGTCAGGTGACTTCAAATCCTGGGGTACAGTTAAACCCTTATACTGCGCAATGAGGATAGAATCATCCCGCTGAGTGGATAGCTTGGGTCATTCATTTTCCTCTGCAAAATGACAGGGGTACATTTGCCCCCCCCCCCCCCCCCCCCCCCCCTAACGGGCGAACTTTACCAACAGAGCCAGAGTAGGGAAGGTAGCTGCACCTCATGCGGGCCATAGAAACAGTTGCTGGGGCGCCTGGAAAGGTCTATTTTGTTTTGAATGGCAACAGCGAGCTGAACTGGTTGCGGGACGGGGCAGGACGGGCCGGGTCGGCGTGAATGATCCGCTGGTGTCGGTGTAATCCTGTGTGGGATGCCTGGACGGCGTTTGGAGCCACCATATGCATGGGCTCGATCGAAACGCTGGTGATTGTGTGTATGTAACTATGTGTGTGTGTGTGTGTGTGTGTGTGTGTGTGTGTGTGTGTGTGTGTGTGAGAGAGAGAGAGAGAGAGAGATGGAGACTGAGTGTGTGTGCGCGCCGACTCGCGCGTGTGTGTGCGTGCGTGTGTCACTGTGTATGTCAGTGAGAGAAAAGGTGTGTGTGTGTGTGTGTGTGCGTGTGCGTCACTGTGTACGCGAGAGAGAGAGAGAGTGTGTGTGTGTGTGTGTGTGTGTGTGTGTGTGTGTGTGTGTGTGTGTGTGTGGTGTGCACGCTTCCAGCTGCAATATGATATTAGATTATAACCGATTCAGTTGCATACATGTATTGATATTTCATTCCTATCAGACCCGGCATCGCAGTCTGCCGTTATTTCGTTGTTGCTCTTGTTGAATATTCTCATATTTTACAAACATGCGCGCACACACTCAAGCACACACACACACACACACACACACACACACACACACACACACACACACACACACACACACACACACACACACACACACACACACACACAGAGAAAGAGAGGGGGAGGGGTGTTAAAAAAAAGGGCTGTGGGAACGCGTTAGACTGGGGGAGGAGCACTGCCTGAGCAACAAACATCAGTGGGACTTGACAGAGATTTTGGGAGGGACACTGCCTTCGGTGTTGAAAAGCGCCGGCGGGACGATGTCGTCGCTGTGAAATTAACAGGAATGCAAATACGAGCAGCGAAATGTCGGCTAAAGGATTGCTCAGCCCAAGTTTATAACATGCAGATATAGCCACGAACGTGTTGTGTGTAGGCCTACATATTCATGAACCCCACCGAGCGCACGCGAATAGTGTGATGTGCCAAAGCTGACGGTGACACAGCCCTGTGGCCATAGGGCAATACATAAAATCGTCATGCATATTTTAACTGACCTCTGCGCTAGCGTAGCCCCCCGTCCGCTGTGCTTTCTTCATGGCGCTATGGTAGTTTGTGTTGATCTGTAAATCTAGTGGTGTATTGCTTCTTGTATGCGGCAGAATTCGAATTTAATCAGTCATTCCACATGGGGCTTCCATCATCGCTGGCCGGTCACCAGCGGAATAATATTGTGGTTCTCTTCATGGTTATGATCAAGGACCCTTGTCGTTATTACCCATCTTCCATTATTTTATGCTCTCAAATCGTTTTGACCTCACACCTACCATCATACTACTTAGACACCTGCACAGTAGCATCATCTCACATCCTGGCGCTGATCCAACAGCCTCGGAAGGTTTTACACGACACAAATGTGGATCAGGAGCCGGCTGGTGTGGCCGGCAACCCAGTTCACGTTTTAGCCCGAAAAATCCACCTCATTAAACTTGAGGTAGCCTGCCTGCTGCCCCTTACCCGTGGCTGGGCGGGGGGGGGGGGGGGGGTGTTGAAATGTAGACAGCCGTTGAGAAGAATTTTAAATTTCGCCCTCACATCCTGCAACGGCACTGTATCGCATTCAGAGCTCTACTATTCATTAAGCTAGACTATTTCCAGCGTACAGGCACACTCACAATCTCAACAGTTCCACAAAACATACGTTTGCGTCTGTGAAGCGTAAAAAAAAAAAGAAAAACCAACTTGGACTACGACGAGAGTTCCCTGCCAGAACGTGCCACCTCTCTTGTTTCTGTCTGTATCGACAGCGCCTTCTGGCAGGGAATCCTCGACGGCCGCAGACAACGACGACACTTGAAAAACAACAACAAAAACAGCGGCAGCAGCAACAACAACAACAGCAACAACAACAACAACAACAACAACAAGCTGATTGGGAAGGAATCGAGTTCGCCGAAACCCAGTTTGTGTTTGTAAAGTTCGCAGTGGCCGGTGTCGTAGAATATTTCGGAACCAGGATAAATCGGAACCGGTTCCCATAAATCCTAGGATATTTCGGAACCATTTCCATTTATCCCGCACCTGGCAGACAAAATTCATGTGGGCTAATGACCACCTAGACGGTTCCGAAATATGCTGGTGGTTTTCAAATATCCTGTCACTAGAGTCAGGATAAATCGGAATGGTTCCGAAAAATCCTGCCACCAGGGCCAGGATAAATCGGAATGGTTCCCATTCGTCCCGGTTCCGAAATATCCTGTGACACCGGTATTGTTTTTTTGTTTGTTTTTTTTTTGTTTTGTTTTTTCTCGTGGTGACGACCGTGACATTCGTTCGGAGATTTCCCACACGAAGCGCTGATGAAGGTCAACTCTGATATGCGTATATGTAATGCAATCTGTTTTCCCCCTTACGTATTATATGTGGACACACGTTTCAGCGTATGAGGTGATTTTTTTTTTTTGGGGGGGGGGGGGCATTAGCCAAACCAAACCACTCATTGTTCATTCGAAATTTCGTAAAACTTCGTAATTTTTTTTCTTCATTTTATTTTCCGCGCAAAGAACTTTCATAAGAATTTTCGTGAGATTTCCATAATTTCCTTAGAACTAGAAAGTGTATGAGAACCTCCGTAAAAATTTCATATGAATTTCTCTGAAAAGATTTCTCATAGAATTTTCAAAAGAACGTTCGTGAATGTTTTCATAATTGTGATAAGAAGCTTCGTGAAAATGTACCCAATTTTATAATAATGTAGTACGTAAGCCGCATTTATAAATACGCGAGACCGGAAATGAACGAGCCGAACGTGCGTGTTACTGTTACCGGCTGGCGTCGCTCAGCACGTGCTGGAACGAGACGCACGTGTTCCGACAGTGCTCGGTACTGTCCGCTTGGGGTTTGACATGACCGGCAGTCAACGTTCTCAGTTATTGATCCCAGTAGTACACTGTGCAGGCAGTGATTGATTTGTTTTAGGGTTTGTTTGTTTTTTGGTTGTTGTTTTTTTTCCCCCGATCAGCTTATTGTTTGCTTCATTGTTGTGTGTTTTTGTACGGATCGTTGGGGTGATTTTTTTTCCTGCTCTGTGTGTGTGTGTGTGTGTGTGTGTGTGTAGTGGGCTGAGTTTGGCAGGTTTACCCTTTAAGCGAGCTTAAAGCCATAGCCAAATAGTGTTCAGTCAGTGCCATGGTCGGATCCAAAATAATCTGGAAACAATGATGCAAACTGAAACACCTAAACTGACGTAACTATGAGATATAATGTTTTTGTGCCCCTGTAGATGCAGTGTATGAATGAATGAATGAATGTTTGTGTGTGTGTGTGTGTGCTGTCTGTTAATTGGCTATGTATATATACTTTCACTGCAAGCGGACGTCGCGTCAGTGACGAGGCACCGTGGTAATCAGATTATATCCATATCAAAGCGTTCTCCTTTGCACGGTACTGTGTCGTCAATAAGAGAATAAAGCCCTGTTGGTGTGTGTGTTCTCCTGTTATTTGTGTATTATTATAAAATGTTTCGCTTTAATCGTCATTTTGTTTGTCTGCTGGTTTGGTTTTGTTGGCTCGTTGAGTTTTCTTGGGGGAGAGAGAAAGGACCCTGTTTTTGAATTCACAGCAAGTGGGTATGCAGTAACGGTTTCTTCCTCTCCCTGTTTCCCCCTATGTTTTTCAAAAGAAGTGCGATTTTGTTCAACCCGTCTTTAAGACACCGCTATGCGACGCAGTTAGTAAGCATGCATGCCAGGTCTGACTTCTCGCAGCGTTATTGCGGTAATGCGAAGCTTGTCTGCATAATTCGATCCCAAGCTGTCTGGGGCCGTGCTATTGATGCGACCCCTCGGTAGGGCATGTCAGAAGATGAGATGACATACATCCGTCCTCACGAGTCGATGACCCTTCATGTCTGCTTCTAAGTCACGACATTTCTCGCAAGAATTCCTCTCTCTCTCTCTCTGGCTATGTCACTGCTGTTCACCTGCACATGCATCACTAAATTTTACTTAGTGCCAAGTACCCACATTCACCTTTCATCAATATGAATAACGTTCTTTTGTCTGTGTATGATATGTGTACAAATCACTCGTCGTCATTCTTGCCCACTTCTGTAGACATTTTCACATTATTTCCGTTTACGATTATGTTCTGCATAGATGCGTGCGAATAATACATGCGTGATGTTTGTGTATTGGTGATGGGGTATGGTGTGTGTGTGTGTGTGTGTGTGTGTATGTGTGTGTGTGTGTGCTGTCCTTACTTTGTTTGTTTGTTTGTTTGTTTGTTTTTGTTGTTTAATTTTACAGTAGTATTAGCTCATGTAGTGTAGCAACGGCAAGTTTTAAAATTGGTATGAATATGCCTGTAACTACTACCGTTGTAAAATAAAGGTTCTCTCTCTCTCTCTCTCTCTCTCTCTCTCGTGCATATTGTAGTGTTCTTCCGTTCCGTTTCCGTTTTTGACTCACGTGTTTAACAAAGTGAGTGCAGTAGCCCTCCATCGCCTGTCTGTCCGTCGTCTGACTGTGACAAAGTTCACATTGGCTTTTTCTCAGGATTTATAAATAGTTGGAACACCAAACTTAGCACAAATGTAGTTGGTTACAAGGGCTTTCCAAACATTTCATATTGAATGAGCTCCCTCAGAGGTCAAGATCACAGGGTCATAGTAGAAGTTCCAGAAATTTTTTTATGTTTCTCAGCAGCCACAAACTCCACGCAACACAACTTACTTACTTACTTAGGCCCCTGGCTCCACGTGGAGCATAGGCCATCGACAACCCTTCGCCATCGCACTCTGTTCTGGGCTATTCTTGCCACTCCAGTCCAGTTGGTCCCCTGCTTATATAACTCTGCCTCAGTGTCCCGCCTCCAGCTGTTGCGAGGCCGGCCTCTCTTCCTTTTCCCCTGCGGGTTCCATGTCAGGGCTTGGCGTGTGGTGCTGGATGCTGGCTTCCTGAGGGTGTGTCCAATCCAGCCCCACTTCCTCCGCAGGATCTGCTTGGCCGCTGGTTCCTGCCCTGCTCGCTCCCACAGCTCTTCGTTCCGGATCTTCTCTGGCCATCGGATGTTGAAGATGCGCCTCAGACAGGTGTTGAGAAATGTCTGGATCTTCTGCTGCATCGTCTTCGTTGTCCTCCATGTTTCGCATCCGTAGAGCAGAACTGACTTCACATTGGAGTTGAAGATGCGAAGTTTGGTTCTTATGCTGACAACTTTGGATGCCCAGATGTTCTTCAGCATGACCATTGCTGCTCTTGCCTTGCCGATTCTGGCTGTGACGTCTCGGTCTGTGCCTCCCTGTCCATCAACCACACTCCCCAGGTAGACAAATGACTCCACCTCCCTGATGGGCTCTCCACCGACTGTGACTGGTGTGTTGGCAGTGGTGTTGATCTTCATCAGCTCGGTTTTCCTCCTGTTGATCTTGAGCCCTGTTCCGGCTGATGTGGCTTCCAGGCATGTAGTCTTGTCCTGCATCTGGCTGTGGCTGTGAGACAGGAGCGCCAGGTCGTCCGCAAAGTCGAGGTCATCCAGCTGCGTCCAGAGTGTCCACTGTATCCCGTTTTTCCTGCCTGTTGTGGTGGTCTTCATGATCCAGTCGATGACCAGGAGGAAGAGGAACGGGGACAACAGGCATCCCTGGCGGACTCCGGTCTTCACCTCGAAGCTTTCTGACAACTGGCCGGCATGGGCAATCCTGCAGCTCATGTCTTTGTAGGTGCACTGGATCAGGGAGATGATCTTCCCGGGAACTCCATAGTGCCTTAGCAGCTTCCACAGCGCCTCTCTGTCTGCACTGTCGAAGGCCTTCTCATAGTCTATGAAGTTGATGTAGAGGGGGGAGTTCCACTCCAGTGACTGCTCAACGATGATGCGTAGGCTGGCGATCTGGTCAGCGCAGGACCTGTTCCTGCGAAAGCCCGCCTGCTGGTCTCGGAGCATAGGGTCGACTGCCTCCCTCATCCTCTCCAGTAGAATTCTGTTGAGAACCTTGCCTGGCACTGACAGGAGCATGATCCCTCGGTAGTTGCTGCAGTCCCTGAGGTCCCCTTTCTTTGGCAGCTTGATGACGATCCCTTCTTTCCACTGGGCTGGCACCTCTTCCTTCTCCCAGATCTTGCTGAATAGGCTGTGCAGCATGTTGACGGCTGTCTCTGTGTCTGCTTTGATGGCTTCTGCTGGTATCTCGTCCGGCCCTGCAGCTTTCCCATTTCTCAGTGTCATGATGGCTTTCCTGACCGCCTTAGAGGGCTTGTCGCAGTTGATGGGTAGTTCTGTCTCAGCTGGTGTTTCAGGGATGGGGCGATTTAACAGCTCCCTGAAGTGTTCTGCCCATCGCTTCAGCTGTTCCTCAGTTGTTGTCAGTGGGTGCCCGTTCTTGTCCTTCACTGGTTTGTCTGTCTGCTGAAATTTGCCCGCGAGCTTCTTGGTCACCTGGTACAGGTCTTTTAGGTTCCCTTGTCCAGCTGCTTCCTCTGCTTGATTGGCCAGGTCGTCGATGTAGTCCCTCTTGTCCTTTCTGGTGCTCCTCTTCACTTCTCTGTCAGCTGCTGTGTATTCTTCCTGTGCCTTTGCCTTAGCTCTTCTTGTTCGGCACGCAACACAAACATGGCGTGAAAAGCTGGTGTGAAAAGCTTTCAAGTGTACAATTTATGTGACCTTGACCTCAGGGCTCAAGGTCACAGGGATTGTGTCAGTTTCGGAAAGTAAACTTTGGTAGAACGTTAGCTTTATCTGTATTGACAGTTGGTAAGAATGCCTTTGTGGGTGACCTCTGGTGAAGGTCAAGGTCATAGTCACACGTGAGTCATAAAGATTTTGCCGTTCTAGCTTTTGTAGCGACACACGCGCACGCACGCACACACAGTCACGCGCATGCACACACAGGCTGTCGACAAAAGGGCGGTGCCCGTGAAATTTAAATAACATTCCTCTGGCTTGAACTCTAAACTATTGATTGACTGCGGTGACATGGCTTTCCTTCCTAAGGATTATTTCCTGTTTCGCTTAATTTGTCCCTCCCCCCCCCCCCCCCCTAGTTGTGTGCGTTGCATAATTGTGTTTACAATACGGCCTATCCTTGACTTGCGCAGAGTGGCATTCTAAGACAGTCTACAGTTCAGCCCGAAAACTCGTGTTCTCTCTGGTGCACAGCACGGGTTAGGGACAGAAGAGAACGCAGGCTACCTACCTCACGTTTGAGGTGGAATTTTTTTTTTTTTTTTGCGGTAAAGCATGAACTGAAAAGGCCGAAAACACTCGTCGGGCGCAACAGACTGTGAATGGCGGGGTAGAGGTTTCCACATAAAGTGACGCTTAGCAGCAGCAGGCTTTCACTGCTTCGTCATCCAGCCCTGCGGTGCCTCGAGCGTCTGAGACGAGGATGATCGTACCACACCATACTGTACCTGTCACAGTCGTGGGACTAGGCCGAGAAGTCACGTGCTCGCCGCTGCATAGCACCGGTTGGGGACGGCGCTCAAGCTCAGTATCTCTGAGCTGAGGTGGAGTTTTCGCGTGAAGTAGATAACCTGTGTCTTAGCGTGTTTATGAAGCCGCCTTTTTGTTGTTGTTGTTGACACGATGACTTAGTCATTTCGTTCTTACAACACGTACACTGACAGGCTGGCAACGTATTTGAAATTTTTGCAGTTCTAATTTCTGTCATAACATTTGATTTGCCTTTATCGTAATGGTCTTTGATTTTATGATTTTATGAACAGAATTTCATTTCACTAGATATTGATACTCTTATTGCGCCAGATACTGCGCTGCATGGCCTTTTCCTCATGGCCGGGAGCCGGGGTGGCCGAATGGTAGAGCGTTGGACTTCCAATGCTCGGGTAGTGAGTTCGAATCTCGGCTGGGGCCAAATACATGTATTGTGCTGGCTTTTTCATCGTTGCCCCGTCTTTGATATCACCCTTATATGGTGGAAAAGGACGTTAAACTCCCAAACACCCACCCCCACACTTTTCCTCACATCCCCGTCTTTCATATCACCCATAGGTGCTGGAAAAAGACGTTGATCTTTTAAAATCTGTATGTTCTTAATGAGTTCCGAAAGCTTGGAAATCCCGCGCTGTTTACCAAAGGAGTAACGTTCCTTTTGGACATTGCGACCATTTTCGTGACTTTGCGGCTTCTGAGAGTTGAGAAATATGACTATCTTCGGGCTAACCCTCCCATACCTGTACTACACGTCGATACAGCCAAGTCGCTAAAACACACACACACACACACACACACACACACACACACACACACACACACACACACACACACACACACACACACACCGCCGCCAATCAGCGCTCTCTAGTTGGTCTTCAGTCCGCAACTAAAGAACGTCGTAGCCTGCTCAGTACACGGTACGCTTCTACGTATGTACATCAACACATGCGCCAACCAGAGTCGCCATAATGGTTTCAGATGCTGTATTGTGTCCTAAGTGACTGAATCTGGTGCATGGATTAAGCGCATTCAGTGAAAAGTGTTCCACGACGCTATGTCTGACAAACGTATTGAGACTTGAAACACCTAACCACCGTCCCTTCTTTTTTTTTTTTTTTTTTTTTTTTTTTTTTTCGGGGACGAAGACGGGGGCTGAAGAGGTCTTCTTTCATTTGAACTCGTTGTGGAGGGGAGGGAAGGGGCGACTCTGAGGGGGAAGTTGTCGAATGTGGTGTATAATTCAGTCGTAAAACACGTGACTTTCTTTCGGTTTCCACAAAACACACGAACATTAGTATGCCTTTCTGCTCTAACACACACACACACACACACACACACACACACACACACACACACACACACACACACACACGCGCGCGCGCGCACGCGCACGCACGCACGCACGCATACGGCTGCCTTCTGAAGGAGAGAAGAAGAGCAACATGTGACCTTCACCTTAAATACATGTATGTTTGCACCAGACAGCCAGCGTCTGGAATTCAGATGTCCAGCCTCTGCACGTGGTTATCGATCACATTTCCACTGCTTTTTAAAAGACGCGTGCTGTGGCCTAAACCAATCACCAGCTTTCCGTTCTTTGCTCGTGCCCGTCAATTATTATTGCTGGCTTGTGCCAGTCCATTATTATTATTATTATCATTGTTATTCTATATTATTGTTACTAGCTGATGCACCCGGCTTCGCCCGGGCTGCTGATGTGACATGTGTAATAAGTGTTTTCTGGTCTCCCTGTTTGCCGATACCTTGTGGAAAAGGGCGTGAAACTCTAATTTTCCGAGATTTGTTTTCCCGCTATAATGTTTGCGCCCCCTCTACCCCCCCCCCCCCCCCCCCCCCGAGTACAGCCACCAAAATCGTGATGTGAACTCTAGGTTGTGTTTTCTGATAACCCTGTTTGGCGATGCATGATGGAAAAGGACGTTAAACTCCGATTTTCTGTTTAAAAAAAAAAATCCGCGAGAATGACCCCAGGGTTCCCCTGAGTACACCCACCAATTTTGATCTCGATGTGAGATGGGGGGGGGGGGGGGGTAGGGGATGAGTATTTTTTTATGATGTTTACGTCCATCGTTATGCCCATCTTACATTGCCATTTCGTTTTGCTAATGATGCACTCATGATCATGACATCAGTCCTGCACTGTAAGATTAGATAAGATAGATAAAATATATTCGCTTCTTAGTTACAATTAAGAAGAATTCTCTTGGCTCCTCTTCATAAAAACACATGTATACACGAACATACCATGGAAATACAAAACTGACATGCACATTCACAAACTCAGTCATTGGCTAAAACACAATTTAAGAAATAGGCATTGGCTTTGCCTCACATTAAACTATGTCAAACAAGCACTAAGAGTAACAATTAAAATGGAAGGGCAGGCCTAACATAGGATACAGATCACAGTCATTCACAGATAACAGCTCTCTATGCGGGTACATCAGAAGATGCGTAGTACGTAACGCTGTGACGCCGTGAAGCATGAAAGGGGCTAATGCCACCATTGTTATGCTCACAGATCGTTCTGTGCTGTTCTCGTGGTATCTATCATCACATCACTTATTAGACACACTGGACAGTGACAGCGTCTGTAATGCTGGCGCTGAGAAAACAGAAGCGTACTCCGTGGCGCGGCCGCGACCACACTGAGCGCTCCAGTAGTGTGACAACGGTCATAGAATTTGAATGTTCGGCCGCTCGCGCAAAGTGTAAATAACGTTGTATCGCACTAAGAGCTGTACCAGTTTCTAGCGTGCAGACGCACTCCCGAGCGAAACTGTTCCAAAACATATGTTGGCTTTACAAAGGTGGAGTTAGCCCGCGTAAAACATATGATGAAAAAAAAGAAATAAAAGAATACTGAATACAAAACAACACGCACACGCACACACACACACACACACACACACACACACACAACACACACACACACGTGCGCGCGCGTGCGCGCGCACGCACAAGATGTAAGATTTAAGATAGGATTTTATTTTCCTTTTTCCATTTTTGGGGTATGGAGTATACCCCCCCACCCCCCACCCCCCACCCCCCCCCCAAAAAAAAATCAAACAAACCAAGACCACATAATTATACACAGAACGATACGACAGAAGATATATGTACAACACACGTAATCTATACACAGGAAAGCGCAACCATGTATGAAACCTCTGAAACAGCTCACACACACACACACAAACACACACACTCACACACACACACACACACACACACACACACACACACACACACACACACACACACACACACACACACACACGGCCTGCAGGCACGCGTCTTGCTGACGTGAAAGACACTCAGCCGTGAGTAAATGATGTCGGTTGTTGACCAGAGTTATTCGATCAGGTGCAAGTGTTCTGCATCTAGAGCAAAGACGTCATACGGTTTTGTTTTGTTCACTCGAAGGTCATGGAACTACAAGGTTTTGCGTAAATTTAGTTTAAAAAAAAAAACTTTTTAGTTATGGCTGGGGGGACTATTGTTTTCATGTCTTTGTGTCTGTCGACCTGTAAACAGTTCATTTTTTTGCATCAGGGGAAATAAAGCAAAAGAAAAGAGAAGAAGTCGGTCAGCATATTAACCCTCAGAACTTGAAGGGAATCTCAGATGTACGTGATGACGTAGACAAACATGACGTGAACAAGTGAAACAGGATCGGTGCCTTTACGCATGCAATCATTCGTCGACCCACAAGCATCTGTTGCATCTTGTTTTTTGTCCGCTCTCTAGCCCAGAACAACTTATTTTGTTACGGATGCAAGGTCACGCGAGCTCAATGCACGACAACATGCGACAGCGTGAATCTTTCTCATTCGCCGATCAATGTCTCAGGATGACACCAAGGGATTTGTCGGCCGCGGCTGCCCAGCCTCGAACACAGTCTTTTATATGCAGTGCCGAATGCAGACAGATCGCAAAATAATGGGACATCGAGGGATACGTATGCATGTAGGTTTTCCAAAACTGCTTGTTTTGTTGTTAGAAGATTGCCACGGAGTCGTTCTTTATTCAGGAAAAGTAGTAAGTTTTGTGGCACCGAAGACAGTGATGTTACGGGCAATGCCGGATTTTGGTGGGTTAGTTTTGGTTTAACGTTCCCGCCACGAGAGTGAATAGGCGGATTATGGGGGGAAGGGACGGCTACAAAAAACAAGATCCATGATGATGTCATGTTACCAAACTATTCGGTAAACTTCAGGGCCCGTATGTAAACGTCGAGGTTAATTTAACCCACGGCTACGGGCCTAACCCAGACTAGGACAAAAGAAACCCAAAAGCAAAATGAATAAAAACTGAAGCGAAGAAAGGAAGGGAAAAAAAATTCCTATAACGGCTCAGGCACCTTCCTGGAATGGGCCCGCTTCCTGATATAAAACAAAAAACAACAGAAAATTTAACCCTGGAGCTAGTTTAGTTCGAGGTTAGACTCTGACCCGAGGCTAAAAGCCCTAACCTGGACTAGTACATACGGGCCCAGACCAGTCCCAGCCACTCCGTCTTACACGAGTGCACAGGTTTGCCCTGAACTAGATTCTGGTGAATTTATACATACAAGAAACGACCTCCTGTCCCTGTCACCTCCTTCTGCTCCCAACGCCCACATACACGGGGTGTAATCAAAATGGTCACGAGCGTTTCCGGTGCTACCCCGCTTTCGAAGTTTCAACACTGATTGCTCGTACGTCAAGCCATATGTTTGACTAAATACAGCCACGCACACGTCTCTGCATCGTGGTAATGCGTTAGTCAAAGTCATTATCTAGTTGTCACAGTGGAAGTCTCTCTCAGTTCCAGGGGCTGATGCTTCCATATTAATTTTATGCTCACAGGTCGTTCTGTGCTGTTACCTCCTTGGTATCTATCATCGCACCACGTAGACACAGTGACAGCGTCTGTAATGCTGGCACTGAGCCAACAGAAGCGTACTCGATGACGCGGCGAGCGCACCGGTTGAGCGCTCCAGGGCCCGTATGTAAAACTCGAGGCTAATTTAACCCACGGCTATGGGCCTAACCCAGACAAGGACAAAAGAAACCCCAAAACAAAATAAAATGAAAAAGGAAGCGAAGAAAGAAAGACAAAAATCCTGTAACGGCATAGGCGCCTTGCTGGAATGGAC
>JACVVK020000005.1:5297500-5315000 GCA_018292915.2 Batillaria attramentaria | reverse complement strand
TATTGACTAAACTTTCTCCCCACCGGCTGGCGCACGTGAGCCCGTAGCGTACGCTGCTGTATCAAGCCCGGCGATCGTGTGTACAGAACAGTACAGCACAAGCGGTAGCGGGGTGCACGCCGCTTTTAGCGTTCAGCGGGTGTCCCAGGCCTGGCTGAAGCCACCACCCGGATCTACTACATGTGCTGCAACTGACTAGAGTGGTCTGTTGTGTGCGGAACTTCACCTCCTCTTGGCCAGCTGGTAAACCCCGCATTGTGAGCGGACCAGCTGTGGGAGCTATTTGCAGGGTATACACTTTCCAACCAACTTTTTTCCTTTCTTTTTTTAATCGCCAGCAGTGTCACCACTTGTGTAGCTAGGCTCACAACTCCATGCGCGCAGCAGTTTTGAGTTGGTTGCATGCTTGTGCGCATGAACTGAACGACTGGGAAACAAGGATACACCGCCGACATCGTGGGAATTTGTGTTACCATATGTTGTGAAGATCTTTGTCGACCTCGCCGCCCAGGGCACCATGAAGTCGTGCGAGAACTGTGCCAGCCTCAAGGGTTGCCTGTCGTGTCCCAATTACTTTCGTTTTGACCACTTGGACTCGGCGGAGAACACGGCCAGATCGGAGGGGGTGCGGTCCGTCCCTCTGTCGCCGGCCTCGGCCGATATCGTGTGCATGGACAGCCCTGGTAAGTCGCCAAACTTTTACTGATGTGGCTAGTGCTATCTAGTCAGTGTCGGACAGCGTAGAAAGCTGTCCGGCTTTGGTTCCGTTCTGTTACTCGCAAATTACGCGTGTCTGGAGGCTGTTCCGAAGTTTTTTTCTTATGGGGTAGGCGCGTGCATAGACGGTGTGTGTGTGTGTGTGTGTGTGTGTGTGTGTGTGTGTGTGTGTGTGTGTGTGTGTGTGTGTGTGTGTGTGCTCTCCGTAGTAGTGGATACATTGTGTGTGTGTGTGTGTGTGTGTGTGTGTGCTCTCCGTAGTACATGTAGTGGATACATTGTGTGTGTGTGTGTGTGTGTGTGTGTGTGTGTGTGTGTGTGTGTGTGTGTGTGTGTGTGTGTGTGTGTAGAAGCCTATTCAGTCACAGTTGTGTGCCACGGTATGTGTGTGTGTGTGTGTGTGTGTGTGTGTGTGTGTGTGTGTGTGTGTGTGTGTGTGTGTGTAGAAGCCTATTCACAAGTCGCATATCACTAACATCGTCTTTGTGTGCCTGCGTGCACGCGGCCGGTTTGTCCGTGTCAGTTCTAGTTGTCCGGGCATGCATCAGTATATATTTAGAACCTTACCCACAAGCCTACTAGCCACTACCATCAGTGTCTGACCACTGGCTTTGCATACTGGCTTGAACCAGAGATACGTAAGCGTGTGCTGACTGGTAACTTACCTGTGTCTGCTTGGAAAAGCAAAGGCTTTGGCTTTTGTTCTCCAACTTAGGGCAACCACTGACTTGCATTTACACAGTACTCGCCGTTTCATGCTATCGTCAGCACTGAAGTACTTTTCACCTTTGGCCTCCTTCCGCGTGTGTGTAGCCAGCCCGTCACTACATGTATCTTCAGTGGCGCAGCGCTGGAAGTGGAACAATCGTACATGCACAGGTATCTGAGGGGACTTTGAAAAAAATCTGTTTTTGACGTTTTCATACAGATACACAATACACAGTTGCACTAAGACATATATATGTAATATAGTCAGACGGGTATCGTTCAGAGAAAAAACACAAGGTACATGATCTTCATGTAATCATACATACATACATACATGCATACATACATACATACATGCATACATACATACAAGTACACACTGTGCATGTTGGCATATTTTTTGTTTTTTAGGTACGTGAATAGTGAGACTGGAGTTAGTATGAACCATCGTATTTAGCGGGGGCTTAGTGCTCAGGTATTTCAAGCCCCCCCCCCCCCAATCCCTCCCCCTACACAGACACACACACACACACACACACACACACACACACACACACACACACACACACACAGACACACACACACACACACACACCCCGGCCTCGCCCGAAACCTAAAGGATATAATTATATCCAGTGTAATGTAGGTTAGAAGGTCAAACTTGGTGATGCTGTCTCTTTGTCGGTCACATTTGCATGGTTAGTCGACTTACTAAGGTGAGGGTGTAGTGGAGGTTATGAACACTGACTCGAACGCTCGGGGTAGTTTGTTGCTTGGATACTGTTGTAAACAGTACAGAAAAATCAGGAACAATAAATGCGCCAGCATGTCATTGGTAGAAGTGTGTGTGTGTGTGTGTGTGTGTGTGTGAGAGAGAGAGAGAGTTATTGTACAAATATTATATTAATTTTACAATGTACAGTCCGTTGCGACAAGTTTAAGTCAGTTAGGGAAGGAAAGGAATTCAGAATGAACACTGATTAGTGATATCAGCATACAAGCACGGAGGTAACCACACACACACACACATACACACACACATACACACACACACACACACACACACACACACACGCACACACACACACACACGTGACAGAATGAGAGCGCGCGTAGTTGACCAGCATACGTTTCCCGTTATCCAGTGAAGTGTGTGTGTGTGTGTGTGTGTGTGTGGGGGGGGGGTTACATTAGTTCCTGCATACCATCTATCGGTTCCCATTCACACCACGTGTATGCATGTGTGCTTGTTACCGGCAGTTCCAGTAACAGTACTCTGCCATGGTCTCTCAGTTGAACAGGTGGGGATGGACGGTACTCAGTACAGACAAGACAGCCTGGGGAGCGTGTGTGTGTGTGTGTGTGTGTGGGGGGGTGGGGTGGAGCTGTTGTCGCATCTAACACATGTATGCATAAAAGTCATAGACACTCTTTTCCCTTTTCGTCAAGGATGTAATCATTTCATTTCGACATAGTATTTAACAGTTTTATGCCATGAAATGTTTCAACCATTGCATTGCCTCAACTGACTGTGTGTCGTTGCAGTCGTGGAAAGGTTGGCAGGTTTCATTTTGTACCCTCTCGCCCCGAGCACGACAAAAGAAAAAGACCAGACGGAAACCCTGTAGTGGGCACGGCCGTGTCTCTGACAGTGCACGTGACACATGTCGCACGTGCCTCGCAGCTTGTTCGTTGTGGACTCGGACACTCAGTCACTTCAACAGGGCGAGAAAAAACTGAGAGAGAGAGAGAAAGAAAGAAAAAAAACTAACAAAAACACACACACACACAGACGCAATTAGCTAGTTTTCACTGCTGAAGTGGCTCTCTAGTGTTTGTATAATGCGGTTAAATGAGCAGCGCTGATTGAGAGGCAGTTTAACCCCCCCCCCCCAAAAAAAAAAAAAAAAAAAAGTGGGGGGGGGGGGGGGGCAGTTCTGCATGTTTTGATCGACAGCTCATACGTAGTAGCCGACAGCGACCTTTTTTTTTGTTGTTGCTCCAGTGTTACATATCTTGAGTGGTATTTGTAGCAGCAGAGGTACGCGTAATCATCTCGTTTATATGTGAGTCTCTGGTACATCTGGCATCAAGTCAAATGAGCAAGAAGGTAGCCGTGTTTGTCGAGCGGTAGAGCGTTGGATTTGCAGTGCTCGGGTCGTGAGTTCGAATCCCAGCTTATCTGTGGTTGAATATTTATGCCGGCCTTTTTTCTTGTTGCCCCGTCTTTGATATCATCCATGTTTGGTAGAAAAGGACGTTACACCCTCAAACACCCACCTACCCACCCCGTATGAGGAAAAGAGTCAATTCTCGTTGCTTTTGACCGTCTTTTCCCTTAGGGTGGTGATTCCTGTTGAGGCCAAATATTCCTTCCTCGCACATAGTCATGTTAGTGCTGCAGCTGTGCATAGCCTAGCATAGTCTCTGTCTGTCTGCCAGCACGCCCCGTTTTCCTTCACCAGCAGTATGGCATATATAGATCTTGCCTTCCGCAGCTCTAGGTCTATTGACCGGCCTGTAATACTGTGTCCTTGGCGAGAGCGACTAAATCCCGGAGAGTGTGACGCTGGAACTGCTGCAGCAGGGTGGGACGGAGTGATGCAAGATGTTTCCCGCATGTGATGTCTGAGCGCCTTCAGCTGCGCGTCTGTCGCGAAGCTGATTGATTCGACAATTCCGGTGAACTTAATCGGTGAACCAGATGAACTGTAAGCTCAGGCAGGCACATCATGTGTTTTGCGGCGTGCTGTCTGTCATTTGTCAGTTCTTGTTTTCTATATTTACATTTGGGGGTGTCTGTTGAGTTTATCACTGATTTGAATGATCTGATAGCTCGTGTGTGTGTGTGTGTGTGTGTGTGTGTGTGTGTGTGTGTGTGTGTGTGTGTGTGTGTGCCCAAGTCAAGCACGCTTGTGCATTGGACGTATCGGGGCGTGTGTGTTCGTGCGTGCATTTGTGCGCGTGTGTTCGTGCGAGGTGCGTGCATGTGTTTTTGTGCGTGTTTGGCACACTATCTACACTAGCCATTCCACACAGAACAGATAGCGTAAGGAAGAGAGAATTTTTGCTGGTGA
Source organism: Batillaria attramentaria (assembly GCA_018292915.2). Taxonomy (NCBI): domain Eukaryota; kingdom Metazoa; phylum Mollusca; class Gastropoda; family Batillariidae; genus Batillaria; species Batillaria attramentaria. Next base: position 5,310,498 of record JACVVK020000005.1, on the reverse strand, counting down.
AATTTTTGAAGGCGAGGCAAAAACCTTTATCAGAGGTCTTTGGGTGGGGTGGAGTTTTGATGGCTGTATACTATCTCAAATGGGCACAGTTCAGAAACAACGACTTGACGGGAACAGCACTGAAACGGATTTTGTCAGAAGTAGTAGGCCTACAGCGTACTCTGCATGTACATATTGAGCACACAGAAAATCTTTTTAAAGCATTGCCAAGAAGAGCAGTCCTCGGACGCTTGGCCGCTGACATACGCCGGTTATTATACGAGACGCGATGCACGTGCGGTGTCTCAGGGGACCCAAGGCGTCTGCTACTAGAGCATTTTCTTACACTGTTCTGGCGTGTGTTAGCGGAGACGATCGCGGGCTGGTGAGATGGGTCGTGATCACCTTGGGCAAGCTATCCATTACGTTCCGTCTGATGTGCTTGTGGTCAGATCTCACGGTTTTCGTCGGGTGCTTTGTAACACCACACAGCAGCCGCGTAACGTTAGGTCATTCTAACTACGCCTAGAGGTAGCTGTCTGGCCGGCTGTCTCTGTCTGTGTGTCAGTCTGTCTGTCTGTCTCTCTCTCTCTGTCACACACACACACACACACACACACACACACACACACACACACACACACACACACACACACACACACACACACACACGCCAGGCATTTTGGCAGTTTCAGAGATGGCGTTTTGGAAACATACGAGGGACTATCCGAAACGCGTGTGGGCTTTTCCAAGCGCTGAAATCACACACACACACACACACACACACACACACACACACACACACACACACACACACACACACACACACCTCTTTTCCTGTTGTGAACTGCGCGGACACGCATGCACATGTATACACCCGCTATACGTATGAGAAAGGAGCCACACAGTTCTATACTGCCACAGGTGCTGCATGGGGAGATAAGATGACATCTGGCGACCTGTCCTTTCCGGACTGATGATAATGTATGCCGTGTAGGTCCACATTGCTATTGTCGAGGAGCTCGACTGCGAACGAGTGATGCACGATTCGCTGTCCAAACAGCTTATCGGTACATTGCTTCCATCCTGCACAACCCTTTGTGTGTTCGCTACACCATTGTCACAACTAACTGTGCGGCGTCAGGGGCAGTGAACTAGCCTTTTATGCAGGCCTATTGACTGACCCTGGTTGCGGCGAACTGTATGACATCAGGTGCATTGTACTAGCAATAGTGTGTGGGTCTGTTTACTCAGCTGTTGTCTCTGATTGCGACCTGTAAGTTCTGTTGAGAACGTGGTCTCCGCACTGATAATAATGAAATCAATAATAACAATAATGATAATAATAATTGTATTGATTTAACGTAGACACCTTATCCCAGTTATTTGGTCCAAAGCGAATTGAGGGTGGGTGGGTGTTTGGGTGTTTAACGTCCTTTTCCACCACATAGGGTGACATCAAAGACGGGGCAACGATGAAAAAGCCAGCACAAATATTTGGCCCCGGCCGGGATACGAACTCACGACCCGAGCATTAGAAGTCCAACGCTCTACCATTCGACCACCCCGGCTCCCCCAAAGCGAATTGAACCCAACCGTTGTGTTGATGGTGGTGGTGTGGTGTTCCCGGTCCCTCGCCACATCGAGGTGATCGGAGACAGGCTGTAGAGTTCGTGTTCTGCGTGTAGGATGAGATGGGACCGGCGGAGTCTGACGTTCACGCTCACGTAGGTCACACGCATTGTCTCACACATCGGACATTACAATTATGCAAGTGGTGCGAAAGGTCTGCTCGAACGACGATCGCTAAGGGTTCTAGTCGCAAGGTCTGCATTATTTGGTTCCCCGGGGGGTAGATGATTTCGGTTTTCGTTGCGTTCAACCCGTTGTGTTTGTTGAGAAATCAGACCATTTATCCAATACTTATACGCTCAAACCATACATCTCCGTCAAAGGCAAGGTTATGTTGGCTGAAACTGCACAGCTAGTACATGTAGCCCTGTGGCTTAAACTGTCAGACTTGGACGAGGTGTTTCTACGCGAAGCTTCCTACACGGAAACGGAATACATCACGAGCTTTACTAGGAAAGGGGGGGGGGATGAGGAGGGGGCAAGGAAGTGTTTTAATCGAATGCGCAAACTGACAGGCCCGGCAGGCGGAAAACAGCAGGGCGAGGAAGGGGGGGGGGGGGGGAGAGAAGACGGCGATATGCTAGCAGATCAATACACGTTCCGAAGTGGGTCACGCCCGTGGCGACCTGTATGTGCGGGAGCTTCCAAGCCTTCCCATTGACCTAGAAAACCCTGCTCCGTTCTTTCGGAGTAACAACGGCCTAGTCAGCAAAATCAGGCCACAGCTCTCTCCGGTCACGCAACTCTTTGCTTTGTGTGGAGAAGACAATAGATCTGCTTACGGTCAGTGGTCAGGTAGAGAAAGAAGTGTGGCAACATTGTTGGGGGGGGGGGGGGGGGTAAACCACACGAGTTCAGTGAAGGTGAACGAGGAGAACGGAATATACGAGGAGACGGCAGCTATCACTGGCGAGAAATTAAAAAAAAAAAAAAAAAAAAACAGCGCCGTTTTGCGCAGGAAAAGTGGTTTTTCTGCATATAAACACACACACACACACTCTCTCTCTCTCTCTCTCTCACCGTCACACACACACACACACACACACACACACACACACACACACACACACCGGACCATACGTATATCACACTGCGTATTGTTCAGTGCTGTGTATACACCAGAGCACCTCGGTGTGTCACGCATCAGCCGGCCACTCGGCGATTTTCATTCGATGTACCGGGAAGCAATGATGCGACGAACACTTACCCTACGCTATATTTCATGATGTGAGCCATATATGACGCAACCGCTCGACTTATCGCGGGGGTCATTGCTTCCTGAACTGCTGTGTGTCAGTCGGTGTCGTGCGAAATGTTAGAAAGGGGGGCAAGTGGTCCGTCATTGATGGCCTTGGGGGTCAGCCTCTCTCTCTCTCTCTCTCTCTCTTTTCACATCTTTTGTTTTTCCCCCTATTGTTCTTTACATATTGGTCAATTTTTTTTTTAGTATTGCTTGATATATGTATGTAGTAGCATGGTCGTGTGTGTGTGTGTGTGTGTGTGTGTGTGTGTGTGTGTGTGTGTGTGTGTGTGTGTGTGCTCTACTTAGTTGGAGCTTACTTTGTGTATATATATATAAGTAGCCTAGCAAGGACAAGATGTAAGACAGGTCTAATCTTTTATCTTTGTAAAATAAAGTTTTGTTCGTTCGTTCGTTCGTCCTCTCTCTCTCTCTCTCTTTTTCTCTCTCTTTTTCTCTCTCTCTCTCCGGTTTCGAGCAGGCATATCCGACATAAAAAGTACATTCCAACAGATATTATGATCACATAGATGAATGCTGTCCATTCTGTAATAATGTTCTTGAGAACAAGATTCATTTCTTATTTTGTTGTCCCACTTATGAGGACCTTCGAATTGGCCCATGCCTAGCAAATAGTACAACCGACCAGGTGTGTTAATACTATCAAGCCTCCTTATGACTAGTAGTACTGACCGTGTTCTACAGTCTTGCACAAGTTTGTGTGCAGAGCCTTAAAGCCACGGGGCGTGTGCACTCGACTAGCATGCGCTGTAAACGACCGTTAGGCCAAAAAAAATATATTGTTGTTTTTTGTAACATGGCTAAAAAATTGGGTAGATAGGTAGGGTTTTTGTTTGTTTGTTTGTTTGTTTTTTTGCCACACACACACATCCAAGAACAAAGAAACAGGGTATTAATAAGAAATGATGCTCTGTGAAACTGTATTTAATATTATAACACACTATCTTACCATATTTCGTTCTAATCTTGGGTCCGCGATGGCGCACGACTTTCCTGACGACAGGCGCATGAAAACCGAAACTGGTCGTGCTTGTATTTTTTTTTTTTTTCTCCAGCAGCCAAAAATTTTTTTTAGGGTCGGGGGGAAAAATAGGATCGGTCGGGTTACTAGAAACAATTTTTTTTTTTTTTTTTGCTTTATTTCCTTTGAATCCTCCGTATTTTAACAGGGGCTCGTATCTGTTATAGCCAGTATAGCATTACTTGTAAACTCACCAATTTGAATGGGCCTGTGGCCACACAAATGAACTCATCCATCCACCCGCCCTCCCTCTCTCTCTCTCTCTCTCTCTGGGAAGGCAAGTGATGGTGATTTGGATTTTGAACACTCACAAGCTTTATTCATGCCTACGCCACCAACTGCTTGTTTTTATGAGCACAGTGACACGCCAAACCATTCAGGCGACACACCAACACAGACACGTGCACGTGAAACCCGCTGTGAATCAGCTGACGCTAGTGTGTTGTGTACGGGCGTTGACCTAGTGACAGCGGCTGAAGTTAGCCCTGCTGAAGTTCATGTACCAGAAAACAACAGTGGGACAGACCAACCTAGTGTGAGTGACGCTGACGATGAAGAGCCGCGGCTTGAGAGAGTGCGTGAAGCAGGTTACAGTGTCACCACTATCAAGGACTACGTGTCTGAACTGACAGACAGATCACTTCAACGGAACCTCAGAGACAAAACAAGAAATGTTAGTTTCCGTACCGTGTTTCGCGATCGTTCTGACGACAGTCTAGACACTCTGGTTTGTGAAAGTGATGACGTTGTATTTCAGCTCAAGTGGTCTGCTGCAAGAGAAAAGCCGTCTTTTTATTGGTTTGTCAAACGGGACATCACGCAGATGATAGAAGAGGAACGTCACATCACCTACAAGATGCTGCTCTGGGTTCCTGCTGATCGGGGCAAAATTCAGTGTCAGATTGAGCAAGGACTGACCATCAGTTATGCACACTATTATTGGTGCTGTGAGATACTTCCTTAGCTGACCATTAGAACAAATCCAGAACAATAGTGTACCACACGTGCAGCTGTCAGTTAGACTCCCGTTGTGTTGTCTCACCTATCCGGACACGTGTTTTTCACGCACATGATTAGTGTGGGTTTTTTCACGGACTCTAATATCGCAGTCTGAACGAACTTTCTGTGACTTGGCATCCTTGTCGCACAATGTCGTCTGTTTGATGTATGACGTATTTCTGCATGGCTTTGTAATGCCCCCTCCCCCCTTCCCTTTTTGCAAAGGGCATAACGCCTACGCAATAAATGATCTGAATCTGAATCTGAATCTCTCTCTCTCTCTCTCGTCATTGTTACGTCCAGCAGGTCAGCCGATCGTCCGTGTGCGAAGACCAGCGTAGCTGCAGTTGAACCCCCGGGCATCGGTCGGGATCATTTAGTCGGTCACAGCCCTCTGACACGTCTGTTCGCTCCAAGCGTCCTCCGGTGTAACACGACAGATCCACTCCCACGCAAGAACGACTCCCGGGGCACTTCCGCGTACGCAAAAATGGCGGGGCACTTTCTGTTTTATTTAGGAATGATATCTGGGACCTTCCTTTTTTTTGGGGGGGGGGGGGTGTCTTATGATAGCATAATTTTCTGTGAAATTTCTGCAGTTTTTGACTTGCCTGTGCCATTAATAATGAATTGACCTCCGGGCAAACGCAGGAGCGACTCTTGGCACTTTCGACTCATCCATAAGTTCCTTTTATTGTTGTTGTTTTTTGGGGGGGTTTGGGGGGCCGAATGCCTTCGGCATTTTGATTTCAACGGGCAAGCGAAAGAAAATGGAGGATCTTAAATCAGCAAATACCCTGGAGTCATTTCCACATACGCCAAAGATGTCCTGCGGTTATTCTCGCTGAGAGGTTTATGTGCGTCTTTCACGGGCGAGTGAACAGCCGAGCCGACGGTCATGCGTAAACGTGCAGTCGGTTGTGATAACTTTAACCTTTGGCACTTGTGTGACTGCAGGCAGTTGGTTATAAATTTGGCGTAGTGTCGCTCCTCTAGCAAGGTATTTCTGCGTGTTTTGGACGGCACGTGCCGTTTTAACTTATTCCTTACCAAGTTAAGTATACAAGTTAAGTTAGTCAGTTAAATTGCCTAAGTAAGCCCAAGTATGGAAGGTTCGTTGCTCAGTAACATCGTTGTCTGTTCGCGGACATGATACAAACTATGATTGTGAAACCAAGCTTGAGTCACATCTCATACTACCGCGAAACAAAAATGATTTAAAACAAAAACAAAACAAACAACAATAACCAAACAAAAATACATGGTGCGAAGAAAACGGGAAGGACGGGTAGTCCCCATGCGCGGTACGGTACGTGTTAAGGCCGAACTTGGTGACCTTTCCATTTTCCAGTGCAGTTGCGTCATGCCGGTATCACGTGTACACGTTTCAGCTTGTACATCACTCCGAGTAAATTGAAGGTGTGGTTAGTTAGAGTTTAACGTCCCCGCTACAAGAGTGATTTCGGACGGCCGCCTGCTGGGGGAGGGGGGGGGGGTGTTGTTGCTTTTCTTCTTCTTTTTTGTAGGGCGGAGGGGGGGGGGGGCGTAGGGAAGAAGGGACTGCTACCCTAACCAAGCAGGTCCATCTGAGCACTATTCAGTGCAGAACAGACTGACAACTCCATAAAGGTGTGGAAGGTGACATGATTGTGAGTGTAGCTGGCGATCGGGTTGCATTTTCTGCTTACAGAAAGTCATTAATTAAAGCAATCAACGCGCACGATAGTGATCGTAGTTAAATAGTTTTAATGCGCTTCCACGGGGAGTCATCCGATTAAGCTCAGTTTCCGCACGTCACTCCAGTTACACGTTGAAAAGCTACATTGACGTACGTTGGAAATGAGTCGCCGGAAATCAGTGTTGTTCTGATGAAATTACGGCTCCCTGTGTGGCAGGGTTGGGCGGTAGTTGCCAGCGGTCGTGAGAGAGAAGTGCGTTGTGTGAAGCTGATGTGAAGGTGGCTTCTTAGCAACCGCGAGAATATCCTCGGGGCACCGTATTACGGTTACGGAGACTCTCGGCATGGTTTTCTTTTCTTTTCTTTTTAAATTTTTTTATTTTATTTGTTTACTTATTTATTCATTTATTTTTAGGTTTGCATAGTCAGAATTAACCGGCGACACCTTTTTACGGGCTCAGATTTGAGGGGTGTTTGGGGGTTTAACGTCCTTTTCCACCACATACGGGTGATATCAAAGATGGGGCAACGACGAAAAAGCCAGCACAAATATTTGGCCCCAGCCGGGATACGACCTCACGACCCGAGCATTAGAAGTCCAACGCTCTACCATTCGGCCACCCCGGCTCCCCCAGATTTGAGGGAGGGAGAGAGAGAGAGAGTGTGTGTGTGTGTGTGGGTGTGTGTGTGTGTGCACGTGCGTGCGTGCGTGCGTGTTGTAGCTAGGGGGTGCTGATTATCAGCACACAGATATAAATAGTAATATGACTATATTCTGTAAGTGCCAGTCAACATGTCCGGTTTTAATGGGTCTGTCACATTCTTCCGAATGTGGACACACGTGTGAGACAGACGTACGTCATTAAGCCACAATGACGTACCAATGTACTGCATTGTACGTCAAAGGAAGAACATTTTCACGCGCACGCAAAATAATAAATAAATAAATAAATAAAAATTCAGAAGGTATGAGTAATCCCAATAGCTCCTACGGAAATGATGGGAAAAGACACCACGCCACCTTAGCCTTAGTCACAAGAGAGAGAGAGGGAGAGAGAGGGAGAGAGAGAGAGAACAGCATCCATTGCTCTGTGTGTGTGTGTGTGTGTGTGTGTGTGTGACCACTTTCAAAGGTTCAAAGGAGGATAAATAAAGTTCGACTTCCCAGGAATGCAGATCATGATGGGGAGAAGAAGAACGCATTTGCGCGAGATAAGCAAATTTGATGGGGTGCTTCACGTGCAGTGAACTACATTTTATGGAGGTTCTGGCGGAGAGGATGACCTACATTTTTCACCTTGCGCGCTGTACCCTGCATTGCCTGGCGGCCGTATCCTGCACCTTGCGAACCCGGAAAGGATCGGAATGTCGTCTGCTCGTGTCTTCTCCACGTTGTGACGATGAAAAGGATTTTTTGGACGAACCGACGCGTCATCCGCTGAGGAGGTCATCCGAGTTCATTCTGACACAACGAATAGTTAGAAATATTTGAGTACTTATTCTGGAATTCTTAAATTCCCAAACTTAAATAGCTGATCTGACCCTTCGCACCACTTGCTTGTGATGTGGTGACGTCCCGTGTGTGAGAGAATGCGTGTGGTGCACGTGAGCGTGCGTGCTGGGTGCTTTGAGCCAAGCAGTTGGGTATAGTGTCTGTGCATCATTCACACCTCATGATGATTTGTTTGAGTCTAAGTCGTGAGTGATTGGAGACGGCTCTGAGGGACGGGTAGCAGGAGAAAGGGACGGTTATCCTAATTTTATCAGTCCAACTGAACACTGTTGAATTCAGACGGACTGACAAGTCGGCCACAGTTGATTGATCCTTTGACTGTGATGGACAAGTTACACAAACATGTCGAAGGACACGGGCAGTGGTATGAATAAACACTTTTTTTTTTCTTTTTTTTTTAACACTCTTGTCAAGCTTTGGGGTCGAACCCGCGCACCGAGTTGTCGTACGGATTGCGAGAGCACTGGCAGGCGCAGCAGGGAGCCGATTGCCCGAGGAATATTCATGTGAGGTTTCGGTGTGGAGGGAGGGGAGAGAAGAGATTTTATCGAATCTGTCGATCCATCATGAAGGGGGGGTGGGGGGGGGGGGGGGGCTTTGCACGTAGCTGGACGACTGTCGCCGACCTGATCCAGCAGTACGAGCCGCTCGGGCACATGGAGTGCAGAATTGACGCGTCTTCCTGCTTGCTGCCGAGGCTGGCTGTAAGCGGGTGTGTGCTCTTGTAAAACTCATTAGGTGGCCAGGGAGCGTGGACGTCACGGTTGGAGTTGACTTGCTGCGGTGCATTTTAGGAGCAGGTATATAGGATGGAAGGAAGGTGTGTGTGTGTGTGTGTGTGTGTGTGTGTGTTGGGTAGGGGGAGGGGGAGGGGACAGTCACTTGATTGTTCTGTTTAAAATGTGTGACCCCACGTAAGCTCGCATTTCACTTGCTATGTACCCCTCCAAATTGATGGTAGAGCGTTGGACTTCTAATGCTCGGGTCGTGAGTTCGTATCCCGGCCGGCTGGGACCAGATATTTGTGCTGGCTTTTTCATCGTTGCCTCATCTTTGATATCACCCGTATCTGGTGGAAGAGGACGTTAAACCCCCAAACACCCACCCACCCACCTCTCTCTCTCTCTCTCTCTCTCTCTCTCTCTCTCAGTGTGTGTGTGTGGGGGGGGGGGGGCGGAGTATGACCGCAGGTAAACTCGCATTTCACTTGCTCTGCGCCCCTCCAAAATGAGCTGAGAACGCGTTCTCTCTCGCTCTCAGTGTGTGTCTGTGTCTGTGTGTGTCTGTGTGTGCTTGGCTGCATAACTGTCTGCATTGTATGAACGTGTACGTACTGAGTACATGTACGTAGTCTTGAACCAAAAAGTTCCCCTGCTCTAGAACTTCCTCATCAGTATTGTAGAAACCAAGTTTAAAAAAAAATGTGAGCCTTCGATGCCCGAAACAGTTGTTAAGCCGCACAGCGTACATTAACTGAGATACACCTTGATCCTTGAGCTTCAGTGAGGTAGGTCAGCCTGTGTGGTAAGTCAGTGACCGCGCCGACAGTATATGGAGAAAAGGCACGCAACTTGTCGAGTAATTGGTCTGTTGTTGGCATCCTCGACAAGTAGTTCTTCATACAGCAGTGGGCGTTATCTGTAGCGCGGAGATCTTTGAGATGTTCTGGTCGCACGCGCCAGAGGGCAAAGTGGTGTGTGTGTGTGTGTGTGTGTGTGTGTGTGTGTGTGTGTTGCTGACATGCGCCGAAGTAAATTATTCCGCTTTGGAAATGTTCATCCCGCAGAAAAAAATGCAAAGTAAATGCAATTCCAAGTTCCGGAATTCAAGCAGCTGAACCGACCCTTCACACTACGTGATTGTAATGTGTTGATGTCCGGTGTATGAGAGAATGCGCGTGTGATTCACGTGAGCGTGCGTGTTGGGATCAGTTCACTTACTCGGAAGGCTCGTCAGTCCGACGTGTCATTAGTCTTGCGTGTCGATAGTCCAGTGCTTCTTTAGCTTTTTCCACTCGGACTGTCGACCCTGACGTAGGGCTAAAGACGTAGGACTGGCGAGACTGAGTAAGTATGAGACTATCGACACGTAGGACTATCGACGGTAGGACTATTAAAAATCGGACTATCAAAATGCATAAAATCGTCGGACTATCGACACGTAGAACTATCGACCGTAGGACTATCGAGACGTAAGACTGTTGAAGCCTTGCTGTCCTTCGCCGGTCAACACTGGAAAACCATACATAACTATTCGACAGTCGTGGAAAGGCCCCCCCCTCCCCCCATCCCATATGCGGCTGGTTGATCGCTATAAAATAAAGTCTGATGTTGTAATATAGCCCAGACTCGCATGCTGCGCTTTGCCCGAATTGAATTTAGCGTAACTCAGAATAACAGGTTCCGTAAACACCGGACTCCCTCCCTCCCCCAAGAACTGCGCAGAATTTGAGCGAGTGAAGTCCCAATCAGATACTTTATTTCCGTTCGGGGCTTATGCAGTTACTGTTCTGTATAATAGTGTATTTATATTAGGCCTAAGCTGGTCTCAACTGACGGCGCGAAACTTCAATTAATCAAACTTACTTCATCAGTGCAATTACTGAATTTCATCAGTGCGGCGTGGCGTGCAGGTGATCGTTGCAGTCTGTCAAATCATCATCAGTATCATCAACAACAGCACGAACGTGTGTGTGCACGCACGCGCACACACGCAGATCACAAACAGCTGCAAAATGTATTCATATTAGGGTGTGAACTAGCTGTATTAGACACAATATAGTACACACACACACACGCACGCACGCACGCACGCACGCACACACACACACACACACACACACACACGTGCACGCACACGGGAAGCATACATGCGCACCAAACCCAGAGGCCGCCATTCTGGTGCTTTGTCATGTTTCTGCTGACATTGTCTGGAGCAGAAAGTTGATACAAGCATTGCGAACCACAAAGCTTTGTGTTTTCGGTTACACGAAGATGTCTTCTCCCTGACGACTGTACAGTTGACGCAGACGAAAAAGAACCGACGGCTATCAGTAGAGCTCATAAATTTTCAGTTATATCAAAGTTCTCCTTATACAGTGTAATTGTTTTGATGAACCATGCATTTCGTGTGTGCGTGCGATACGGTGCCACAGAGGGAGAAGTCCTTTGCTCGTGATGCCGGTATTATGTTCGCGCTAAATATCTGCCTATCTAAATATCTTTTTTTAAAAAAACAACCAATGTCTGCTCAATATCTGGCTTGCTTGATTAACTATTACTGGTGTTTTATTACGGCTAATGCTTTCCGGAAGTTAATGCTGGATTGGCCAAATGCGGTTTTCTTTTTTTGTTTTATGAGGCACAGCGTTCGTAAATGAAGAACTATATTAAAAAAAAAAAAAATAATGCGTATGTTCGCGCAGAATTGTCTACCTTGGTTTAAAATATGTCTGCGCATGACATAATATCTGGTTTGGTTGATTCAGCATTGCTGGTGTTTTATTACTAATGCTTTTCCAAAGTTAATGCTGAATTGGCCATATGAGTTTTCGATTTGATAAGGCACGGCGGTCGTAAATGAAGAACTATTTTTGGCTCCCTTGTGTAACAATGGGAGTCTATGTATTAACCCTCCGTCGTCTGTCTGTCTGTCTGTCTGTCTGTCTGTCTGTCTGTGTGTGTGTGTGTGTGTGTGTGTGTGTGTGTGTCCAGAAAACTTTAACGTTGTCATTTTCTCAGAATCTACAAACAGTAGAGGCACCAAACTTGGCATGCTGATAGACTAGCACAAGACCTTTCAAAACATATCATTTTGAATGACCTTGACCCAAGGTCAAGGTCACTAAAGCTCTCTGAAAATTTTACATTGGCATTTTCTCGTAACCTACAAATGCCAGAGGTTTTAAACTTTGCATGATGATAGACATTGATAAGAACTTTACAGATATGCATGTAGTCAGTGACCTTCTGTCAAGGTCAAGGCCGTACAAGATAGTTTTGTGAAACCTTAACATTGGCATTTTCTCAGAAACAATGAACAGCAGAGGTGCCAAACCTGGCATGCTGATAGACAGTGATAAGACCTATGCACACATACCATCTTAAATGACCTTGACTGAAGGTCAAGGTCATTTAAACAGTCTGTTCGGAAATTTTACATTTGCTTTTCTTAGTATCTAGAAGAATCAGAAGCATCAAACTATGTGCGATGATTGACATTGGCAGCACCTTTACAGACATACCTGTGTTCAGTGACTTTTAGTCAAGGTGAAGGTCATGCAAGCGTTTTTTGGGAAACTTTAACCTTGGCATTTTCTCCAAAACAACAAACAGTAGAGGCACCAAACGAGGCATGATGATAGACAGCAATGAGACCTACCTTTCTGAATGACCTTGACTGAAGGTCAAGATCATTAAAGCTGTCTGTTGTGAATTTTAACATTACTGTTTTCGGAGGAACTACAAATGCTAGAGGCATCAAACTTGGCATGATGATAGACATTGATAAGATCTCTTTTGAATGACTTTGATCAAAGGTCAAGGCTGTACAAACTGTTTCGGGGAAAATTGTAATATTGCCAGGAACTCAGAGCGCCAGACACATCACTTAGCATGATACTGGATAGTGATAAGAGCTCTACAAACATACTTTTGTGAATGACCTTGACCTGTGTCACAAGGGAGCCATGGAGGCTTCTGCCTCTCTAGTTATAAAAATAAGAAGAAGAAAAAATGCTCAGTGCGGAAAGGTTTACTATTTTTAGCGTCACCTGTCGTCCAATAATTGCCTCGTGGATAATGTCGTGGCAGTGTCACTATCTGCTTGATATCGTTGGGGTTTTTTTTTCCGGCTTGTGGCCGTCACCTGGAAAAAAAAACACGACACGACAAGTTATTTTCGGTGTTCACTCACA
>JACVVK020000005.1:5280000-5292500 GCA_018292915.2 Batillaria attramentaria | reverse complement strand
TAATACATTTGACGTAATAACTTTGACTCGGATACAATTCTTGCAATGAAAGCAGCCCCATGAAAATTGAAGTGTTGCTGCTGCGCAGTGTAAAGATCGAATTTATACCGGCTCAATGTGTTTAACAGACAAGTCTGCGCGGCGAACGTTTTTTCACTATGTGTTATGTCTGCTGCGCGCGCGCGCACACAGACACACACAGACATACGCGCGCACGCACGCACGCACGCACGCACGCAGACTTGCGCGAGCCGCGTTTGTGCATGTGCTCCATTGAGACCTATGTGGTGTTCTCTCACTCTACTATGCTATTGAGTGAGAGTCAGTGGGAAAAACAAAGCTCACTACATCAATGAAACTCCCACTTTCCCCGTCTACAAATAGAGAACTTCCGAAAAGTGACGACACACCCCCACGTCAATCAAACATGACGTCGGCAAACTGACGCTGATACAGTTTTGCGTCAGTGCGCGTGTGCCTTTTCTGCGATGTTTGTGAGGCGTGTGGCTTGTGTAAAGGAAATGTGCTTCGAGTACAAATTTTCGAGTCAACTGACGACAACGGCTGCAGTGAATTTTTCTAATTTTTTTGTATATTTTTTATGGCACCCCAGGCTCATTATCTATGTATAGTAGGAGCGATTTTGAGATCTAAAGTGTGTTCACCAGCACTTTCATCAGGTACGGCTTACGCCAAAAGTATAAAAGCGACAACCTCCAAAATTCACTCAGTTGAGAGTCCGTATTCATGCTATCTATGTCCCAAAATTGGAGTGGTTTAGGTAAATATTACGCCTTTAAACGCCAGAAAGCCACTTTTTTTTTTTTTTTCGATAACTCGCAAATCATGTGTGCAATCGTACCTGGATCGGGCCTTCTATTCAACAATCTTGATTCATTTAGAAACCCCAAATTTGAAATCGATCGGTTCAGTATTTTCGGAGAAATAGGCATCTGAACTGGGTTCACATGCAATGTCAACTCAGGCTCGGTTTACATGAAAACTATAAGAGCGACCATTTTCTAGTAGTGACTCTGTTCAGAGTCCGTATTCAAGCTATCTACTGCCAAAAAATTGAGTGATTTAAATAAATATTACGCCTGTACACGAAAGACAACCAACTTGTCTCAAAAGGGCGATAACTCCCAAATCACTTAAGCAATCATCACACGCTTGAATCGTCTAATGTAACATTTTGATAAATTTGGATACCCCAAATTTGAAGCCATTCGGTTAAGTATCTTCGAAGAAACGGGCCCGGACACAATTCACACACACACACACACACACATCCATACAGACGGCACTCAGTGAGGAGAAGAAACGCGTTCGGAACAGCATACATGCCAGCATCGATGACGCAGGTTTTCTTACGTCATTGTCAGAGTTACACTTGCATAATCGTCTCTGCGGGAGATCGGCAGTGACGTGCGTTTGTACCACAGATGCTTGCCTATGAACGTGGAAATTTTAGCCCGTCCTATTATGTTGTTTCCATTACTATGGAAACAACATAAAAACAGTCACGTTCTCCTCGGACACGAGGACATGTTAAAGATGGAATTTAGCCAGTTTAAATGGTACAGGCAGTCAGTAATGTTTGAAGTGGTAGTAGTGATGGTTGTTGTTGTTGTTGCTGCTGTTGCTGCTGCTGTTGTTGTTTGCGTGTTTTTCGTGTATTCCCCTGCTTGTTTGTCTCGCTGTACGTCTGGTCGCGCCCACTCGTATCGAGCGCCGCGCGCATGTTTATGCACTCCTGCGAGTGCACGAGCTATTCGACTTCCACAGTGCAGCGTTTCCTCGGTCACTGCCCTGTCTCAGAGTCCCCCGGCTATGTGTTTTTACCAGCAGAAGTCATTTCTTCTTTACGGTCGTGTGTGGGATGGGAAGCTCAGTATAGACGGTCTTTATCAGGCAAATCTACTACATGTACTGAAATGTGTGTTTAGTGGGTACGTGAGTTGAACGGATCAAAACAATGGGTGCAGTCGTCACGACGACTGATGTCGACAGCCGAGCACGTTGGTTGCTGACTGCGTTGTCAGTGATTGTCACTACATCATCTATACGTGTGTCGTTTAATGTGTTTATCGTCTGTAGTCTATATGAGTGCAGACCAGATAATAGGGAGAGGTTTGGGGGGGGGGGGGGGTCAGGAGTTACTTTGTTTTGCCTTCTCCTTTCTGTCGTTTACTTGAGTGATCGATGACATCTGATACAACTGATAAAAGGATCGTTGAATAGTGTTAATATTAATATGCAAGGAAAGCGAAAAGTGCGAAGTTCACACACACACACACACACACACACACACACACACACACACACACACACACACACACACACACACACACACACACACACACACACACACACACACACGCACGCACGCACGATCGATATACATATATAAACTCAATAAAACTCGTAGTTTTTCGGTCAAAGTCAACGAACTGGTGTGGTGTATTTTCCGTAATTGGGGGCAGCTCGTATATACTTTATATATCAGATACATAAGTGCGTCATAAGATACATAAAATGTATGTAAGATGCATATGTTATGTCGCTTAATGTACTTGACTCGTTTATAGGCCTACTTATCTGTGAAGATCCTAGGGAGGGAGTGGGGGGGGGGTCTTTGGCTTGGTTCGTCTGTCTTGCAGTAAGGACATCAGTACTGGTCACTGAAAACCTCCGTTGCTGGGGCCGACAACCCAATTAAGCCTTATTTTCTTTTGTCGCTGCTTTGGTCTCGAACTCTGCCGTTTGATGCATTTAATTAGGCCCGTTTGAACTGCTCTTTCATCTTTGCCACTTTGATCAGAGGCCGTCTAGGAGAAGTTCTAGGTTCTAATGGTTTTGTTTGGATACGTTGTCAGCGATATTACCACGCTCTGTTTATTTACTGTCTTCAGTACAGAGTGCCTTTGTGAGTAGGGCGAGGACTTTAGTTGAGGTAACTTTTTTTTTTTTTTTGTTGGTTTCTTTGGTTGCTGTTCCAAGTGGTCATTCGTCGATGGAACATGAAGTTCCAGTGTAACTGGAGTTTTCTTTTGTGTTGTTTTGTGTTGTTGTTTTCTAAATACACCGCGCATGTTAAGACGTTGCAATGAACCGTGAACTTATTTTATTGTCAGTGGTGTCTTGATCAGGACTATAAGAGTTGCACATAAACTCTAGCTTAAAAGTGGGTTATGATCATGTTTAGTTTACCGATTTTCAGCTAAGCACTCCGCCGAGGCCTGCAAAACTAGTGGATAAACTCTAGCTTAAAAGTGGTATAAGGTCGTGTTCAGTTTTTCCCGATTCGCAGCGAGTATGTTGCAGAAGCGACTGCTTTGGTTTTTCCCGCATCACACGATCAATTTCTAGACTTCTCCTGCTGCAGACCCTGTCGACTGTCTCTCATAAATATTTCTAACTCCGTCTGACAAATATGTGTAGTCCTGCCCCGCGCTCACCCCCATTTCGTAGCGGCCAGCCCTTTGAAGTTCACTCCTAACCTCCTTACGCGTGTTCGCAATGAAAAAGAAGGCGCGTCATTGCAGATGTTGCGTTTGCCGTCCTCGTGATCGCACAACACTTCAATACAGATCAAAACAGCCTGGTTAAGGGCGCATCCTTGTCGGCCCTTGTTTATGACCAGGCGGCGTCTGAGAGAGGTTGTTGACATTACACTCCAGCGTGTTTGCGTCGATTACCGGAGGCTGCTGGCTTCTGTTCCTCTCACAGACGTAGCGTTTGGCTTGGGGTCAGAATACTGTAAGGTTCGAAATTGACACGCTTATAGGACAATCGTCCCAGACACATTCAAACAGTCACATCCCCATGATTGCTGTACTGAGTAGACTAACAGAGACCAGCTTTTGTTTTAGTAGAGCGTTGGGCTTTCAGTGGTCGGGTCGTGAGTTCGAATCCCAGCTGGGGTTTTAAAAAAAAAATGCCGGTGGTGGCCTTCTCTTCTCGCTATCCCGTCTTTGATATCACCCACAAGTGGTCGCAAAGGACGTTAAACTATCGAACACCTCCCCCCCCCCCCCCCAAGGGGTTATGAATGTAGGTGACTGACTGACTTCTTTCTGATTCGCTTACAACTGAACTTTCTTCGTCACTGATTGCGGACTCGGAGTTCGCGCCGGATCAGTCCCGCCGGAGACATGACCTCACAGGGTTGACCTCACAGGGTTGACCTCACGCGATTGACCACTTTCGCTCTACACCGATGACTGTGTCTTCATTTGCGGCCGGAGTGCGTGGTGCACGCCGGGCATGTTTGTGTGCGGTGACCCTCGGAGTTCTGGGTCAGTGACCCACTTTAGTGCACTGCGCTGGGTTGTGCACTCGAGAGCAGCTCTCAGTTTCTGCGAGGAAACGGGTCGTTTGAACAAGAGGCACAAGCAAGTGTCGTTCAGTTCCCCGTTGCTGACATCCCCATTATTTCCACTTCTCTGCAGGTGGCGTGTGTGTGTGTGTGTTTGCGTGGTGTGTGTGTGTGTGTCACGGTGTGTGTGTGTCACGGTGTGTGTGTGTGTGTGTGTGTCACGGTGTGTGTGTGTGTGTGTGTGTGAGAGAGAGAGAGAGAGAGAGAGACTGAGAGAGTGTGTGTGTGTGTGTGTGAGAGAGAGAGAGAGAGTGTAAGAGTGCTCTCTCTCTCTCTTTCTCTCGTGTCTGCGTGTTGCGTCCCTTCATTTTTTTTCCTGTGTCAAGTGTGACTGTAGAGGAGTCAGTTCCGCGTTCCCTCGTTATTCATGGCGTTCACGGTTAAAGCGCTCGGCTGAGTTTCCTTCCCACATGCTGACTTGACGGTCGGCGTCCAAGCCGGCCACAAGACGTTTGGGAAAGTTGATAAAATCGGTTGTTAAAAAAGTATTTGAATTTTCGCTGTTTCGCAGAGCCTGTAGACGGCGCTGTCTCGTGTTCAGAACTCTAGTAATCATAATGCACTCAGTCACAAGCGAATCTTATCCAAAACACAAGATGCCGTCTGTGTAGCGTAGTAAATATGGAGTGAACTAGCGGTAATATGCGTGGAAAGCGAGAAGAGGACAGTCACAGTTCACATTGTCATTGTATTGGTGGTCGGCTAACAAAATATACACTGATAAAATACACAGTGGTGTCCGTGACATGTAAAATACGCGTAAGATGCATAAAGTAGCTAGCAGTGAGAGATCGGTACATGATGAGTCGCATGCTGTGTAGATTGCGTTTTTAGCCGGCGGTGGTCGCAGCATGCGGTAAGAATGTTTTCAGTGTCTAAATGCCTACGGCTACGGCGGCGATTACTAGTCTGGACAATGCGGGGTCAAGGGTCAGCCGCGGTAGGTCATGGCTGGTGCCCCGGCGGTAGCGGAATTGTTTGTATATATATAATCTTTGAAAGTTCGCTACGTACAAGGTTTTATACTTGCAAATTATTCTGATCGCGATACTTTTAAATGAAATCTGCATGGCTTCTTAGAGTTAGTTTTACCTCCAAAATGAACACACACACACACACACACACACACACACACACACACACACACACACACACACACACACACACCATCAAAACGGAAAAAGAGTAGAACTGTAAGAAGTGTCTCTTCTCTCATGTCATGCTTAGCATCTCATTTCCCATTTCAAGGAATGAGTTCATAGATATATATGAAACACAGTACAATATTAACACGATGGAAGCCCAGAGGAAATACAAAACCAGCTGTCCAATATGCAGATTTCTACATCAGTTGACGGGGAGGCGTCAGCAAGCATTTCTGACAGTACATACCCTACGATAATACGCATCGTGTGTTCACCGTCATTATGTGATAGATGAAGTTTCGTTTACTTACGATTAGCGTGACTTCAGTTTCACCTCGTACAGATTGTTCTTGATATCGGAGACACAAACATGTCTCTGATGATATTGAAGCCTCTAGGGAGGTTCGTATTGTTCTCAGACCATATAGATCATAGTCTTTAGGCCGTGTCGTGCTCGCTTGCAATCAAGTCGCGGCATTCTGCCCTAGCGGTGATTGACCTCGTACATGAACCGGTGTTATGCCGAGTTCCCTCGGTCACTCAACTTACTGACGGAGCAGGTAGGAGGCTATGACTGTCATTTGTTGTGACAGTTCAGGAAGTGTGGTGATAAACGTATGCATAGTCGTTCGTGACTTGCCGTGTCGCTGGCCTTTTTCAGCGACAATTTTAGATTTTTTTTTTTTTTTTTTTTTGGGAGATGGCGGCTAAAATTAATAGGGTTGAAAGTTTAGGGCGCGATTCATTTCATAATTTTTACGAGTGTTTTATGGCTGGTGTGTGAAGTTTTTGTTGTTGTTTTTCCCTAGTTTGTTTTGGAGAGGGGAAGGTTGGTGCTGGGTGGGAAACATAATTGGCAGGGGCCCGCTTCAGAGGCGCTTACTTTTGAGCAGAGATCCAATACATGTTTGGTCAAGTTATTTTAGTTTTGCAAAAAGCATAGATTCGGAACAAGTTGTAATGATAATAATAATAAATTGTATTTGTAGGGCGCATTTCTCTAAATAAAACTCAATGCGCCTATCACTCACTCACACTCACGCACATTATACAACAGTGAACAGACACTGTTGAAATTGACCATTTAAACATTTAGTTTATGCAGCTAGTTAGTTGTGGCCTCACACCGCTCAAACAACAAAGACCAACACGCGACTGAGGAAATTACTTGAAGGCATTGCAAAACAGGAACGTTTTAAGATTGGCTTTGAAAACAGACAGTGTGGGTGCATTTTTCAGATTTGCAGGCAGAGAGTTACAAACAGTTGGTGCGGCTAACCTCATAATGGAAAGAGCGCTCGCCGAAAGATTTCAAGTCGCATGAAAGGTTACGTGCATGAATACATTTACATGCAGCTTTCGTAATTTACGCTTCGTAAAGCGCTGGGCATGCTTGAAATTGTCATTGTGCGTTCAACTTTAAAGCAAAAGCGTTCTTCTTTCTGTAAGTGTGTAACGTCCCCACCATAAGAGTGATTCAAAAAAAGTTATTGCTACTATGCTAGGGGAAAGTTTTCACGTTAGTGAACAAGGATATGTAAAACTCGAGGTGTATATGTTTGTTTTTCTTTTTTACTTACAGTCTAAAAACTGAGTAAAAAAGAAAAACAAACAAACCCAAACCCCCTACATATTCACTCCAATGTACACTACGCAAGAACCAAAAAAAAAAAAAAAGTAAAACTCGAGGCTAATTTAACCCACGGCTACGCGCCTAACCCAGACTAGGACAAAAGAAACCCCAAAACAAAATTAAATAAAAAAGGAAGCGAAGAAAGAAAGACAAAAATCCTTCTATAACGGCATAGGCACCTTGCTGGAATGGTCCCGCTTCCTGATTTAAAACAAAAAACAACAGAAAATTTAACCCTAGAGCTAGTTTAGTTCGAGGTTAGACTCTAACCCGGGGCTGAACTCCTTAACCCCGACTTTTAGTTGTACGTGCGGGCCCTGATCTCCCCAGTTCCTACCCGTCCCTCCTAAAAGACAAGAGCGTTCGTCACTACAGATATTTCTCACACAGATCCGCGAGTCACTGGTGCAGCTTGCATGAGTTTTGGAAGAAGGAAAATTGTATGGGTCTGGCTGCCGCAGTAAGATAATCCTGAGGAAGGTTTCCTTTTGTGTGCTGTGTGCATTATCCGGTGCCGCTTTCCTAGAATGTCAGTGGGGGTGCACTTGCTTCGTTTGTTCCTGATTTGCTGTGCCGGTTATGGCCTTGACACTGACCCGCACAGTTCCGGGAAAATGGCATGCACTGACACCAAACCCCCCGCCAAATTGCGGTAATGCTTTTGCCCTAGAGTGTGAGTGTGTGTGTGTGTGTGTGTGTGTGTGTGTGTGTGTGTGTGTGTGTGTGTGTGTGTGTGTGTGTGTGTGTGTGTGTGTGTGCTTCCAGCAGGCGAAAATATCAGGAAGCATTCGCTGTCTCTCTCTGTCCGCTGTCTCTCTGCCTGTCCGCTCTCTGTCCCCCTCTCTCTCTCTCTCTCTCTCTACCAACGCGGCTAAAGACTTAAGGAAGTTAGATACTGGAGAAACCCTTGTGCACCCCCCCCCTCCCAACCACACACACACACACACACACACACACACACACACACACACACACACACACACACACACACACACTTTGCTACCGTCACTGCCCCTACTCCCACCCCTATCATGTCAGACGGTCTTCTAAATTTGGGTATCCTGTGGCCGCCTATCTGGCCTCCCTCTCAGGCGCGATAAACTGGAGGGGAAAAAAACAAACAAACAAACAAACAAAAACAAACAAAACAAACGCTAATGTTAAAGGTAATACGCAGATCAAACACTGACGGTTGTATTGTAAACACTGTTCCCTGCATGCAGTCGCTGTTCGAGCTCAGTTGTAGAGCGCGCGCCGGCACTCATCAAATATGTATGTATTGTGCTGTTTACCTACATTTTTTTTTTTTTAAGGAAGATGCTTGGTTGTATAACGTACCTGTGTATTTTTGTTTGATCTTTGGCATTTTGAGCAGCGCGCCCCGTTGTATGCCGTGCAGTCTGATGCAAAGTTGCACGGTGATAACAGCATCGATCTGGTTTGCAGTCATTCGCCGTTGCACGTTAAGTTATGCAATGAGAGGCTGGCAGCGTATCAGATCATGACAGATGTATAAGGCTGCAGTAGAGATGTAAAGAACACACACACACACACACACACACACACACACACACACACACACACACACACACACACACAACACACACACACACAACACACAGATTGTTTATAGTTCAGAGTACTGTGACTGCTATAAGCAGCTGTAGTACGAGTATAACCTTGACTAAACCTGATAGCATCTCTCTCTCTCTCTCTCTCTCGCTCTGTGCTAAAATGTGGAAAGTCTTTTTTCCGGCCTAAGATGTGCCATCTCCGTTGTGGTGAGTAAATATGTGAACTCGGCCATATGTCAGTTGGGTCAAAAGAGGTTCTAGTGGCAAGTTAATTGTGCCACAATTACAAGCTTTCCTAACTCAAGTGTGAGTCAAGTGACGTGTGTAAGCCTGCATGCGTTACCCCCCCCCCCCCCCAACCCTCGCCGACACACACACACACACACACACACACACACACACACACACACACACACACACACACACACACACATACACACACACACACACACACTTTCGTGTTTGCCCCCATCACAAAGTTTGTCATCGCCCCTACCCCACCCCATCCCCCACCCCCACCCCCATTACTCCTTCGCTTCCTCAGTCACATCGCCACCAGCACAACATTTGTGTTCCCACATAGATCGTGTCGTGTAACCAGTATCCCGCTATCCCCCGCCCCCCACCTCTCTCGCAAGCCGCCACCGACCATGCGTATCGAGCGGCAGTTTTGGTGTTGTGAATCGGATAGTGTAGTTCCTTTTTATTTGAGAGCAGTTCATGCAGGGTTTTTGGTTTTTTTGTCATCTATACATACCGCTATATAAACTGTATTCATTCATACCGTCCACAGCTGTGGCTCAGTAATTGATTTGTACAGAGCGGTTTGGGGATTGGTATGTAACACTGATAAAAAATATTGGCGCTGGGAATGGCAGGACTCGTGCAGTAAATAAATAAATGGGGGGGGGGGGGGTACGTGTTCAGAAGCATAGAGCTTAGCTGTTGCTTGTTCTCCCCGAAACACAACTGTTGACAATGAAGTGTTACATTGTATTGAAGGCATTGGTAGTCAGTGTGGAATAGCCCCAGGCAGGGACTATAGAGTCTATATGGCGTAGCAGATGTAGAGTTCTCATGTAGCCGGCGGCACGACACGCAAATGATTTAGAACACCTGGTGCCGCGATTTATTCCCCAGCTAGCAGACGACACTGTCGACTTGGAGAAAGTGCTGACATCGCACTTCCCTTGTTCCGTCTGCAGTGTAAGAGTCTTGGACTTTATACACATATGTTGTGATATAAGAGGTAGACAGACTGATTTAACTACAGTGTACCTCTGTGTCTGTTCAGACCACGACGGCGACAAACCCACTTGTAAACCACGCCGAGTATTCCTTTTCCGCGTTAAGTAGCGATTCATGGTGAGCTTTGGCCGGGCCTCGTCGCCAGGCCTGCGAAACGTACGTGTCGGCCACCTGACATAGGGGAGACAACTGGTGTCATACATCCAGTGCGTGTCGCTTGTTTGATTGACATTTGACGCGAAGTTCAAACTGCACTTGGAGTGCACGGCATTGAAGTGCGGCAGCCACAACATGT
This sequence comes from Batillaria attramentaria, assembly GCA_018292915.2. Lineage (NCBI taxonomy): Eukaryota > Metazoa > Mollusca > Gastropoda > Batillariidae > Batillaria > Batillaria attramentaria. Next base: position 5,282,224 of record JACVVK020000005.1, on the reverse strand, counting down.
ACATGTACTTGACTTTCCAACCCTTCAAAACCACGAACTTTTAGACCTTGTATCAAGGTATGCAATGCCGGTTTGAAGCAAGAACTTGTTTCTTATATAACCGCCGGTCCGACACGCGTTATGTCACACTTGCTAACTCTCTCTCTCACCCCCCCCCTCCCACCGCCCCTAAAAACGAGTTCTGTTTTTACATAGCTGAGCTCATAAATTTGACTCATCGGTGGCTATTGCAGCATGAGTTGTCCAAATCACGATGTGCCTGTGGAGGAGGTCACCGTAGAAGACAATGTGCCCTTCCTACCGTCGTCTGCCAAAATCGCCATTCACTTTGTTCTCTCGCTGTGGGAAGTCGGAAGACGGGGGCTGGTCAGTAAGGGGGTGCGGAAGTTGCCGGCTGCTTACAGCGCTACATGCCTGGCAACCGTCCTCTCTCTCTCTCTCTCTGTATCTCTCTCTCTCTCTCTCTCTCTCACACACACACACACACACACACACACACACACACACACACACACACACAGGTCGGAATTCTTTTGTTCCAGTGACACCACTGTCTGCTCTTAGTCCGGTCGGAGTTGAATGCGGGTTATGTGATAGCTGTAACATGTTCGTAACCCGACATTATTATGAAAACTAGAGCTAGTACACTTTCTGAAAGATTTGCCTAAACTAAATAAAGCATTTGTCATTGTCATTGTCTCTCCCCTCCCCCTTTCTCTCTCTCTCCCCCCATCCGGCTCGGGAAAAAAGCAAAAGGAGAGACAGTCGGTAAGATAAAAACTCGGTCATTCTGCCTTTTCAACTTACATGTGTTGTGTCTGTTAAGCGCCCACATAAAAAAGAAAAGAGGTCGGTGTCGGTGACATTGTGTGTGCGGAATTTTTGTTTTTCAAAACAAGCAAAAATTAAGAGCTTAATAAGAAAAGTTTCAGTCTCAACTTACGTGTGTGTCGTGTCTGCTCAGCGCCTACGCAAAAAAAGGGAAGGTAAAGGTGTCAAGGATTATTATGTATGTGGCAAGATCATATCGTGAGCGCCTGCGACATAAAGCAAAGACGGCAGCTGGGGGGGGGGGGGGGGAGTGGTGTATAATATAGTCTGGTGCGTGATGCTCGGGCCAAATACAGCAGCCAGCGTTGCCAGTTGCGACAGGCAAAATGCGTCACATGAGGGCCGAGAACACGACGAGTCGTCATGAACCGTCTGCCCGCTTTCCTTCCTTTCGGCATAAACTTGGGTTTCGATGTGTGACTCGGAGCTGCCGCTCTAGGACGTCATAGTGGGCTCAGTGGACACAGACAGATCATATGTATACGGGCCATGTATTTGTCGGACACGGTATTAATAAGCGTTATTGAGGTGTATCAACGTATTATCCATACTTATCATCAGAGTTGGTGTCCTCCCCGCGTCCTCCCCCCCCCACTCCCCACCCCTGTCCCCCCTCTCCTCCCCCCACTTCCCCCTCCGCTCCAACCGTCATCACCCCTCTTCTCTTCACCGACACCCCCACCCCTACTCCAATTGTAGTGCCTACTGCATTGTATCAAACTAGTATCCATACTTCCAGTCAGCAACTGGTGGGTTGATGTCTTCCCCTACCCGAGTGCCCACCCGCCCCCATCCATCACCCCCCTCCCCCCCACCCCCACCCCCTCTCCTCCTCCTCTCCCCCTTCACCATGCCCTTCCAGTCCCGATACCTCCCCTTTTCCCCCCACACCCTCTCATGAACTGACGCTGTGCAAACAGAATGCAAGTGAAGACATATGCTTTCAGTGATCAGTTCATGTTGTTACGTTACGTAATTTGCGGTTGATTGATGTCTGTCAGAATGTCGTCTAGGTTAAACAGACCTGACATTCCCGTTAATAGAAAAAGCTGGTGTCGGTGAAGGATTTGTCATGTGATTATTTGGCCACACACACATACACACACACACACACACACGGCCCTGTGACACCTCTAAGTCGCATGAATTGATACAGTTCTGCTACCCTAGCTTACCAACGCATGGGAATGCACACACACACACACACACACACACACACACACACACACACACACACGCACACACACACACACACACACACACACACACACACACACACACACACCCTGCGAAGCCGCTTAGCTTTTGTATAATTTTACTACCCTAGCTTATCAAGACTAAACAGGGGCCTACGCGTATAGGGGAGTGCCCGCTGACCGGCCACCTCTCAGTT
>JACVVK020000005.1:5190000-5275000 GCA_018292915.2 Batillaria attramentaria | reverse complement strand
TGTATCCGGCTGGCTCCATACATATATCATTGTTAAAAGTCACAAACTTTGTTACATTTAGTAACTTTTGTTACATTGTGTTACATTTAGTTTCCAGTCTCACATTGTGGTGAGAAAATGATGTAACAACAAATTGTGTGCGTGATGTTGCAGGCGGTTGACTGGTGGTCACTCGGCGTACTGACCTACGAACTTTTGACTGGTGCGTCACCATTCACAGTAGATGGAGAGAAAAACTCCCAGAGTGAAGTCTCAAAGTAAGTGTGTTAGGTTGTGTGTGTGTTCGCGTGTGTGTCTGTTTGTCTGTGCGTGTTTGCTAATGCTACTCCTTATATGTGTGCCCTATGTTCACTTTGCTTTATTGTTTGTTTGGTAAATTTGTTTCCTTATTGTTTTTAATTGGTATTTATTATTATTCTTATCATTTAAAAAAAAATTATTTTTTTTCCTCTCTCTAACCCTTTTTCTTCATTTTTTAAATTAAAAATTAGAGCTGTTTACGACAAAAATGTCATGGGATATGTGGCCTGATGTCTTTTTTTCCCCCCTTATTCCTTTTCTTATTTTCAAATTTTATTTCTTATACTTTAATCTATATTTTTTACATACGTACAGACATACATGTATACATACATACATATACATATCTATTCATCATTGAAAACATGAGAGTAGACTGCGGTTATTAGACTAGAAAAGGAAACGAAATACATGTATGGCGCCAACAACTATAGATGCATGCATCCTTTTTTTGACAACAAAAAATCCACTGCCCTCTATATACTCACACACACACCAGCTCATAAAAAGCTCTAACCCTTTTTGTCAAGTCTAATACGAACCGTACACATTTTCAGGCGGATCCTGAAGAACAACCCGCCGTACCCAGACAGTTTTTCCCCCGAGGTGAAGGACCTCATCCAGCGTCTTCTCATCAAGGATCCAGCCCGACGTCTCGGTGCAAGGGGTGTGTGGGAAGTGAAGAAGCACAGATTTTTCAAGGTGAGCTTTCCTGATGATGATGGCTGCTTGGTGTAGCTAATAGCGCCACCCTGTGTGAGTGCTCACAGGGGTTTGGGAGAGGTTTTTGTAAGAAAGATAGTAAAAAGTATTCAACCCAGCTTTTTATTGTCTTGTACACTCTGTGTGCGTGTGTGTGTGTGTGTGTGTGTGTGTGTAAGATGGTTTATTTGGGTTGGGTTCCCCACATCCTGTGGTTGGGCAGGATGCTGGGGTCCCCGCTCTCTTACTGCCATGGTCTCTGTTGCCTGCAGGGAGACAATGCGGGTTTTTTTTTTTATCAGTCTTTATTTTCGCGGGTTGTTGCTGCTGCCCCCCCTCCCCCGTTATATTGTAAAGCGCCTAGAGCCAGCCCCTGGGTTAGGCGCGTTAAAAATCTCCACTATTATTATTATTATTAAAGTAAAATGTGAAATAAGTTTTTTTGTTTTTTTAAAAAGAAAAAAGCAGTCCTTTCAACAGCTTTGACAATCAATCGAACAGTTGTAAACTTATGATATTTACAAGGCCTTAAATCTTATCTGTTATTCTTGCTGTATTTCTATTTTATTTTTTAGAAAATGAAATACAATCACAGTGCTAAGTGTGCAAGGAAGCACAAGTTCCATCGTTTGCTTGGGATTCATAAAGGGTGTTTGTGGCTGGTAACCCTAGGTGTTGTTGGGGTGGCGCACATGCGTATTGTCGTAATTTAAACTTTCATGTACATCATAGCAAGTCTGAAATAATGATGGATTTTACAAATTTGGAAATGTCGTTCTGTTCATCACTGCTGCTACCCCACTTGAAAGCGAAACATACTTTTTTTTTCTTTTTCTTGTTGTTGGTGTTTTCAAAAATACACGTCTTGGTTTTCTGCTTTGTGAACAGGGTCTCAACTGGGAGGATCTGGCTCAGAAGAAGATCCCAGCTCCCTTTGCACCCAAAATACGGGACCCATTGGATGTTAGTAACTTCTCTGAGGAGTTCACTAACATGCCACCCACTGAGTCGCCAGCCATCGTGCCAAACATGGGGGATAAGCTGTTCAAGGTCAGACAATTCTTCCTAGTTTTGTTTGTTTGTTTGCTTGTTTGTTTGTACATGTACTACAGATGGTGAAGATTTTTCGTTGAAACGTTTTCAAGTTCTTTACCCAGTTTCTTTTCTAGAACTAGTATAATGAATAAACGTTTGTTTCTTATAAAATGGCCTGTATGATAAGGGGAAGTACAGGGTTAGTCACATAGCTAAACTGGTTGAGTGTTCAGCTTGCATTATTGCATGCATTGTTTCAGTGAGTGCAGAACTTGACACTGCCAAAATCTGTACAGGCGTTTTTCCCAGTTTCCCCATCTTTGCCATTGTTTTCACAGTGGACAGAAGATATAAAACTATATAAAAGCCACCCCACCAATACAAACACAATATGCTTAGGGGTCTTCTCTCAAACCTTACAGGGCTATTCGTACGTGGCACCGTCCATCATCTTCTCGGAGAACTCCATCAGCAGTAACCTGTTGGCCTGTACCAGAGAACACCAGCCTGATGAGTCCATCTTCCAGTCCTCTTCGCTCTTCAAGGTGAGACAGAGCTGTCCTTCCAAAGTGTCATTTGTTCGGCTCATCAGCAGATTTTGTATTTGTGTCATTGCTTTTCTGTTGAAAAAAACAAACAAAAAACCACCTGTGTGGTGGTTTCAGATAAACGCCAGACTGCATAGATTTTGATCTGTGTGTTCAAATTTTTCCGGACCATTCTAGACCAAACAGAATTGTTCTTCTGTTTGCTAGCAACATGTTTGGTGATAGTCTTTGTTTTTCGTTTTCAGAACTCACCATTTTTCCAGCAGTACGATGTTGATCTCAAAGGCCCAGCCCTTGGCGATGGGACATACTCTATATGCAGGTAAGTCAGATTTTTTTCCTGTGTTTTCTTTTACGTGTCAATCTGATGTAACCATGTTGTCATAGGAATAAGATTTTTTTGTTGTTTTACTGCAAACTTTTAATTTTTGCTGTCTCCTGTGTCCACATGTATTGTTTGGGAGTAAAAGGTTTTTTGCGGGTGTTAAGACAAGGGATACTGATTTTACCATGCTGTTACATGGAATCGGATTTTATTTTATCCTTGCATTTACATGTTCGTATGCTAACGGTATGGTAAGAGGATGTGAACCTGTCAGAACAAGGGCGATAACCTTTTCCTGTTTCTGTTTGACAGGAGGTGTCGCAACAAACTGACCAACCAGTTCTATGCAGTGAAGATAGTGAGTCACCGTGTCAACTGCAGCCGAGAAGTGCAGCTTCTGACCCAGTGTCAGGGTCATCCCAACATCGTCAAACTGGTTGATGTCTTCACCGATGATGTAAATAAGCTTTAATTCATGTTCTAACAGGACTGTAGACAGATTTTGTTGTTTGCTTTATTTTTTTTTTTTTTTGCTTTATTTAGATTTTTTTATTTTTTTTATTTTATTTTTTTTTGGGGGGGGGGGGGGGGGGGGGGGGCGGGGCTTGCTTTCTTTCTTTCTGTCGCTCTGGTGACCTCAAATGTTTGTGAGTTGAGAAAAAAGAAGATCAAAGAAGTGGAAAATTTTGTGGAATTCAGGGGTCTCAGATCAGAATATCAAAAAGGTTGAAACATGTAAAACAACAGACAGACCAAACTTACTACACTGTAACAGATTTTTGGCCTGAACGAAGAGAGAAAAAAAATGTAAGAAGCTTTGTTCAGGAGACAGATTAGTGGTCTAACATGTTTAGATGAAAACTTAGTTCTTAGCAAGCTTTTTAGACTTTTGGTGTACAGCTCTGTTGACATGGTCCCAGGGTATGCTGTGGACGTGAAATACCAAGATTCTTCACGACTGACCGGTTTGTTTTGTTTTCCAGTTACACACCTACATTGTGATGGAGCTGTTGAAAGGGGGAGAACTGCTCAGTCGCATCAAGAAGAAAAAGTTCTTCACGGAGATGGAGGCCAGTGAAATCATGAACAAGCTGGTCAAAGCTGTGGAGTTCATGCACAGTCGCGGCGTCGTTCACAGAGACTTGAAACCAGAGGTGAGCATCAAGCCTGAGTGATTGTGTCAGTGTGAATAGTTGCACATGTCGTGAATGATCGCCACGGTTATCTCAGTGGGAGCTGAACGTCTGACTGATGTGCTAAGTTGTACGTGATGCGAAGTCCTTTACGGATATTTGAACATATGTGTATGATTTATATGCTTGAGTTTTGCTGTAGTATTTGAAAATATGTGTATGGTTTATATGCTTAAGTTTTGCTGTAGTAGAGGGAGCTGGACTACCCACTAATCCAATTGTCATGCATGATATGGACTGATTGTTTTAAATACATGCACACTTTTCGTGCATACGTTTTTCTCTGACCACCAATTATTCCAAACACTTTTTAGCGCTTTGTGTGTGTGCATCGAGTCCTTTTTTTTTGTGAGAGCAGCATTGCATATGAACCATTTGTTGTTAACATAATTATTATCATCATTATTATTATTGTTACAGTGTAGTGCTTTTTTGTTAGCAGGTCTTCACAGGATTCCATAGTATAAGCTTTCACAGATCTACCTTGTACACACACAGATCTACCTTAGCACTAACACAGTCACCTTGTCTGTTCTCTGTCGCAGAACTTGATATTTGAGGACTGGTCGGACCGTGCTGAGATCAAGGTCGTGGACTTCGGCTTTGCCACCATCAACCCTGAGAACCAGACTCTGCAAACACCTTGCTTCACTCTCCCCTACTCCGCTCCAGAGGTGCTGCGGCAGATGACGAATCGCGACCGCGACGCTGGTTATGATGAGGCCTGTGACCTGTGGAGTCTGGGTGTTATTCTGGTAAAGACGATACTTTCAGCCTACTTACAGGCACTTTAGGGTACAGCAGAAGAGTGTATGGTCGGCATTGTGTGTGGTCGGGAGGAGGGATGAATTTGTCTTCTTTGGGTGTTGAGTGGTGATGCAGCACATGTAGTCTAATTCTGGTGTTTTCCGAAGGATGGTTCATGGTGTTATTTTAGTAAGAAAATGTCTTCAACCTTTCTACAGTCATTTTAGGGTAGGATTGACATTCAAAGCAGAAAGGTCGAATTCATGGTCAGTTTTGTGTGTTTGATTTAGCTTTTAGCTTTGCCGTAGGTGATTCTGCCTGCGCTGTCTGTTTTTACAAATGAATTCCTTTGTATTGCAGTACACGATGCTGTCAGGACGTGCACCATTCCAGGACCATGGGAAGGAGGAGTCAGCGTCCAACATCATGCAGAAAATCCGTGAGGGACAGGTGAACATGACAGGGCCCGAGTGGCAGTCCGTGTCCGACTCCGCCAAGGATCTCATCCAAGGTGAGTGTCTTCCCTGCGGATATTAGCAGATGATGTGGTGCAATATGAAACCACCAATCACCCTTACATCTCTTCCAAAGACGCGGTGTATCTGCCCACGTGGCAGGGTGCACACACAATCCTTTCATCCACTGTGATGACCCTGGGAGCATTCAGCCCAGCTACGCTAACAACAACCCTCACAACTTCAGTCAGAAAGTGTGTCCTTTTACTCTGTGATTCTACGGGTAAAAGCAGGTGCTTAGCAGACTCCGCTGCTTGTTAGTGTTTGTCAGATGTCATGGATTTTTGTTTGGATAAGTTTTGCTAAAAATAAAACTACAGAGCTCACCACTGTTTAATGTCAGTCATTGTGCCTTTTGTGTTTTCGTGAAGAGATCCATATTCAGCAGATGTTTGTAAGCTAACAGCTGTGCTTTAATCTCTTCCTGCTGCAGGATGAAGCTGCCCTATATGCTCAAGAGAATTGTATTAGTTACTTGAAAAATCTGTTGCTGTTTACAGGTCTTCTGACAGTGGATCCGTCCAAACGACTGCGCATGGCGGAACTTCAGAAACATCGGTGGCTGCGTGCTGGACAGGGGGGTCAAGCCGGTCACACTCCACTTCGAACACCTGGAGTTCTCTCCTCCTGCAGCGCCACGGTCAACTCGCAGTTATCAGCGACCTGGGACGCGTTCCACTTGGCGACGCGCGAGGGGCTGAGGCTGCAGGATGTGTCGTCAGCTCCCCTGGCCAAGCGCCGCAAGATGAAAAAGAACTCCGTTGACAATCGCAGTTCCTCCACGGACTCCAACAATTCCACGTCAACCACGTCGTCGGGCGGAGTCACTCAGTCGCCCGTCCGCCAGTCCCCGGTCAGGACTCTTTCCAACACCTCCAGTACCTCGATGGGGTCCACAGCCAGCACAGGATTTATCCCCACCAAGGCCTCGCCCCACCAGCGTGCCGCCGATATCGGTGTCTCCCCCCTGGCCTCTGCAAGCCAGGATACTTCTGATGTGACTGTTGTCGGGGAAACTCAGTCCCCTCTCAATGTGCACGATGCGGACTCGGACCTGGCCTTGACCCCCGTGGCTTCGGCCAGTTTTGGGTGCGAGGTGGACATGTCCAGCACCTCGGGAACAAAGAGGAAGCTGGATTTGTTGTGTGATGATGAGGAGGAGGATGATGATGGCGATGATGATTGTGTGATTGTAGGCAGTTCCAACCTCTTCAGGCAGAATGACAAGACCAATAACAACGGCAGTGGTAGGCCGCACGCCAAAGTGCCAAGGACGGACACCATCGTCATAGACGATTGATTCATTGCCAGACTGTGTTAGCCTGGAGTACTAGGTCTACATTAGCGGAAGTCACAGGGAATTTCTGAGAAGAGCAGCATGGTGTATGTGTGTGCGCGAGCGATTGGACGTAGATCTAGATTGAACCTGAGGACAAGGGATGAGTGAAGTGTTGTGTGTAGCTTTATAGTCTATGGACAGGCGACTCAGGAATCTGCATCAGCCTGCGGGTGTGCCTCGATACCGGTAGTGCTCCGTCGAGCAGCTTCGCCCGAGTGTCCTCTACCCGAGTGATGCTGGGAACTATTTTTGATCTGTGAGCGGATGAATCTGTTGCAGCAAGTGTGATATGAAATGGCTGGTGTGAAGTGCTAGCTCTCACCTCTTCTGACAGTTTGGTTTTTATTTACTTTTTTTTTTTTCTCTCACCAAGATGTGAATGGCAGTGATCACAAGAGCTTGTGAAATTTTTAGGCCAAAAACTTATTGTAAATCATGCTTTTGTTCAGTAATAGCTTCAGCATCCTAGGCTTGTTTTATCTTTTTTTTTTTTTTTTTTTTTGGGGGGTTGTCCTCCTTTTTATTCCGTATTACTTCTATGGCAGGTACTTAAATTTTAAACAGTGCAGCTGTTGCTGATGAGTAAGTTTTTCCTGATCATGGGGTGGATGTTTATCTGTAATGTAATTGGTTAGAGCGGTGTCACACCAGTTCAAGGTGTTTTGTTATGATTTAAGCCAAAGGCTTAGTGGCTTTATTACAGTGTATTGTGATCATTGAGTCCAGACACGAAGTGTGAGAAATAGAAGGGAAGCAGACGACTGTAGAGTGGTATAGAGTTTAGCTGCCAAGCCTCCGCAGCAAACAAAATGGAAATATCAGCCATACTGTGCCGGAGTACTGAACATTCCATTCTGTACAGATGGTGGTCTGGAAGGACCTGCTTGGTAAGGTGTGCATCATCCATAGGAAGAGAGAGAGTGTGTAAAAAACTAAACTTGTACAAAACACACATATCTTGCACATCAGTTTTTGTAGCTTTAGTTCATCTGACAGACGTGTGTGGTTGTGATCCTGACCTTTTTTCCAGTTCTGTCATGGTGCTTTTCGAGCTTGCGAAAATCAGATTGTATGCAGGTCATTTTTGTTAGGTTATTTGCTCAAACACAGGGGCGTGGTTCACATGTCCTGAACCTGTCAGATTTCTGTGCAACCACAGTTGACTACAGAGCCAGTAGTGAAGTATCCAAGTTTCTTTTTTCTGCATACCTCATTGCATAATTTTGCTTTTTCTGACTCAAAGCCTGGCATAGGCAAAAGTAATGTTTCCCATTGCCTGTTACAGTATAATGGTAGGCTTTAAGAGAAATATTTCTTTTAGCCTTCATATTAAATTTACAAATGGGAGTTTTCTGTAATCGAACGCTTATGCCAAATTGAATCTTTATTTAACTTTATAAGAGCGGTCATGTTGCTCGTATTTTGCTCTCTGCTTTGTTGCACGTCTTAAAGAAACTGCAGAAAACATGACACGCAGTTGTTCCTGGTGGATTCTGGCAGCTTTTAGAATCTGGAAAACATAATATGACATGTATTTGGTTCTAACGGAAATGGGCAGGACAAAATGAAGCATCTTGTCTGAACGGTTACATATCTTTCCTGAAGATTTCTTGAGTGCACGATTAGAATGTGATAAAGTGTTGAAGGAAGGAGAGATTGTTTAAATGGGTGTGCTTGGGGTCTCGTATAGGTCATGTTCATTGTATAACCTAGTCTTTGCGGTCCGCAAACTGGGACCATAAGAAACATGTGGGTGAATTCTGGTGTTCTCTGTACTCGAGTTCAGTAGAAGGTTAAGCTAACCACATATGAATCAACTCCTGTTGTGTACTAAAGCTTGTTGTAATGGACTTGACCTGGGTTTGTTTTTTTTGTTTTTTTTAAACTGATTCCATTCCATTTTGCACACTAGTCATACATGTACGGTTTTATGTTTAAATTTGTTGTCTTACGGCTCGAGATTGTTTTTGCTGAGCTGGTTATAGTCCGTATCCTCCTATGATGGAAAAATGAGGGCAGTTTAGGTGATAAAATGTTTCCTTCGTTGGTTTAGGACTGCCTGACGTCTGCAAACTCATGGCAATCATCCAAAACTAAAACCAGAATCTTTTGAAATTTGTTCCAATTTTGGGGTCCAGATTTTGAAATTTGCTAGGAGGTTTTATAGCTTTTTTCTTTCTTGTTTGAAGCTCTCCTGTGTGATAATGTTCTGTTTCCTATCTTTGCTTGCTTTAATCTTTCCTTTGTACACAGTTTCCATGTACGTGTTTTTATGCTTGTAGAGATGCTATCGAGTCGGTAGAATGCATCACATGTAGAAGTGACATTAGGTAGATACCCAATTCATAACATGGATTAGGAACAGAAGATGCGTACTTGTATTGTATGGATTATAATATCCCAAAGTCTTTCCTGTCTGTCTGTCAACCCTGTGATGTTAGTCACCCAAATCATTTATATATACAGTACCAGAAATTATTTATTATGCATTTAGGATCCTCAATGGTTGGTTAGCTGTACCTGAATTTTCTGCTCCATCGACTGTCGGCACATTTGTGCGAAAGGGGACATAGATGGGGGTTGCTTCCATGCCAAGCAACGGTCATTCTGAATCTTGTAAATGGCATTTTCTTCTTTTTGTTTTAAAGCACGGAAAGCTGTCAGGAAGCATGGGCTGTTTTTTTTGTTTTTGTTGGGTTTTTTGTTTTGTTTTGGGTTTTTTTGTTGTTGTTGTTTTGGGGGGGGGGGGGGGGGGGCTTTTTTGTTTTGTTTTTTTGTTTGTTGCTTTTTTTGGGGGGTGGGGGGGGGGCTGATCTTTTTATGTGCATCTGTGAAACATTGTTAGGTTCTTATGTGCAGTGATATGTTCTTACGTTGCTGCTACTGACATAGAAACATTTTAGAGTACTATACCCTGTAAAAGACGTGAAGCTGTAAGGAAAGTAAAGTATGTGCGTGAAGCTGTAAGGAAAGTAAAGTATGTGCGTGAAGCTGTAAGGAAAGTAAAGTATGTGCGTGAAGCTGTAAGGAAAGTAAAGTATGTGCGTGAAGCTGTAAGGAAAGTAAAGTATGTGCGTGAAGCTGTAAGGAAAGTAAAGTATGTGCGTGAAGCTGTAAGGAAAGTAAAGTATGTGCGTGAAGCTGTAAGGAAAGTAAAGTATGTGCGTGAAGCTGTAAGGAAAGTAAAGTATGTGCGTGAAGCTGTAAGGAAAGTATGATTGTGCGGTCTCTGTGTTGGTTAGGCTAAGACGGTGTTACCACATGTGAATGGATTCTTCTGGTGCATATTGGCTCACCGAATACAGGATGTTTGTACGCGTGATTCATTGTAGCTGTCACCTACTTGCTGCTCATTTTCTTTCATCTATCGCTGTGAGTTTTTTATGTCGACTCATCTTGTGTGCAATATAACCTTCAAATTGTGTTTCCTGTGCTGATTTTGCTGGCCACTTTTATACACACCCTTGGTGGAGAGAGGGGGGGAGGAGGGGGTGGAGGTAATGACAAATGCAGTGGTCACAGTGAACTCCCTTCGAAGATGTTTGTACAAGGAGAATCAGTCTGATTCGGTTGAAGGTGTACTTGGCATGTACCATATCTCTGGCACAACTCACTTCCTAGAACTATTAAAAATAGAAAATGGTCAGTCAGGTATTAGTGGTGATTGTTGTTTTTTTATAATGGAGGGCATGGCTTAGTCATAATACTGTACCACTTCCTCCCTTTTGCATTTGTGCTAATTTGCATAAATTTGCATACAGTTTATAGTAATAAAGCATTTGCAGACGGCAACAAAATCAACTGTAATAATGAAGAAGGGGTGCGTGTGTGTGTGTGTGTGTGTGAGAGAGAGAGAGAGAGAGGTATCAACAGAATTTCTATATTTCTGTCACAGTTTTTATTTATCAGTGGAGAAAATGTGTTGAATGAACATAAATATTTGCATGGATGGTTTTTCGCTCTTGTTACGGTTGCGTACAGTGGGCTCTTCTACAGCAGAATATAATGCAAACAATAAAAAGGCAGCCATTTTTTGCAAAACTGACACATTGTTTGTTTTTATAGCTGGCTGTCAGCATGTGAATTCAGGGGTGCAGACCACTCTGTTCTGTGTCTTCAGTTGAAAGACTACATTCGTGGATACATTTTATGAATTTGTATGAGAAGTAGTGGAGCTGGGGGTGCCCATTGGCTGGAATTTTTTTTTTTTTTTTTTTTTTTGGCCTGCTGAATGCATGTTGTTAATTTGGAGGTATGCCTGACAATTCATAGGTATCAATCAAGAACAAATAATTAAGAGCTAGTCACAAGCTGTTATACATATGTTTGTGTGCGCTTGAGTGGTGACCTTTCTGGTGTCTGCCTAGTGCCATTCCCAGTTATTTCGGTCTCGAAAATCTCAAGAACAGAACTTGAGGCCAGAGCCACCAGCAATGCCAAGACTGGTGTGGTGAGTCGCCACCATGCCAGTTTTAGTCAGTTCACGCTCCAATGCATTTCCGCTGCATTGAAGGGGGAGCCGGGATGGCCGAATGGTAGAGCGTTGGACTCTCAATGCTCTGGTCGTGAGTTCGAATCCCAGCTGGGGCCAAATATTTGTGCAGGCCTTTTTCTCATTGTCCCGTCTTTGATATCACCCACAGGTGGTGGAAAAGGACGTTACACACCTAAACACCCCACCTACCCACCTGTTCTGTTGAAGCAAATGCTTTTTGGAGGGTTCTATATAGTTCGGTTCACTTCAGTTCAAGATGATGTAGGGTCTGCGTTCGGAAAACCCCATACGCACTCCACCCCATCTCTCGGTAATCCTAAGTGTCGTCTTCAAGATTGTTCGGATGTTTGTTTGAAATGTCCTGCATGTCCTAGGTTTTTACCGCTCCGTAGACCAGTTTGCATCATTTGTCCAGCGTTACATTTTTTTTTTTTTTTTCACATAGTGCAGGCACACTCAGCTGCAAATTAGTCTTTGTGACTTGCGCGGCTTTAAGCTCTAAAAACTCACTCAATCTTCGGATGTTGTTTTGGTTCACACGGACCCTGTTACGCCCTGTTAGGTTCAGTCATTTGCCTCTGCCTCTTTGCATGTCTCTGCCCTGAAGGTGGTCAGTGGAACAATTACCAAGGCTTTGTTCATGCAACATGTGTCTTGGGCTGTTCTTCATAGGTGCAGGCCATCTGTAATGCTTGCCTGGCTGGCAAGGGGTTCTATCTACAGTCTAGGCAAACTCAGTCCTGCAGTATGTGATGAGCTCTTTGCACGTCTCTGCTCTGAATGTTGTCAATGGAACAATTACCAAGGCTTTGTCCGTGCAACATGTCTTGGGCTGTTAACCACTTCTGATCCTTCTAGGTGCAGGCCGTCCGTAATGCTTGCCTGGCCAGCGAGGGGTTCTGTCTACATTCTAGGCAAACTCAACCCTGTAGTATGTGATGAGCTCTTACTTATTTGTTCTTGGTGACAGTAGAGGGCTGTGTTGTTTTCACACCAGGGCATAATTCATTCACCTGGAGAAAAAAAAAAAAAAAAAAAAACCCTACTGACCATCGTATCGTCTGTGATGCTTGTTTCTTCCCCTCTCTGCATATTCATTTATTGTGATACTGAAAGTTTGATCTCTGGTTGATATCGGATGGTACAGGTTGCAAAAGTGTTGATTGATATTGCTCGTTAGCCGTTCAGCTACACTACATAGTTTGTTTGTTTTTTTTCAGTAACTGTTGTTTTTCCCTTGATGAAGTATCTGTGCTGTGGCGAAGGCTTCATTGGTTTATGGCATTACAGTTCGGAACCCCTATTTTCATGCTACCTATATGTTTTTTTGTTGTTGTTTTTTTTTTAATGGTAAGTGCCAATGCAGCAAACTTTATATGTGTATAAATATGTAAAATATTGTTTAGCCACTCACCATACAGTATCTAAAGAGAATGTTTTCTTTGTTCATTTGTCCTTCAGCTGGGCTGTAAAGATCAGTTGCTTTTGATACGTATCCACCAGCTGGTACTACTATGTCTTTTTACGTTGTAGCCGAGTGAACTGCTTGGAAAATGACACGCGCACCATTTACTTGCATTTGGACAGGTTTTTGAAGTTGAAAACTCTTTCTGTTGTTGATCGTAATCTGTTGTACATTGAAAAAAAAAAAAAGTATCATTTTCTTGTTTTGTGAACTCAGCGCAAAATGTTCCTGCATGATTGCGTGGGCTCATACTGTTACAGCGTCCGTGCTCAGAGCTGTGTGGGCGGACGTCAAAGGCAAAATACCTAAACTCTCGCTACTGAGTGTATGATTGCGAAAAAGTTAAGTGCCAGTTACTTTTTTTACTCACGGTATGTGGATATGTACCCGTGAGTAGAAGTACAGTATCACTCGGATAGCTAAAAAGCGCACCCTTGAAAGTGTCTAAGTACAAGGGATTTGACTGGCGCTTACAGCCTATTTCCAGATGATGGTAAATGTACTAGTTTCCCCCTGTGCCTGATTACGTCTCTCCATTCGCATTATTATCAGGGTTGACAACCCTTGGCTCCAGTTGCAGCTCTGTTTCTTATCATACGTTTCTGTTCTAACTTAATCATGTCATGCTCAACCTCACTTCTGGTCTCATTTCAGAGATTATGATGCACCACACAGTCCTTGTTGATGCCGTTGCTAGAATCGCGTTGTTTGTGTTGAAACGCTCCCCACTTTGTTTTTTTCTCTCATTGTGATCTGTTGGTTCCAACTTCATACTGTTACTTACATGTACATGTATTACGCTTCAAATGAATTCTATGTTAAATTGTTTACAGAAATTTGTTGTTTGTGAGTAAGATGAATGAAGCACAGTACGATGTAAATACACAGTTGGAGGCCTTTATATATCATATACTGGATAATAAACTGTGAAAATTATAAATTCTGCATGTTGTGTGTGTGTTGAATGATTTGAGTGTTCTTCCTGTACACAAATTACTGGGTACCTTTGAGTGAACTTTAACCGTGGTGGTGCTGAGGTCCAGATATTCCAGACCAATGCTACACAGCTTTTTCAGCATAAGACTGCTTAATTAAACAAGACCAGGGTTAATAGTGTGAAAATGACCTTAAAGGTTGCATAGCAGTAACACACACACACACACGCACACTTGCGCTCGCACACACACACACACACACACACACACACACACAAAAAGAAATGTGCCAGTTCAACATTATCAAATTTTTTTACGGCTGAATTTGATCTGAATCACAGCGTAGGATCATGAGTTCTTTGTTAACTCTTTGACATCGCGAGCTTGGCCAGTGACCTACTTCCCTGCTGACGCGCATGCAGCTGCCGGCTGTTTAGGGCGACGCGAAACGGTTCGCGGCTCAGTGCCTATGGCTGTTGAGAGTGACGCGAGCCGGCTCGCGTCCCAATGCGTAAAGGTTAATCCCATGACTGGTAAATTAGACAGCAGAGGCTTTTTGTACAATGCAAAATACACACACACACACACACACACAATTATAATACACACAAGTTGACAATCATTTCAGCACTAAAATCAGATTCCTAGCTCATTCAAGCTAAAATCTCTTGAGAACAACCAAATTCAGAGATTATGATGCATTTTTAAAAAAACAATAATTAAAAGCTGCATACTAACACTTGGGAATGCATGCATATACATATTTGAAGCACCGCACTACGCACATTTTGACTTGATTTTTGTAATTTATCAAAAGAACACAGCAAACAGCTCTACGGCACGTACCACATCATGAACTACTCGAGCATCACTCGCCTCGCGTGAAGGCTTTTGTCATCGTTGACTCTGGCCAGAACAGTGAGGCTACAGCGAAATGTTATTGCCACCATTGTTATGTGGGAATTATCTAAAGCCATGGTAAGTTCCTAACAATTGTCAGTCTTTGGCAACAGAGACATAAAGTCCTTTGAAGATGAAGTGTTTCTGCCCACATGGAGAGGCAACTGAAAACAATAATCCTCACATCCAAGGGGATCATCCCGAGAGTGTTCAGCCCAAGAACACCACCACCACCACCACCACCACCACCACCAACAACAACCACAACAACAACCCAAGCATCATGTGACGGGTCGCAGGATATAGGCGGGCTGGCACTGCGCTGTAACGGTCACACCAAGGTCCAGATTGTGAAGCGTCTGATCGACAAGCAGCTGCAGGACCATGGGTCTACCAGTATGTTTCGTCACAGTCACATTCATGTGGTCAGCGTCGTAAGACAAATCCAGTGAATCCCCGCCGTAATCGAACCCCGTGACGGACACCTGCGTCAGTGATGGTGGTAGCATGGGATTGAGCCCGAGATGCTGGTCGTTGAAATCAAAGCCAGCATAACCGAACAGGAGGGACTGGAGGTATCCACCCATTCCAGTGTGAAAGTTCATTGCTCCTGTTCCATCTGCATTTTCTGACCAGACCTGAACAGAACAACAGGGAGTTTAAGTGTCACCGCAAGTACACGGCCGGTTACAGCTGTAAAAGCGAGGCAGTACTGAGCAAAAGATGGGTGGGTGTATGAGAGTTTAATGTCCTTTTCCACCACATAAGGGTGATATCAAAGACGGGGCAACAACAAAAACAAAGCCAGCACAATATTTGGCCCCAGCTGGGATTTGAACTCATGACCCGAGCATTGAAAGTCCAATGCTCTACCATTTGGCCATCCCGGCTCCCCCAAGCAAAAGAAGTTAGCGATTGTAGTGCTACATACAGCTGCACTCCCAGAATTAGCAGAGGGCTGAACTTTAAAAAAAAACAAACCACCAGCCTGTTTGGGATGTGGGTGGAGGTGGGGTGGGGTGGGGGTGGGGGGGGTAATAGCTGGGTATTGTGTATGACAGTGCATGATTACCCAGCGTAAGTCTCCTCTGTTGGGAATTACCTTTTCAACATAAAAAATAAGTACTTGCTTCAAAATATGAAAAAGTGGAAGGAAGGAATTACAATTTGCAACTGGCGATCAAACGTCCTTGCATGTGTCATTGTGTCTATGCAAACCAACTGGATCCCACTAACCACAGTAATGGAATCATACTTGACTCACTCTGTTCAACACTAAAGTACTCAGTCAGAAGTGGGGGCAGGCAGACAGACTTTTCTCTGGATCATAAAACAAAGCACGACGAACAAAAATGAATTTCCAGCTAATAACTGTTCCTATCTCTCCTACATTTACACCAATAATCATCTTACTTTGAATGGATCTTGAATGTTGTACGTCCCCTTATAGAACGCAGCATCAGCTTTCACCTTGTTGCTCCGCCCGACACGCAGCCAGTTGGCAGCAAACATTCCCCACGTCATGGCAGGCCCGCTCGGTGTCACCTGAGTAATAAATAGAAGACTTTTAATCCAAATTTCACCACTTTTTGGTAAACAGTATTTTCCATGCAGCTGCAGCACACCTCGTGTCAAGGCTTTCATCATTGTTGACTCTGATCAGAACAGTGAGGCTGCAGCAAAATGTTGTTACTGCTATCATTGTTATGCTTTGGATTATCTTCAGCCGTGGTAAGCTTCTAGCATAGCCACCATCACTCCCCAGCAACAGACACATCTTGTGGCGTGGGACGTTAAACCCAACTTACCAATCATACTTGACTTACTGTAGCGTAGTATTTGAGATCGTTGGCTCGGACTTCAGCAGACATGGGCCACTCCAAGGGAAATCCTAGCATGATTGTATCGGCTTGTTTTACATTTGTGCCTGCAACAACACACAACTGTCACAGATTCTATGCATCTTAGTTTCACAGGTGAAAATGCTACGATATATTTGGTCACTTGCTTTGTGGCTTGCACAGATACCTGCATCATGTGGTCTGAAAACAAGCACATACTGTTTGCATGTCGCTTTGTAAGACCAAGTTGCAGGCCAGATACCTTACTAAAATTCTTTACGAAAGCAAGAAAATACATTTTACTCCTAAGCATTCATTGGTTTCGAGGCTTCCCACAGTTTACAACACCCCTACTTTCACAGCTTGTAAAATTTACGAACACATCTTCACTTCCATCAAGGGGAGTGAACGCTTAGGAGTTTAAGAACCAGGTACTTGAATTCCATGTTTACACGTGGCACTGTAAGATCAGGCTGCAGGCAATTAAGATACCGTGATAAAATTCTGTATGCAAGTAAGAAATAACCAAACAAGACATTTGCTCTGCTGCATTTTGCAAACTTTTTTTTTTCAGTACTACAGTGATCTTGCCATCTATAATGGAGTAGCTGGCACCAGCATTTTGGTTATTTCTCGATCAGTAGCTGGCACCAGCGTTTTGGTTATTTCTCGATCATTTGCTGGCACAAGCGTTTTGGTTATTTCTCGATCGGTAGCTGGCACCAGCGTTTTGGTTATTTCTCGATCGGTAGCTGACACCAGCGTTTTGTGTATTTCTCGATCCGTAGCTGGCACCAGCATTTTGGTTATTTCTCAATCAGTAGCTGGCACCACATTTTGGTTATTTCTCGATCAGTTATCAAAATTCCATGTTTACCTGTCTTATAGTCATCATACTCAGGATGGAAGTTCTTCTCACTGTCGAAGGGGATGTACATGTTCTGCGCCACCTTGAGCCAGTCATCGGGTGGGGTTTGTTTGATAAGAGACGCTGCATCGATGGCAGTGTACAAAGCCTGAGCTGCTATGACGTTGGTGTAGGCCGAGTTGTTTACTGGTGAGTGCCACTCGTCTGGACCCATCACGTCTGAAATTGCGCACAAGGTATGCATGTTATGACTCCACCTTCAACTGCCCTCCCACCTTCTCACAATCATCCCCAACAAACCAGTAGAAATTATTTACCTTGGATTCATGTTTGGTCTTGCATAATATGCACTGTACACTTGTTCAAAATGAGTAGGCCTTTCCTCGTGGTATACTAAGGGGTTCGACTCATTCCATGTTACAAGTGATTACAGGTAAATCAAGGTTACACTGGCTACTTAGGTACATGGCCTTTCACAGTGTAGATGAAGTTTGACTAATGGTGATAATTTCTTGGCTGTCAAACTTACAACCAGATAATAAACATAAACCTTTCACTCATACAAGTCAGGCACAATGATGTGCTTCATGTGAGCCTCCTGCAAGGCAGCCAGAGGACTAGCTACTGGTGAGTCATCAGTTAAGCGCTCTCTCTCCCTCTCTCTCTCTGTGGTATGTTATGGTATGGTATGGTAGATTTATAAATGGCACACATATCCATCTCTTTTGAAATGTTCATGGCGCCGCTGGGCTGAAGGATGAAGCATGAAAGCCTGCTGCTGCTAAGCGCTACTTTATGTGCAAAACTACAGCCTGCTATTCACTCTGGCGTGTGACAGTATTTCTGTTGTCCATGCCACCAGTCACAGCCTACTCTTCTTTACAAGATGGGTGTGGGAGTTTTAGCATGCACACTTGATACTGGTGTGTGTATGTGTACACGAGGGCAGGACAGGCACCATAAAAGAGTCTGCATGTGATTTTGACTCTATTTGGAAAGGAAAAAAATCCATCCAAATTCCTGCTCACCAGGGATTCGAACCGGGTGGCTCAGAATCGATTCAGATACCTTAACCACTATACATATACCCCTAAAGCTTGCTCCCTGAGATCATTGCTGACATCATAGTAGTTTACCTCTGATTTCATATAAGCTTGTTGTCTTGCTGAAGGTGACGCGAGACAACCAGTACTTTGCAATATCTGAGAGAGCTTGATAACCACCGTCTGTGGTGAGGAATTTGGTGTCGTTTGTCTGCTGGAGGTACTGCCGCATCATCCATGCCGTGTCACCTGTAATGTGGTTCTCGTACACTGTTGTTGCCACAGATGGAGATACATTCAGACCTGAAAAGTCATTTTACGAATGAAGGCATAAGGGTGTTTATTAGGCAACCATGGTGTACCCTCCCTTTACAGCACGCAACCCTACACCCCCCCCCCCCCCCCCACACACACACACACTCTCTCTCTCTCACACACACACACACTCTCTCTCTCTCTCTCTCACACACACACACACACACACACACACACACACACACACACACACACACACACACACATATATATATAATCAGCCATTTCTGCAGCAACCCCTTCTTCTGGTTCAAGTCCCAAATGCTGAAAGACAAACGGCCAATGATTTTGGAGAAAAAAAAAAGTTAATTTTTTTTGGTTTGTGTTAAACAAGCACCCATAAAATACTTTAAAACCTACTTTATGTCACGTACAATTATCAGTGTTCTTGCCAATCTCTGTACACATATGTGTTCTGTGATTACCTTAATGCTTGGCCACGTTTGGTGCTAGCTTTATGAATATATTAGATCTTTGTCACCACCTTTCCCCTTTGTTTACCTGTGAATGCAGACTCCCAAGGGTACCTGGCTCCACTGTAGCCGGTCATGTTGGCATATTTGAGCGCTGCTTGGTGAGTGCGCAGACGAGTCCCCACGATGATGCGCCCGATGTCAGCGTGTAGCAACATGATGGGAGGAAACATCCATGTGTCTTGATCCCAGAACACATGGCCTTCATAGTCCTGTTGGAACACAATCACCTCGCATCATGCGATCAGCACGCTGTAAATAGTCTGATCATCCGAGTGTAAAACTCCATCCCATGAGCATTTTTACACAGTGGAGAAAAACAATAACCCTTAACCCTTTCACTGCCAGACGCGCTTCGGTTCACTAACGGGTGACATCTCTTCACGTCACTCTGCTGGAAACAGGAATCAAAACCTATACTGCATCCAGAGAGCTTTTTCACGAACTACTGGAAAGTCTAGATTTTAACATTTTAAACTAATCTGACAGTGGAGCTACTGGTGTGATTCATGACATCCTGCGACGGCAGCAGTGAAAGGGTTAAAAGCCCTTGCAAGCAGCACAATTTGTCTTGAGATCTTCAGATCATTAGAAGCCACTTCAAGCCACTCTTATGCAATCTGCAGCAGTGTCAGGCCTAGTGGGAAGGCCCATGACTTGAGTAACAGTGGTTTGAAGTGGCAGCTGCTACTGGTGTGTAGTGCCTTGTTCTTTTTTAACAAGTATATCTTAAGACACACTTGTTTTTTAAGTATCTGGACTGATCTGCGCGATCAAACTGATGAGCTGTGATCTCAAAATGCACAAGGGTGGCATCATATGCAAGCCTCATAGTCTTAGCTCCTCACCGCTGCTATCTATTAAGGTTTTATCTGGCTCATTTCAATCTATTCTTTTGTTTTACTATTGTCAAAGACATTACATTACTGTCTTTGCTATTGTTCTGTTTCCTATTACTGGTACTTGTTCTTGGTTTTTAATTGTCTCTGCCTGTCCTTTATCATTTCTACTTAGTTGTGTTGTCTGTTTTTTTAATCTGTGCTATTTTACTTTTTTAGTTGCTCTTATGTAGTGCACACTGAGTGAATGTGTTGTTTTAATTTTTTTTAACTTCAGTTTTAGATTGTAAGGTGCCTAGAGCTCGTTCCCCGGGGACACGCGCCCTATTATTATTATTATTAAGTCTTATCACATAGTGGGCAGGGGGTGGTGGAACTCGGACTCTCAAGAGATACCACAACAGATTCACTCTTTTGCTACCGACAAATAGAAATCCTTACCTTGCCAGCAGCACCATGAGCAAGTCCCCCAGGTGCCATGCCGACAAATGGCCACTGGGAATCAGGCTTCAATGGGACAGAACTGAGGAGGTAGTAGAGAGTAGCATAGGTTGAGAGCGCCATGGTGGTGTTCCCCGTCAAGTCTATACGACCATTCTGCCACACCGAGTCCCAGGCCGCAACATGTGATGAGTACAGAGTTCCATTTGCCATTCTGGACATACCTACACAAAACATTCAATTCAGTTTAATTTAAATGGATTTATCATTCCCCGCATCCCTATGGGTTGCATTTTATGAACCCTGCACGTGCTGAAATAATTTGTCTTATGCTGTAAACAGTAAAAGTCAGGGGTAGTCCAGAATGCTCCATTCTCAACACCAACACGGTTAATCAACACACACACGCACGCACGCGCACGCGCGCGCGCACACACACACACACACACACACACACACACACATACACACACACCCTTGTACATTCAATTGCTTTGAGCCCAGGAAGTACTTTCAGGCTTACCCAAGCCAAATCACAAACCACGTTGAAAACCACCACAGAGGGATGGACAGTGGTCAATTAGATAATGCGTTGGACTTAGCCACTGCGCTGCTGAACGGCCGTCACAGTGATGAAGCGTGAGTTTGTGCTTGTTGAGCTTGTGATATGTGATAACAGTTTTTCCTGGCTGCTGGGCTACTCATTGGGGGTATCTTTTTGGATTATCTGGCTTTCCTCCCCCACAAAATAAAAAAATAGGATAGGTACTGGGTGGCGCTGCACTCTGGATACGCGCTTCCCACAGGGGAAGCAGCCCAAATTTCCCAAAAGGGACAATAGAATAGTAAACCAAAAAAAAACAAAGAAGAGAAAACACATACCTTTATTGAAATAGTCAATGGCGTCTGAGCTGCTCGTACTGACAGAGGTAAAGAAGGGCATGTAGGCTTGCACAATGGAGTCAAAGGTCATGTTGGGCAGCACCTCGCTGTACACCACAGTCACGTCAGTGGTAGGGGACATGTCAGGATATTCCGGCTCTCTTGTCTTCCCACTCATCATTCTGGTGGAGTATGTTTTAAATACACACATATATATACATGTATATTTTATTTTTCTCAGTGGTAGGGGTGACAAGTGACACATATACTCACTCAAAATGCTGCGCACTGATTCATGAGAAAATGATGCATAGAGCAGTTGAAAGTGCTTCATGTTTAGAAAAATATCATTCAAAGCATCCCCCAAAAGTGAACAAAATAACTACGCACCGGCCGTGACGTATGAGTTCCAAATGTTTGAAATGATGCACTTTCTGTGCGTATTTGACTGACGATGTAACTGGAGTGTGTTTTTGTGACCTCGTAAACAACTGAGTGGGTTATGAAAAGTCATAACTCACACTTTCGCTCTCTGTTTCCTTACTACATGTATTTTCGGACGTAAAAAGCACACATAGTTAACTCACTGAAAATTTGCACTAGCGAGTGGTGTAAATAAAGATATTAGCACAATTACTGGGTGCATCCAGTGTAAAATAAATAAATAAATAATAAAACAAAACACTGCTGACCCCTGTCCCTTCTGTTGAAAGTCAATGTCTTCACTCTCTGAGCCATTGTTGACGGTGAATGCAATGGTGACAGGTCGTGAGGTGACAGTTCGGTTCACAATGACCTCTGTCACCAGCAGCCTGGTGAGCTCACGATGAGCGTAGCGATTTACCATAACAGTGAAATCATCAGCAGTGTGGATCTCAGAAAACACACCTGAAAACAACCAATCAGTGATCTTGTTCTGCTTAATCCAGTATGTTATCTCAGTGTGGCGCACGTGTGTGTGTGTGTGTGTGTGTGTGTGTGTGTGTGTGTGTGTGTGTGTGGGTGGGTGGGTGGGTGGGGGGGTTGGAGGTTATGTGCCTGTGATTTTCAGTTACATCTGAATGTGTAAGTGATTTATGTAGTGGCAGTAACACTCCATAGTCAGTATGTTTTTATTTTAGACAAAAATAACAAAAGTGATGTTTTAAAATTAAAGAATAAAAACATTCACAACAAATAACTTACTAGTCATCTTCGACATCTCAGAAGAACCATCCATTTCGCTTTTCACACAATAAACTCCAGAAACATTGAATCACTTACATATATATGGACATCTATAAACTCAAAAACCCTCACCTCGACCAAAATCCATGCGATACTTGGTCTTCCAACCAGACGCCGGTGAAATGATGGTTGCCATGACAGCAGCCCTGGAAGGGATGCGAGCGCGGTGACTGGAGACATTAGCTCCATTGTACAGTCCATTCATGTAGACGGCATTCCCCATGACGACCGTGGCAACATGGCCATTCCCCACCTCGGGCATGTACTGGGCATTGAGTGGGAGGCTGGGGGTAGAGTCAGATGAAAGTATTACAATGGAGTGCAATGTGTATCTGCAGTCATTGAGTCAAGCAGGAGTAAAATGCCATGAGAAATCGAGGCAAGTCAAGCACACACACACACACACACACACACACACACACACACACACACACACACACAAACATCTCACTCTTAACTCTGTACCTGCACTGTTTATGGTTTACTATATTTACAGACATTTTTGCTATACCCTAAAATTTGTGTCAAGTGCGTCAGATTCACACACACTCCAAACATGCTGTGTTTTTCAACACATTTTTTTAGGGACAATCGGAGACATAATGAGATGAACCTCCCTGAACTGATACCAGGCCCCGCATGTAGAAGTCGAGGTAGGGATTTTAGCCCCGGGTTAGAGCCTAACCTCGAAGTAAACTACCGGTAGCTCTAGGGTTAAATTTTCTGTTGTTTTTTTGTTTGTTTTAAATCAGGAAGCAGGTCCATTCCAGGAAGATACCTAAGCCGTTATAGAAGGATTTATTTCTTCCTTTCTTCACCTCCCCTTTTATATAATTTTGTTTTTTGGTTTCTTTTGTCCTAGTCTGGGTCAGGCCCGTAGCCGTGGGTTAAATTAACCAACCTCGACTTCTACATTGGGACCCTGATGAATGTTTGCTATTCATTCATCTGTCTGACCGTCTTTGATATCACCCTTACTTGGTGGAATAAAACTCCTACCCCTCCCTCCCCCCTTCCTCATCTGTCTGACGTAATTACTACTGAATGTACTGATACAGTACAACCTTCGCATGGAGAACACAGACCTGGTCACCTCAATAACAGTGGTGTCCTCAGGCAAGAGTCGGACAGCAGGCTCCTCCACCCTGCATGCCGTCTGCACGTACGCTCCAGACTCCACGCCATGAAGACAAACTCTCTGCTGCCCCTTTGTTACTGGAGCATCTACTGAGAGCCCTTCCTTCACGGCAACAGCCTCATCCCCTGCGTCCACACTCCCTGGCTCCTGCTCCCCCACCATAACATCAATGTGATTGAAATCTTTCTTCTCAGCCACAAGGAAATCGTGCACTGACAATCCAATGTCCAGTTCTTTTGCAAATCCATGCCCAGCATCACCAGTATTTTCCAGCAAAGTTGTGTCAGTGTGTTCAAAACTCTTCTGCTCATCCACAACACGATCATGCACCGATGATGCCGAATCCAGTGCATGTTGACGGTCAGCATTGTCGGCTGTCTTCAGCAAAACCGTCAGGTCATTTTTGAACCCATCTAGCGAGTCGCTTTTGAGGGGGATCTGCTGAGAAGCACTGTCCACATCTCTCGTGGATCCTCTCAAGATGTTCCACAGGCTGCTTGGAAGTCTGGGCGAGGCGTCATCAGTCAGGACTAAGCTGACAGCGTGGTGGTGTTCACTAACCAAGAGGTACAGAACGACGGTCACCAGACCCAATACAAGGCCCTGCGCTGCCATCTTGCTCAACGGAGCTCACACCCCCCTGCAAGAAAGAAATTGTTGGTTAGGGTTGGCAATATGCTATCAATAAAAGGCTCACTTTTTAACATATAGGCCTACAAATGGTCTGTCTGGTGTGCAAGTCCCGGCGGGGGCCAAATATTTGTGCTGGTCTTTTTCTCGTTGCCCCATCTTTGATATCACCCACACGTGGTGGAAAAGGCCCAAACACCCACCCACCCAGTGTGTAAGTGTTCGAACACAAAAGGTTGCAGTTTGCTGTTTGAGGGTTTAACACACCAAAAATGGGTGACACCAAAGACAAAGCTGTCTCCTGAGAAACCTAAGAATCGTAGAATATAGGTCTACAAAAACGCTTTTTCCATGCTTTATAATCTAAGCCTACTTATGTTTCACTTGTGAGTGTGCCTCAGTGTACACTCGAAATATTTTATCTTAATGAATGATTAGTAAAGCTCTTAATATGATACAATTTTTACACCGCGCAAGCAGTCAAACGTTCAAATTCTATGACTGTTGGTACAACAGTCTTGCTCAGTGTATTAGCCACATCAGTGAGTACGCTTCTGTTTGCTCAGTGCCAGTATTTGAGATGCTAGCTACTGTGTGGGTGTGGGTGTGTAAGCCGTAGTATGACACCACGAAAACCGACAGCTCACAAGGATCTGTGAGTATTAACTCTTTGACGACGGAGCGCAATTTCTGACACACGATTTCCTATAGGAAATCGTGTGTCAGAAATTGCGCTCCGTCGTCAAAGAGTTAAAATCATACAGATTGCCCTTTAAAAACTGTGACACCACCTACATAAATAAATAAACAATTATAGCAAACGCTAATAAATAAATTAAATGCCAGGTGATCCTGCCCACTTCAAGATTCAAGTGATGTAAGTATGTATATATATATACTGATGTACTGTACCAACCACTGTGACAAGCGTTGTTTGACAAGTAGCAGGTGTGTATGAACTCCTTGCAATGTTATGTATGTTTATCAGGTCAGTGATTGTTCTGTTACCTAGATGTCCTATCACAATCAGTTTCATGTACCTTTATTTTCAGTCTGATGTTCTATATTTTCCATCTAGTGTATTATCAGCTGACCTGGCTGCGATTGCCAGTCTACTCATTCGGCCCAATGTAAAGTCGGCCACTGAACTACCAACTCGGTCCCACCCAAAGTCAGGTCGGCCCGACCATACTCAGGTCGGCCCATTATACAGTCTCTGCGGTGAGGAGGGGGTGCGGGCAGGGGAATTGGAGGGGGTCAGCAGGGAGAAAGGTCTGGGAAGTGAATGGCTGCCGCATACCGCCGGTTGACAGTCTGTGCTCTTGCCCAGCCAATCATTGCACCTGCCTGTGAACACAACTCACCAGTGTCCGCCTTTCCCGCCACTCTACTGTCTCTCTCATTTGTCACAGCAAAGTCGGCCATAGTGTTCTGTTGGTGGAGTGATGTACTGAAAACATTGCTTTGACTGTGGATATTTATGTGCATTCATAAGGTGTTTTTTTTTTTGTTTTTTTTTTAAAACCTGGATTCAGTTGGTTTTCCGAAAGATAAACTGAATTCGAACCAACGACATCCGTTCTCTCTGCTGCTGGGCAGAATTTTGCAGCTTAGTCAGTTGTGGCTTCAGTTTCAGTTGTTCGACCAGATGGCTTGTGAGAACACTGAAGTGGTGAGTAAGCATTATTCTTAGTCATTATTTTCTTGTGAATAGTTTGTGTCAGTGTACGTGTATGTTGCATTGAAACTTGAAAAACTTGCATTGAAATTTCTCAGTGTCACCAAAAAATAATTCACAGTGCACTGCAAACTAGTCAGTGACCATCGGAAATAGAGACGCATTGTCTTTCAAGTGTGTGCAGAGGCAGTCTGGCGGGAAACAACCGAGGTGATTTCACCGATTTGTGCTCAAGCAGAGACTGACGAAGCTATGTGTTGTCGTCTGGGGTTGGCTGGGCCACAGCTAGTCATGATCAGTGTAGCACGTGCATGAAGACGATCAAACTGCCGAAGTGCTGAGCATGTTTGTGGGCGCGGGATGGGGGTGGGGATGACCTGACAATGGCCACGGGAGGATTTGGCGAAGAGAATTGGGCCGAGTTAGAAAGAGGCCGAGTTGACCTGATACCCCTGTCTGTGTTTGAAAAGAACTCCACACAGAAAACGACAGTGGAACCTGTCGTGGTGGCTGCTGCCACTGGTACACCCACCCCCACCCCCCTTCCCCTAAAAAACTAGAGAGGCAAAAGCCTCCATGGCTCCCTTGTGACATGGGTCAAGGTCATTCAAAAGAGTATGTTTGTAAAAAATCTTACCACTATCTATCATCAAGCCAAGTAAGGTGTCTCTGGTGTTCTTAGTTCCTGGCAATATTACACTTTTCCCCAAAGCTGACTATATGGCCTTGACCTTGGGCCAAGGTCATTCAAATAAGATGTCTATCATTACACCAAGTTGGATGCCTCTAGTATTTGTAGTTTCTCCAAAGACGGTAATATTGAAATTGACAACAGACAGCTTTAATGACCTTAATTCACTCAAAGTCAAGGTCATTTAAAGTGGTATGGGTATATAGTTTTTATCAATGTCTATTAGCATGGCAAGTTTGGCGCCTCTGCTGTTTGTTGTTTCTGAGAAAATGCCAATGTTACGGTTTCACAAAAATAGCTAGTACGGCCTTGACCTTGACACAAGGCTATTGAATACATGTATATCTGTTAAGTTCTTATCAATGTCTATCACCATATAAAGTTTAAAACCTCTGGTTTTTGTAGATTCCAAGAAAATGCCAATGCAAAATTTTAAAATAGACAGCTTTAGTGGCCTTGACCTTGAGTCAAGGTCATTCAACATGATATATTTTGAAAGGTCTTATGGCTGTCTATAGGCATGCCAAGTTTGGTGCCTCTGCTTTTTGTAGATTCTGAGAAAATGCCCATGTTAAGGTTTACTGCGGAAATGCGGAAAATAGCTTGTACAGCCTTGACCTTGACACAAGGCCATTGAATACATGTACTTCTGTAAAGTTCTTATCAATGTCTATCATCATGCAAAGTTTAAAACCTCTGGTTTTTGTAGATTCCAAGAAAATGCCAATGCAAAATTTTAAAACAGACAGCTTTAGTGACCTTGACCTTGAGTCAAGGTCACTCAGAATGATATATTTTGAAAGGCTTTATGGCTGTCTATCAGCATGCCAAGTTTGGTGCCTGTGCTGTTTGTAGATTCTGAGAAAATGCCAATGTTAAGGTTTTCTACGGAAATGCGGAAAATAACTTGTCTGACCTTGACCTTCACACAAGGCCATTGAATACATGTATATCTGTAAAGTTCTTATCTTATCTATCATCATGCAAAGTTCAAAACCTCTGGCATTTGTAGACTCCAAGAAAATGCCTATGTAAAATTTTCAGACAGCTTTAGTGACCTTGACCTTGAGTCAGGGTCATTCAAAATTATATATTTTGAAAGGTCTTATGACTGTCTATCAGTATGCCAAGTTTGGTGACTCTGCTCTTTGTAGATTCTGAGAAAATGCCAATGTTAAGGTTTACTGCGGACACACCCATAGACAGACACACACACACACACAGACAGACGACGGAGGGTTACAACATAGACTCCCATTGTTACACAAGGGAGCCAAAAACCAAACAACAACAACAACAACAAATACACACAATGGCCGCTCAGTCAGTCATGGTTTGTTTTAGATGGCCATATGTCCGACACAAGAGAAACTAGTCAAGCCCTGTAATGCATTTCAGTTGTGTCACCGATAGAGTGTAGTAAGATACTGATGATGTGATTGTTTTACTATTTCTATGTTTGCGGAAAGAGGGTGTGCATATGTAATTGTATACACTGATGTGCCTCTGTGTGTGTGCACGCATGCACGTGTGATGCGTGTTTATTAATTGTTAAAGTTGTACGTACAGTATGTCATAAGACGAAAAGCCAAGTTCTATTGTGCTCAAACTAAAAGCCAAATATCTTACCAGCCATATACCAGTCCTGGTCAGGTGACGACCAAGCAGCCCACACAGCCAGTACGTGCCACCAGTTTCAACAGCTCTTTCCAGGCATCTCATCTACATTACTCATGGAAAAAGTGGACGAGTGCTGACAGGAAATCACACAGGAAATTTTAAATTTTAACTGCAGTACAGTATCACAATCGGGTGTGCTCACTCAAGCAGTACAGTATCACAATCCGGTGTGCTCACTCAAGCAGCAAATACACGGCTTGTGACTGTGTTCGTCTAGTTTCAAGTGGCAGCATACATTTCCTGTCCCAGCATTTTCACCGGCAGTTGTAAATGTAGGGCCTGCTTGTGTCCAAAGGCCATGGTTAGGGATCAGATGTCACCAGTCAGTTCTGTACAGAGCTTGCTGGGGTTTCGCACCAGTACAGTGTGTTTCTGTATGGGCTTCAACAAGAGTCAGTAAGGAAGAGCTCAAGTACATTGTACTGTACGGTTAAGTTTACTTGGATAGACCCCTCCTCCCCACCTCTCCACAAGGCGATTTGCTTCATAGCATATGGGAATGCATCATGAACAAATTCAGGACAGTCACAGATCCATCAGTCTCTCAAGGTGGCATGGTGGTACGTGACTGCACGTCACACCCTCTTTATCACCACTGGTGGAACTCGCCACCCACTCCAAAGTCACTCTCGACTGATAAAGGTTGTTTCTCCTGATTTTCTGGGCAACCATAACTGGAAACAGGACTAGGCAAACATGGGAAAGCTTAATTACCACTCAGTTAAACATACTGCGTGGACAAGACCAGCTTGTGATTAGCTTTTTCTTCATTGGTTCTGATGTGTTTTTGATGAGTTAATTTTGATTGAATTTTGCGCATTTACTGAATATCATATTACACACGCAGCACATTGTACCAGAAGTGGAAGTACAAGACTTGTTTGGTTTCACAGTGTCGTCTGACTTCTTGTCGACACAGCCCTGACGTTGGGTTCACTTAGCACATTTACAAAATATGACCATTTCAAAACATGTTGAATTGAAGGTGATCCTTGACTTTTCTTCTTTATTTTTGTTATATAGTAATTTAGTATGTTTGTCAATGGCATGGCCAAACTTATCACTCAGGTCACGTTTTGTAAGATGAACATGTAACTGTCCAAAGTGGTCTCCTTTTTACTAGTCTCTTGACTGACTGACACA
Organism: Batillaria attramentaria; assembly: GCA_018292915.2. Taxonomy (NCBI): domain Eukaryota; kingdom Metazoa; phylum Mollusca; class Gastropoda; family Batillariidae; genus Batillaria; species Batillaria attramentaria. The sequence goes on along the minus strand of JACVVK020000005.1, from coordinate 5,245,612 downwards.
GACAGGTTCCTGTGTCCCACCGTCTCTGCTCTATGTATGACAACAATGTGAATTATCAAAACTTGGGTTCCTTGACCTAATTAGCACAGTACGATAATAGCTCAGCATGTTTTTAGACACCCTTTAACAATATCTGCACTACAAAGCTCTAGTTAAGGCTTCATTTCACAAATCTGTGCAGATTTTCAGAATATCGCCCCCCCCCCCTCCCCACACACACACAAAATCTGCAGAATGAATTGTACTCATGCTCATAACCCATATTCCTTCTGACAAGATCTACGCCAAACATTAAACACACACACACGCACCACCAAGGGGTGCCTCTTTGATTATGATGCCATCATACAGATTTTTAAATACTGTAGTATCATGATCATCAAATGAAACGTGTGCTTGTTTTCATCACAGTACACATGCAAAACAACTGCTATGTCAAATGCAGCCATCTCTTGTAATCAAAACGGTAATTTTGTTTGACCGATCAAATTTATTGCCCTCGGGAAAAGAACAAACACAATCATGAGCTACTTGTGATGCACGCGCGCACACACACACACACACACACAAAATCCGCTCTCGCTCTCTAGAATGCATTTCTATACGACCTAAATGAAACATGAAGTGAACAGGAAACACACCTTATATTAATGAATGCATCAAACAAGCACCTAGCTAAACAAGCTGGCAGATTGTGAACTATAAAGAATCACAACTGAAAATTAAGTAACCATGAACACCATGAACTAAAATAATGTGGATGAACTTTTTTTTTTTAAATCACAATGCTCATAATATCACTGACACAAACGGCAACATCTAGGATACAATTTGCATGAATTTGCATAAACTGAAACTGCACACACACACACACACACACACACACACACACACACACACACACACACACACAACTGAACTGCAAATAAAGTGTGTAAGTACAGTGTAGACAAAAGCTCAGGATAAGTTCTGCACCAGAACTTGAGTCTGATGCGAAAATGACGAGCTAAAACCTTTGAGCAAATTCACTTGTGTGGAATGGCAAGAGAGGTCAAATAGTACTGCTCTGAAAACAGCAGCCAGTGATAACACCAACCCATGCACTAAGCAGAACTGGTAAGAAAGAGTTGACTGATGTAATAATTAAGCCTCAGTGATACTGAATACACCACCGTATCTAATGTGTCCTCGTACAAGTACAACCAATAAACATTTATCTGCATGTATAATCTATATTAATTATAATAATAAATTGCTTTTATATAGGGCAGTATCCCAGCTGACGCTGGCTCAGAGCACTCTACAATTACACACACACACACACACACACACACACACACACATCACTTTCATAACATACAGCTGGGATCTCGATAAAATGAGCTGTGGGGGGAGGGAGGGGGGGATATGAGTATTTACAGATGGATAGAGTTGCGCAAGCAACAAAGACCATTTCGCAGCTAACTGGGGAGCCCGGGTGGTCGAATGGTAGAGCGTTGGACTTCTAATGCTCGGGTCGTGAGTTCGATCCCGGCTGGGGCCAAATATTTGTGCTGGCTTTTCATCGTTGCCCCATCTTTGATATCACTCTATGTGGTGGAAAAGGACGTTAAACCCCCAAACACCCACCCACCCTCGCAGCTAATTAGGGTGAACTGTTCACACCCGAGCTGTTCTTGTGGTACATGTATTTATCATCACACATGGACAGTACTAGGGTCTGTAATGCTAGCACTGAGCCAACAGAAGTGTACTCAATAATACGGTGACCACACTGAGCGCTCCACTAGCTAGCATACATAACAACAGTCACAGAATTTGCATCTTCAAATGCTCGTGCACAGTGTAAACAACATTGTACATGTATTGTATTAAGAATTGTACTAATCATCATGATAGGGTATTTCGCACGTACAGGCACATGCTCGAGCAAAACTATTTCAAAACGTAAGTCAGCCTAGCAAGGATGGAATGACCAAGTTCCACTTCGATTAGTTCGATGAGAATATTCTTATAGATCTGTTGCCTCCACATCTTCCCATCACATCCACAAATCAAAACACACACACACACACCCGGGCAACACCAGCATACAAACTTGGTGTATGTGGCAACCGTTGCTGTGAGGAACTTGCTTCTTGGTTAGCACTGCACGCTTAATGCACATATGCACCTAAATAAGGCACTTACAAACAATAATTATGGTACTTCTGAATATTTTAAAAATCAGTACTTTTTTTTAAACTGCTCTGCCCAACCACATTTTTGGTTGCACAGTAATGCAACAAAAAGGAACAAACACTGCTTACTGTGAGAATACAGTGAGAGATTCACTATGTTATGTGGGAGAATGTACGAAGAGCCCCTGATCTTACCGAGGTGTACGGTGACCCCGGCGAACAGTCCTCACGTAACAAGTTCTTATACTGACTGTGTAAAAAGTCTCCTTCACTCCCAAAAGACTCGTGAGCGCGTAGAAAAGTTATCACTGTGTGGAGTTTATTACAGCACATCTCTGGTGATACACTGCACTCTCAAGCTTCGCACATATAAGCTTCCCTTCGAACACTTCACCACGCAACACACAGTCTGCTATGACCGCACTTTCGGCAGCAACAAGCCTTGCACAAATCTTAGGTTTCATCAAAGGAGACACGAATGACAGACGGCTGACAAGCTGCCATTACTGTCTGCCCAAGTTTAAGCCCGTGCTTGTGTTTTTCTGTCTCCAAATAAAAGGTGAGCTCACCCTGCCTCCTACTCATCGTCAAGGTAACGTTCATGTTTGTGTGATCATAAGAAAGGTCGAACGAGTGTCCCATGTAGTCGACCCCAGTCAGTGATACGTGTTTTAGTGATGGGGGTAACGAGGGGTTCAGACTCAGGCCTTTGTCGTGGAGCTGGAAGCCAGCGTAGCCAAACAGGAGGGACTGCAGGTACCCGCCCATCCCCGTGTGAAAGTTTGTCGCCCCTTCACCATCTGCATCCTCTGTCCAAATCTGCAAGCAAAATAATAATGGGAGTTTATATAGCACATATCGAAACAGCTCTAGACGCTTGATGGGACCCGCGCTAGTTTGAGCTGGCCACACAGTGTCAGACAGGTGTTTGAAACAAATATGGCTACCGTTGTGTGGGCATGCAAGTTCCTTGAAAGCTAATTTAAACATACATGTACTAGAGCATATTCTGTCATTACCTTGCCATTCTAGCATCGTACAGCCACACTGCAAATCCACAAACCAAGACCGAGGTGCAGAGCAACACACACCTGGTACAAGGCGCTACTAGTCAGTTTTTTTTGTTTTTGGACAGACACACTGACACACTCTCAGTGTAAGTCAGACCCACTCTGGTCTGCACTGGCAGACGCTTGCGGTGTGAGATCAAAGACTTCCCTGTTGGGATGTCAAACATGTATGCATGGACTTCAACTATCACTCTCCTCTAAATTTATCATCTACACCATGTGCCATCGTACCAACCATTTTTTTTCTCCTATTGTTTTTCCTCTCTACTTATCAGCCCTCCCGCAGACTGCGATCCTCTGATGAAAAACTTCTTAATTCAAAGTTCCTCTGCGTAATATGAAAACTACCGGTGAACGCGCGTTCAGCTACCTCGCCCCGACAATCTTGAACTCGCTGCCTTCTGCCCTCCGTGATGTCCCCACACTGTCAGCCTTTAAATCATAACTCAAAACATACCTGTTCCGTCAGGCTTTCCATTGATAACTGGGACCCTCTGTCCATGTTCATGTGTGGGTGTGTGCGTGCGTGTGTGTGTGTGTGTGGTGTGTGTGTGTGTGTGGGTGTGTGCGCTCTGAGCCTGTCCTTCAAAGACGGGCGCCTTATAAGTATGAAGTACATGTATTATTATTATTATTGTGAAAATGTAAACAGATGATAAAACAGAATGTTACCTTAAATGGACCCTTCACGTTGTATGTTCCCCTGAAGAATGCATCATCAGCTTTTGCTTTTTCTCCAATACGCAACCAGTTCACTGCAAACATCCCCCATGTCATGGCAGGGCCTTTCGGCGTCACCTGGGAAAGAGTAAGCACACTAACGATGATGCTGACATCACTGACTGACTACACACAAGAACTAAAAAGGCTGCCCATGTGGGGACAGCAGTGCGATTTAGACCCGTGCCAACTGTCCAAATTATCTGCTCAAACCTCGCCTGACATCGGCCATTTTTCTGTGAATTTTGACTGGATGGGTACCCCTCAGCCTCGAGATCTGAGCTACAGAGACAACTGTGACTGAGCAGCGAGTGTGGAGACAGCAGCGTAGTTTAGAAATGTACCAACCGTCATGTAGTAGTCCAGATCATTTGCTTGAACCTGGCGTGTCATCGGCCATTCCAAGGGGAAACCAAGCAGGATGGTATCAGCCTGCTTAACCTCCTTGCCTAGAAAAAAAAAAAAAAAGCACTGTTACGCATTACCATAAAACTACCAAGCTTCCTTTGTGTTACATGAAAAGATGTAGTTCCCAAGGCTAATAAAGTTGATTTGGTCGATTTGTTGGTTCTCTGTGAGTTCAACATGTATCCTTTTCCACTTTATATGAGCAGTGTTCCCTGCGATTCGAACATACAAGGGTCCTTGGGACCCACGAGCTCTCTCCATACACTTTTTGTCCAATCATAATGCTCTATATGGTATATGTGCGGGTTCCTCGCCTTGCCGATTCATTATGGCTGACACGCTACCACTAACATACATCTCTCCTACTTGAATACTTTTGTAAACAACAACAACAACAAATAGTTCTTGACTTTCAAACTTTTGGACCCTCAAAATTTACAAAAGGACGCTCAAAAATATAGAGAGAGGGTCCCAAGGACCCTTGTATTTTCGAATTACAGGAAACACTGATACTACCAAAATGTATGACAAAGGACGCCATATAGAAACGAGAGAGGGTATCAAATCTGACGGGTGCAAGTAGGGGCTCGGTGGTGCAGAGATTACGCCTGTGAGTGTGACGATGGGGTTCGAGTCCCACTCGGGGCAAAGACATTTTAAGTTGAAGTACGTGGCACTGTTCATTCAGGCCGACCAGGGCTCTCTCTGGAAAGTCCAACTTCCACTCCTTCTGCTTTGGGTGGGGTGGGTGTTTGGGGGTTTAACGTCCTTTCCTACCACATACGGGTGATATCAAAGACGGGGCAACGATGAAAATGCCAGCAGAAATATTTGGCCCCAGCTGGGATACGAACTCACGACCCCAGCATTAAAAGTCCAACTCTCTACCATTCAGCCACCCTGGCTCCCCCCTTCTGCTTTGGAAATGTTCAATCCAGAAAAATATCAAAATAAATGGAATTATAAAATTCTGAAACCTAAACAGCTGAGCTGACCACTCGCACCATGTGATTGTCCGGTGCCCTTGAGAATGCATGTGATTCACGAGTGTGCGTGTGTGTTGTGTTCGGCTTGCGGCATTTTGAGCCAAGAAATTGGGACAAAGTGCCTGTATTAAGGCACTTATTATTAATCCTGTAGATTTTTTTTTTCACAAAAGCAGCTGAAACAGCTGACCACCCCACCCATACAGTGGGACATCTTTGGTAGGTGGACCCTTTTTTCCCACCAGACATTGCAACATATTTACTCTTTCACTTAAAGGAATTAACGCTACCATTTTCATGCTCACAGATCAATCTGAGCTGTTCTCGTGGTACCTATCATCACATCAGTCACCTGGACAGTGACAGCATCTGTAATGCTGGCAGTGAGCCAACAGGAGCGTACCCGATGACGCAGGCAACGCAGTGCTCCAGCAGCATAAGAGTTGTAGAATTTGAATGTTTGACCGGTCGCGCAAAGTGTAAACAACACTGTATTGCACTATTCATCAAGACAAGAGTATTTTGATTGTACATGCCCACTCAGGAGTAAAACTGTTCTGAAACAGAAGTTGGCTTAGCAAAGATTGAAATAGCCCGTTTCATTGGTGCAATTTTGTGAAAAGTGTGGTGCTTGATAATAATAATACTGTAATAATAATAATGAGTATTGTATAGGCGCTTTTTCCAATTTCATGAATCGGCTCAAAGCGCCGCGAACTGAACCCAACACGCACGCTCACATGAATCACACACATTCTCTCACACACTGGACATAAGCACATTACAATCACGTGGTGCGAAGGGTCAGCTCAGCTATTTAAGTTTCGGAATTTAGAACTGCATTTATTTTTCAAATTTTGTGAGCTGTACATTTCAAACGCAGAGGGGGAGGAAGCCGGAGTACCTGGAGAGAATCCCCGACGATCAGCCCAAATGATTGGTGCCACATACGAGAAGGAAAAATTCTTTGCCCCGAGTGGGACTCGAACCCCTGACCTCTCACACTGGTGACAAGTCTCTTGACCACTAGACCACCGAGCGCCCTATTGATAATGGGGATGTGCATGGGAATGTGCACAGGTTCAACAGCTTTTAAGTTTTCTCCCTAAAATGGCAGATCTTTTCAAACTAAACTGCACGAGCACGTGCATGGGAACGTGAACAGGTTCAACAGCTTTTCCATTTTTCTCTCCAAAATGGCAGACCTTTTCCAAACTAAACTACACAAGCAAACACTAAACAGTGATACTCACGCATTCTAATGTATACTTACCTCGAGTGTAGTGTTCATATTCTGGATGATATTTTTGCTCCAAATCTAACGGCACGAACATCTTAGCTGCAACCTGACGCCACTGCGGCTCTACTGGAAGTCCAGGAGAGAGACTGGCAGCGTAGATGGCCGACCGCAGGCTCTGTACCGCGATCACGTTGGTGTACACAGAGTTGTTGACTGGGAAGTTATACTCGTCTGGCCCCATCACATCTGCACAACATGGAGGATAGTATATACTCACAGGTGCAGGGCTTTGCATCCGATGAAAATGTCCTGGTTGGCTGAAAAAGTATAGGACTGTGGTGCAGAAACGATAGGACACAGGTCCACTTAGGTAAGAAATGATTCCAACTGGCCCCCACAGTGTCGTGGTTAGCATTTCGAACCAGGGATCGAGAGAACCAGGTTCGAATCCCAGCTGAGGCAAGCAGGATTTTTCCTACCTAGGTCGGCTCCTACCCAGAGCGGGTGTGCTATGGGCCCAATGGGGAGGCTGTTGCCACACAGCCGAGACTAACCCACTTCACGTGTGACTTTAAGGGTGCTTCCCGTGTTATGACGCATCTCATGATGTGGATTACATGGCCGCAGGTCGCAGGCCACACCGCAGGTGCCGTAGTTACCGGGCCTGGTTAATGCTGGGATATTTATGACAGGAAGCGTGGAGTGTGGCCCTGTCATGCAGTCTCAAATCACATGGACCTCAACAGCATTATACATGTACCATCATCCTCACCACAATGCAACATAAAAATTGTCCCAGCATCCGAGCCCTCCAAGGATTCCACTCATGACCTGGGAAGAATACTCCTGAAGCTGGTGAAGAGTTGGGGCAGCAAAAAAAAAAAAAAAAAAAAGAAAGTAATTCGACATTTCAAAATCCAATCACTCTATGACTGATGTCCGACAACAAAATGAAGCTCTGCTAGCATATTGTGAACCGAGACCTGTACTGGAAGAAACAGGCAGATGCATTCAGAATGTGTGTGTGTGTGTGTGTGTGTGTGTGTGTGTGTGTGTGTGTGTGTGTGTGTGTGTGTGTGTGTGAGTGTGTGTGTGTGAGAGAGAGATTCACATGTGCATGTGTACTTTTTATGTGCCTGTGTGTGTGCCTGTGGGTGTGTGTGTGTATATGACCCCACTCATTGTGTAATACATGTACTGTATCTGCACCATGTGCATACATGCATGTGTATGTTTGTCTTACCTGTATGCAGACCTGAAAGGCCATAACCTGTGCTGTCAAATGTATCAGTTACGTTTTTACTGTCAACAACTGCATCTCACCTTTGATTTCGTACCAGCCTGTGTTGTTCCAGACGACCCTTGACACCCAGAAATTAGCGATGTCTGCCAGCACCTGATATCCTCCGTCATCACGCAAAAAGTGCACATCTTTTGTCAGCTGAAGGTACTGACGCATCATCCATGCAACATCTCCTGTCACATGCTGCTCATACACAGCGGTGTCACGACTTGGGCTGACCTCGAGCCCTAGCAAGCAAGCCAACAAATGAAAGGCACAAAGAATATAAAAACAGTATAGATAGTCTCCAATGCAAGCTGTTCAATAGAGCTAGCAGCCAAATGTGACCAGTAAACGGGAAATTTGTCTGTAGACTCACAGGAAAGTTAAATGACAAATCTGCATGTCAATAAACACATCACATTTTAAATGCCGAATTGAGTGTGTTTCTAAATGTGTGTGTGTATTTGTACTGCAGGTACATGTCACTAGAACTACCAAAGAAAACATTGCTAAGTCTGGCAAAATTCATTAGGAATAGTAAAATCGTCAAGTATGTCAAGTAGATATGTTTGTACCTATGTTTACATGTTTCACCTCACACACGTGCACTATTGTTTTTGTTTGTTCTTTTGTAACATATGCGATGTGCAGTTTGGACTGTTGTGATTTCTTCCTCCCTACATGTGTTTTTGTAATTCTGTACATATGAGAATCATGTATGATGCATTACTTGACAATCCTGCATACCCCAAATGAGGAGAAAGGAATAAAATCTTTGAAATCTTGTAAGTCAGTTTTTTTTAATGTACTTATTCATTGTGCATTGTTTTTCTTTAGCCTGCATGCTCAGTGCCTAGAACTCTTTGGAGGTTCATTCATTCATGGCTCCGCATGCCCTCTGGCACATGAGGCTGCAGGCGTAAAGAAACAGACTGAGCGTGGAGTCACGTTTGGTGTTTATTTGAGGTACCCTGTTTGGCAAGTGTGCTAGTCTGTAGTGATTTTTGTTGTCATGAAAAAGCGTGATTTTTGTGCTATGTAGGTCAATGTGCATGCCAGGCGGTCACACACAGAGGCACGCTGCCAGTGAAGCTGGGACTTTTTGCGCAGAGGTGGGACACAAGTAAGGCACGCGGATTTGTGCAAACTGCCTCTCTGGCCTAAACAGAAAGTAGACGTGCATTACTCCAGTGAGGCCTGAGCAGAAAGGAGACATTCAAATTTTTTTTCACCCCTGTCAGATGCGTGCCTTTGAATGGTCTGTTCACGGTAGAAATTGTTTCTAGATTGAAGAATTTTTAGGGGGGTGACTATGATGCCTGATGCTACATGTAATAGGGAATATGCAGGCATTTTGAGGCCCTGTGTATTTGTGTCCTTCGGCCCGCAGCCAAGGCCTTCCACTTTGGTCAGATTCCTGCAACTTTCGGCGCCGTTTCCAGTGAGAGGTTCCTTGCCTTCAGCTCGAGCTCACACTCCATGGTACATCTCCAGGTCTCCTTTGGTCTGCCTCATCTTCTTTTCCCTTGCGGAGTCCTGTTCTCTGCAGTCAGCTAGACGGCATTCTCAGCAAATGACCAAGCCATCTTCAACTTTTTTTTCTTTTTTTTTTGCATGCTGACTGCCATGAGGGGCTGGAGATCTGCTGCTGAAAGAAGTTCGTTGTTGGTGATAGTGTTTGGCCAGAAGACACGGCAGATTCGACGAAGGCATTTAGTCTGGAAGGTGTCCAGCTGTTTTGAGATGGTGTTGGTCATTTTTATTCTAATTCATGAGCCTTGCCAGCAACCATCACTAACCCCCCACCCTTAAAACAGATTTATATTTTTCACCTGTGAATGCCGACTCCCACGCATATCTGGCACCTTCGAACCCTGTCTGGCGAGCATTGTGCCTAGCAGACGTGCGAGTACGCAGGCGAGAACGAACGATGATGCGACCCAGCTTCGCGTGCAGCAGCATGATGGGAGGGAACATCCACGTGTCTTGATCCCAGAACACATGACCCTGATAGTCCTGAAAACAAACACCTGTTGCAGTGCACAGCTGAAATTTCTGTCTGTTCATCTCTCCACTCATCACTGTCTACATGGTTTTGATCAAGTTTTTGATGTGTTTTGTTTAAATATTTGTTTGCAAGGACCCAACCTAGTAACTTTCTTGAAACATGCAACGTTCTTTGATCCCCACCAGTTCTGTGAATGACACCGAGACTTTTCCCAGAAAAACTTAAAGCAAACGCCTAGCCTACAAAAGATTTTTTTTTTAAAGGAGAAAAACGTGTAAAAGACCTTCTCGAAAGCTCCATGAGCCAGTCCCCCTGGTGAGAGTCCAACGAACGGCCATGTGATGTCATTCGTCAGTGGAAGGGAACTCAAGAGGTAGTACAGAGCCACGTTGGTTGTCAGTGCCATGGAGGTGTTGCCTGTAAGCTGGATACTGCCACGACGCCAGACCAAGTTCCAGCCCGCTACGTGGGATGAAAACAGTGTGCCCTTTTTCATCCTGGACAAACCTGCAGCATGGGGAAACCAAGTCCTGCATGTACCAGTCTATCGGGCGGAGGGTGGTGTAGAGGTAACGTACCCTGCCCCCCAATATGAGAGGCTTGGGTTTGAGTCCCACTTGGCACATCAAAATGTTTAGCCCACGTATGTGGCACTGTTCATTCAAGCTGTCTACTCTCGGGTACTCCAGCTTCCTCCCCCTCTGCTTTGGAAATTTTCAGCCCAAACAATTTCAAAATAAATGCAATTCTAAAATTCCAAAACCTAAACAGCTGAGCTGACCACTTGCACCATGTGACTGTGATGTTTATCTCTGGTGTGTGAGAGAATGTTTCATGTGAGTGTGCATACTGTGTTCTGCTCAAAGCGCTTTGAGACAAGCAATTGGGTGAAGTAGGCCACAAGAACACACACATGCACACGCTCATTCATCCGTCATTCTCTCACTTCACTGTCATGGTCACCGTGTCATGGTGACCAGTAGCCAATGACGATGACATCTTACTGATCAATGGAGCTCTACTTATGCATGAGATAAGCTGACATGTGCCGGTTGTGTGAACAAATATTTGAACTCACGACCTGAGCATTAATGGTTCAATGGCTCAATGCTTCACCATCTCAGCGACATCTGCTCTGCACAGGACTCGGGGCATATAAATGCATCCGAGACCTGCAGAAGACCAGGCTTCGCATGTAGAAGTCGAGGTTAGGGGTTTTAGCCCCAGGTTAGAGTCTAACCTCAAACTAAACTAGCTCTAGGGTTAAATTTTCTATTGTTTTTTTGTTTTAAATCAGGAAGCGGGTCCATTCCAGCAAGGTGCCTATGCTGTTATAGAGGGATTTTTGTCTTTCTTTCTTCGCTTCCTTTTTTAAAATTTAATTTTGTTTTGGGGTTTCTTTTGTCCTAGTCTGGGTTAGGCCAGTAGCCGTGGGTTAAATTAACCTCAAGTTTTACATACGGGCCCTGAAAGCTTACCTGTGTTAAAGTACTCCATGGCTTTGGTGCTGTTGTTACTGACGGATGTCAGGAAAGTCATGTGGGATGGGGTGGGTGTGCTGACTGTGATGTTAGGCGGGACCTTGCTGTAAGCCACGGTAACACGAGTTGGTGGAGCCACTTCCGGAAACTCTGCCTGCTTGGTCTCACCCAACATAACGCCAAACCATCTACAACAGAAGACAAAAATCATCCCATATCCATGACAAACTTCTTCTTTCGATTCTGCCCATAAAAACTACAACAGCATGATGATGCAGATGAGGATGATGGAAATAAAAATTGCCCCAGCTTTCCAGAACCCCCCCCCCCTCCCCCCCAAAAAAACAACTGCAAGGCCTTCATGACTCACATGTGTCCATGACCTTACCAGACCTCACTCAAAAAGGCATTTTTGAAATTTCTCCATCATACTTTACAAAAGTACCTGTTGCTTGGTGTGTTTTACAATGGAATGGCTATTTACTTTAAAACTGAAAAAATCTCACACTTATTTAAACACATTTTTACTTCTTTTTTTTGTTGTTGTTGCTGCCCCAACTTTTCTCCATCAAACTTTATAAAAGTACCTGTTGCTTGGTGTGTTTTACAATGGAATGCCTACTTACTTTAAAAAGGATAAATCTCACACATATTTAAACACATTTTTATGGGGTTTTATGTTGTTGTTGTTTTGCTGCCCCAACTGTTTGCCAGCTCCAGTGGTGTTACTCCCAGGTTATGGGTGGAATCCCCGGAGTGGTCGAAAGCTTGGGAAATTTTTATTCTGCATGATGATGGAGATGCGGATGATGGTAAGATGATGCTGTGGAGGACCGTGTGGTTTGGAACTGCGGGACAGGGCCGTATTCCACACTTCCTGTCATAAATATTCTGGTGTTAACTAGGCCCGGGAACTACGGCCCCTGCGGTGCCGGCTGTGTTATCATCCACGTCATAACACACGTCATACGAAGGGAAGCACCCCCAAAGTCGCACCTGTGAAATGGGTGAATCTCAGCCGTGTGGCAACAGCCTCCCCACTGGGCCCATAGCACACCCACTCTGGGTAGGCGACGACCTAGGTACAAATCCCGCTTGCCTCAGCTGGGACTCAAACCCGGGTCTTCCGGTCCATGGTCCGAAGTGCTAACCACAACACTATGGGGGCCGGTAGTTTGTTTTATTATCCCAAGTCAATATGAAGAGGAGTTTGAAATGAAAAAGTGCTAATGACCCCATGTCATGATGTTTGAAGTTGATGTCCTGGCTATCTGGTCCAGTGTTGACGGACAGCGACACGGTGACCGGTTCAGAAGCTCCAGTCACCACCAGTTCAGTCACCAGGAGAGTTGGTAAGGTCCGGTGAGCGTAACGTCTCAGTTGAATTTGGAAACTTTCCCCTACATGAACTTCAGAAAACACCCCTGTTCGTGAAACACTCACGCACACACACACACACACACACACACACACACACACACACACACACACACACACACACAGAGTGTAAGTGTGGGTGGACTCCATAGAGGGCTTGAAAGCTGGGGAAACTTTTATTATGCTTGACGGTAAGGATGATGGTATGATGATGCTATGGAGGTCCATGTGGTTTAGGACTGTGAGACAGGGCCGCATCCCACACTTCCTGTCATAAATATCCATTAACCAGGCCTAAGAACTATGGCACCTGCGGTGCTGGTTGTGTAATCATCTACATCATGTGTCGTACCAAAAGATGCACTCAGATGCACTCTCCTTACTGGACCCATAGCGCCCCTCACTATGGGTCGGAGCTAGGCAACCTCGGTTGGATAAATCCTGCTTGTCTCACCTGAGATTTGAAATAGGGTCTACTTGTCCAAGGTCTGAAGTGCTAATGACTACACTACAGAACCTGTATCATTCGGGAAACTTGGTAGTCCCAAGTGCTGTATCAGATCATCATGAAACTGTGCGTGTGTGTGTGTGTGTGTGCGTGTGTGTGTGTGTGTGCACACTTGCACGCGCGGGCGTGTACGTGTTTGCATACATGTACATGTTCATGGGCGTGCATGCAGGTTTGTAAGCTTGAACCACGCCCAAAACTACACATATTTGGAAAGAAAGATCACAAATCAGGTGAACCAGAAGAAACAGTTTCTTTACTTGCCTCGAAAAAGTCTTTGTTGCTTACACGGCGTTAAGCCCTAAATAACTACATGTAACTACATGTAACTGCTTACTAAGCAACCTGTGACACTAACAACAGAGGCAGTGCCCTTACCTTTACCAAAATCCATGCGATATTTGGAGATCACATTTTCTGAAGTGGCTATGTGGGTGATTTTGACTGCAGCTGTAGAAGGAATGCGAGCCCGATGGCTTGTGGTGTTCAGACCATTGTACAGACCGTTCATGTAGATTGTTTCACTCTGAACAACAGTGGCCACATGACCATTTCCGATTTCTGGCAGGTACCGTTCACCTGGCAGACTGTAAAGAAAGGACAGAAATAGAAGAAAACGTCAGACCTGTGTTGGATTTGGTTGGGTAATTCATGGACAACAAGCTGCCTCACTGCGTAAGCCACATCCCCTATTTAAACAAATAAATAAATAAAACTAAATAAAAACCAGCAGTGCTTCAGCCACATAACTGACGCTGCACTGAAACAATCAATAAGGTACCTTACAAAAAAATCAAAAGCAAATTAATAAGTACTGGTATAAAAAAGTGAAAGTGCACCAGACACACACTACGCAAGAATTTATGAGGAAAGTCTGACCACAGGTAAATCTCACACACACACACACACACACACACACACACACACACACACACACACACATACAGCCAGCAAAACTGCTGTAAAACAGCAATGAATCAAATGTCTCTCCTGTTCTAATCCATTCATGGTCAAGAATTGACTGTGACTTGATGTAACCTTCAGCGACACAAAAGCTGCAGCATCGGACTAGGCACAGGCATCAATTTCATGGAAAAAAAAACATGAGGCTTGTATTCGGTTAATTATGGACATGGTACATTACTGGGGAATTTGGGCCCCACCACCACCACGCCCTTTGTGCACACATGTGGGTGGGGAGTGGGTGGGGAGTGGGTGGGTGTGGGCTACATGATGGTGGAGGGAGAGGAGAAAGGTACACAGTGGAGAAGAGGGGATGGGAGACAGGATGGAAGACCGGATGGGAGACGGGATGGGGGATGGGGGGTGGGGGGGTGGGGGGGGGGGGGGCGGGGTGGCTACATGATGGTGGAGAGGACAAAGGTGCACAGTGGAGAAGAGGGGCATTCTGCTGATGGTTGGTAGACAGGGTGGTGCTTGATTTGCTTTGATTAACCAATTTGTTCTCGATGCACTCTGCATGCCGAACATCACATTTCTGTGAACACGTAATGTATAATCCACTCTGTTTAACTTCTGTAACTCTGCTACACATACTAGTCTACATTTCTACACTCCTGCTAAAACCAGGGCTTAAAATCCAAAAGGAGAAATGGGAGGGGGGGGGGGATTTTAAGCCCTGTAAATCATGTGTAGGCAAACTTCTTCACTGCCTGCATTAGAGAGCCATTACCAGATAGAACATGCAACGTACGTTATTTTATTCAGTCCAAAACAAGAAATGACAATCAACACAGTGGAAAACATACCTTTTCACCTCGACAACTGAAGACTCTCCTGGAAAATAGGAGAGCATAGTCTTTTCCCTTTTGCAAGGTATCCAGGAATAGCTTGCACTGTTAGTCTTATCTGCCACAGCACAAAGTCTGAAAATGTTCTCCTTAGGGGCTGCATGTTCCTGTCTGTGTCTCTCATGACTGTCTCCCTCATTTCTGTGCGCCAAGTTTTGGACTATTTGCTCTACAGCGATATAGTTTGCGAGATGATCATTTGTGATCAGTCTGTGCTTGGTGACATGGCCAGGGATGCTGGAACTGATAAGGAAGTACACTAGCAAGACTACAGAGATGAAGATGGTGGGCCAAAGAAGCTTCCGAAACATCTTGCGAAAGAAAGTCCTGAGGAAAAAGCAAAAACAAAAAATATGACGTAACTGAGAAGCACTGGTGTGACCGCAATTTATATATATATATGCATTAAATCTGTAGGGAGCGGGGGTGGGGCAGATGTACAACGGATATTTGATATCGGTCTGAGCAATTCAACTGAACTTGTGTTGAACTTACAAGACACTGCATGGTCACACATTTTCGTTCACCGTGCAGAGAGACTTGAAACAGGGACTTACATAGAGTCCACGACGAAGTAACGGTATTTCCGTGGTAGACAGGGCAAGACTGAAAGGGACATAAACAGGGACCAGGAAGTACTGCATACGTGTACATGTACTTTGTTTCCATGATATCTAGGACAACAATGTTGAAGCGAGGACAAATGTGTTTGCACAGTATGCTGTTCTACAACTTGAAAAGAGAAAACAACACGAGATACATACCCTACAACCACAATGACACAATTTTCATTTAGATCTTCATTTAGGTGATGCACGGACGGATTGCCACGGAGCGACACATTAAATAAACGTCACACAACCTCAGTACAGTAAAGCAGACGCTTTGCAACTTTGAATTGTGCTTTGAATGTATGCAATAAATTGACGACAGACGAGGTATGGCATCCATATTTCGCGCATCAAGGGAGAGCATCATTCTCAAATATATCATAAAGCCCAGATAGCTCACTGGTTCGATCGATGTATTTTTTCCCCCTCCACACATACCACCCTCATTTCCGCATTTCGTGTGTGATTCTCGAATGAGACAGGCAATGTACACATAGTGTGGCTTGTGCAACAAGAGAACTTAGCATTTACTGTGGAATTTAACGGTCGGTAATTTTAGGTGATGATTAACTCACCCGGCAATAATTTCTACAATAACGTAAGTCACATTATTATAGTTATACACATCACAAGTACTCACCCGGTGCACGTGGCATGCAGCATTTCCACAGCACACAGTTTATTTGAGGTTGTCTGTTGATGATTGTAGTTCAGCATAATGTTGTCACAAAGGTACTAGTAAAAGCTGACTGAGGTACACCAGGCTGAATCAACGTGAAAGGCTTACAACCCCCCAGTTTAACAGCTGCTGCAGTGTAACAGACTAAATCCATGCTCTACTCATGCGGAGCGCGCTTATATCATGCTGACTACATTCACATGTGTGTCAGCTGCAGGCAGTCTCGTGTAAAGCCTGCCGTTTTTATCGTTGGAACAGTTTCTGTTCAAACCTCAAACCATGCACAGATGTACTTGGCATTAAAGGGGCTAATATGCCTTCCATTTTTATGTTCACAGATCAGTATTGTCGTGGTATCCAGAAGTGTAACAACAGTCATAGACTTTGAATGTTCGACCGCTTGCGCAAAGTGTAAATATCATAACCATCAAGGTAGAGTATAAGTATTTTGAGTGTACATGTACATGCGCACTCACGAGCAATACTTAGGTAGGCTTAGCAAAGATGGTATTAGCTGGAATTAGATGGTATTAGCCTGTTCAAACTTTATTTTTCCTTCTTTTTTGACATATACACATTTTATAGAAATAAAGAAAACAAGACAACAACAAACAAAAGCAAAAAAGTGGACAAAAGGACACACACACACACACACACACCGGCATACTAGGTAAATCTGATTGAGAAGGGTAGCCTGTTTAAACTTATGAGGTAATCGTTCACTTCACTTGTAGCAAGCAGCTTGTGCAGCAGTCTTCTGGTCATACTGTTGGCGTTTTCACAAATGAAGTACTCGCATTCCAGTGCATGGGTATCACAGGAACTGCCATTCCCCACAGCTCTGCAATCCTACACACACACATGCACACTCAGAGGAAGTGACATGCACACTTCTTAGACCAGAGTGTCAAGTGTGTGTATTTAGAGGAGGGGGGGGGGGGGGGGGGGGGGGTGCACACATGAGACAGCGTATTGAGGTCAACATGAACAACAAATGTTTTATTTATTGGTAGATTACAACATGCAATTCTGCAATATAAACATTTACAGTGCATTGTGTGCAAGTGCACAATTCTAGAATTGCAAAAGGTGTTGATAAAAAACAAAAAAAACCAAAACAACAAAAAACCAGACTACATGTCTGTAATAATGTAAAAAAAACAACAACAGAATAATAATTTTTACAAACCTTTCACTTCTGCCACTTAAAAAGTGGATCAAGTTCACAGGCCATCACCCACTTTAACTTTTTCAAACATGTACTGGTACATGCATATAACACAGGTGATAACATACCATGAATTCACATGACACTACTCGTGGGTTGCTTGCCATGTGACCTGAAATGGGGTTTACTTTGCACAAAACAAACAACTAACTACTGTTTCAGTAAAACTGGTCTCCTAACTGCTGGCTCCTCATACCCGTGATTTCACATACCTCAGTGAAGCGCACAAATAATGACCAATTAAAAACAAAACACAACAAACAGCAAACTTAAAAACATCAGCTGGAGGTTTGATCGTTGTCATGCATAGATTCTGGACCGCAACTACCTCATAAGTAGACTAGGCAAGAGGAATACTGCACGCGGTTCAGTTTCTATGCCATCAGTGCCCGTTTTGAATAACAGCAAAACACTACATTATGTACAGCACAGTGTACTCAACTGCATATCTCCGGCCTCTTTAACGCTCTCAGACGAAACAAGTCAAGACTAATTCACAATAATTTTATTCTGAACATGAAAAAAGAAAAAGAGAGAGAGGAAAAAAGAGAAAGGCCGCTTTTGTTTGTGTTTTTGCTTGAGTTAGCTGGTTTTTGTTCATGCTTATTGTTTGTTGGTTTTTTCCTTTTGTTGTTTTGTTTTCTTCCTACCTACAATACATCTAGCGATCATTCACAAATATGAAAGCAAGGATGTGAGTAAAAATTCTGTTATCTTCAACATCTGATCAAAATTGATAATCTTGAGTCTAGATGCATAATACAGCTAGCTGTAGAAAGAAAAGAAAGGCTGCTTTTGTTTGTTTGTGTTTTTGCTTGTTTGAGTTTGTTGGTTTTTGTTCATGTTTATTGTTTGTTGGTTTTTTCCTTTTGCTGTTTTGTTTTCTTCCTACCTACAATACATCTAGCGATCATTCACAAATATGAAAGCAAGGATGTAAGTAAAAATTCCGTATCTTCATACATCTGATCAAAATTGCCAGTCGTTGAGTCTGGATGCATAATGGAAAAGAAAGGTGGTTTTAATCATCACTAAAATTCTGAATCACTCTTTGGTTTGCTGATGTCATGGCACATCAGAGATTCGTTACTGTTGAAGTTTCCCAGTGGTGACACAAGTGTACAGATATGACTCGATCATGAGTTGAGGCGAGTCCAATTTTCACTGATGGCCCAGAGTCGTTTAGCTGCTTCGTCGTCTTTAGCCTGCTCTGCCACTTCCTTCTCCTTGCAGTCACTGTAACAAGGACAGACTGGTAACTGGAAACTCTGTACCATCAGCTTTCACTACGTTTAGCCTCTGTAATGACCCGAAACAGGCTAAGCGAGACCTCAACTGAGACAACTAAGATCACTAAGAAGGAAAAAACAAATACGCTCGGTGACAAGGAAAGTGGACAGTTCTGAACAACTTTGTGATCAACGTGGTATTTCACAGTGTGCACAGAAGCGGTGAATTCTGTCGCATTCACCGGCACAGTACATTTTCAGCCTGTTTCAGAGATTATTGCCTGCATAAGCTGTCTCCCTTGCATGCACAGAACAGCAGCAAGCATGCATTTTTGTGGCAACTCTGTGCCCTGCCACGAAAATTGTGTGCTTGCTGCAAACATAAAAGCAAAATTAAGATTCATATTCATTTTAAACATATTCTCTCTCTCTCTCTTTCAGTATGTATGTTGTACAACAAAGCTCCATCATTTGAAGCAAAATTATACAAATGAAAAAGGGAATCAGCTCAGTACCTGGGAAGTTCTTGCCTCGTGTTTTTCTTTTTGCTCCCAGCCCCCCACCCAACCCCCCCCCCCCCCCCCCCCACCATATGTTACATGTAACACAATCTCACCTGAAGTATTTTCCTGTTACACCATCAAGCTCCGTTGCCAGAGCGCAGTAGAGTGTTGTCTGAGCCCCTTGCACCGGAGTTTTCAACAAAACCCAGGAGATCGGAGCGAACACAGCACGGCTGATGGAAGATTTGAAAATGTTCATGTGTCGACCCAGCTCTGTTTTCACCACCCCTGGGTGCAGCGCATTCACCGTCACTCCTGTCCCTGTGTGGTAGAGTATATGTGCATATCAGCAAATCTGTATATATTTTATACTGTGCGTTACTTTATATTTGCATGTCTTTCAGGCCCATTACCACGGTAAGGGGAACTTGCGCTGCTCCCCCTGGTGGAACAGCAACACCACAGTTCAGCGACATCATCTTCTTTCCCTGTATGCATGGTGTGCGACTGTTTTTGGAATGGGATATTCTATAAGCACACTTGATGCCTGTGCCTGCACATATACACCAAGGCAAGACAGGCACCGTACATGAGTCTGCATGTGATTTTGACGCCATTTGGCAAGGGAAAATCCTACCGATTTTCAGCCCACCAAGGTGCCATTACTGTTGTAGGGGAAATTCAGGCTGCTCCCCAACAGATGGCTCCACTCCTGTCAATCAAAAGGGGCAAGCCCCCAGAATTCAGCCAATCACACGCCACAGCATAATGAGCACAACAAATGGCATGGTCTGGCAAACTTTTTTTGCCAGACACTACAAGAGGGAAACACATGCAGTTTGATGTGACTGAAACGTGGAAAGAAGTCCAGTAAGTCCACTGACGTCATTTGAAGAAAAATACCCTAAGAAGGCAGTGAAAACTCACCATCAAGTTTCTTTGCGAGTTCACGGGTGAACAAGACGTTCGCCAGTTTGCTCTGTGCATAGGCAACGCCAGGGTCATACGACTTTGCAGTATTCAAGTCATCAAAGTTGATTTGGCCACGGACGTGAGCCAGACTGGACACATTCACAATGCGGCTCGGTGCGGATGCCTTGATTTTGTCCAGCAGCAGCATCGTCAGCAAGAAATGACCTGTATTATAGACAAGACAGAAAATGTGAAGGCTACATGGTGAGCAGTGACGCAAACTCACCCTCTGTGACACATGTACATGTACATGGTGGGTTGGTTGTATGCCAAGATGGGGGAAGGGTGGGTTGGCGGTGGGGTGGGTGTTTGGGTGTACATGCACACATGTGTCACTAAGTTTGAGCCATCCCCCCCCCCCCCCCCTCCACCCCGGGCCTGGTTAATGCCAGGAATTTATGACAGGAAGCGTGGAATGCGGCCCTGTCCGGCAGTACCAAACCACATGGACCTCCATAGCATCATCTTACCATCATCCTCATCTCCATCATCATGCATAATAAAAATTGCCCCAGCTTCCGAGCCCTTCGTGGATTCCATTCATTACCTGGGAGGAACACCACTGGAACTGGCAAAGAGTTGGGGCAGCAACAAAAAAAAAGAAAGAAAGAAAAAAGGTCTCCATTACCTAAATGGTTCACTCCCAGCTGCATCTCAAAACCATCCTCAGTAAGCATTTTTGGACAGCGCATGATCCCTGCATTGTTGATCAAAATGTCCACATGGGGTTCGGCTGCAACACACACACACACACACACAAAATCAAGAACATTGAATAACAAATAAATTAAAAGAGGTGTTTTTTCAAGAGTCACTTGGTAACTATGGTAAACATCACTTAAGTCCCACATACCATTTTACTGCATCTGCAGGTGACATTAAACATTAAAACGCACACATTAAAGTTAAACAGTTCAGTGAATGGATCTTGTTGTCTTAGCTGGAAAATGATCCTGTGTACTAAAATACGTGTGCCTGAGTATATTATTGATAAGGCTTTCACACAATATTGTGGCGATCTGCAGTACAAAAAGACGCTCACTGGAACTGACACACCAGTTGAGAGAGTGAGAGAGAGAGAGAGAGAGAGAGAGAGAGACAGACAGACAGACAGACAGACAGACAGACAGACAGAGACAGAGAGAATCATTCAAATACAGAAAGAGAACTTTTACACTGTAGGTTGACAAGTTAAAATGTCCGATCAAAACACTTAACCCTAAAGCTGACAGCCATGGCATATGTTGTGTAATTACATAAAGAGCTGACAGTCTGTGTTGCCTGCTAGCTTGTCACTAAGAGGCTGGGTCAATTCCTTGGCCAAAGGAAAACTTTCGCATGGTGCGACACGATTGATACTTACAAAGTAAGGCCGACAGGTAGGGAGTTAGTCAGTTCAGACTTTAGAACATCCTGAATGGCGTTACAGTTGTATTTCCCTTCCACCCTATCAGCAGAGCATTATCGACTTGCGGCCGGGACAGTGTACAAACAACAACTGTAGTTTCTAACCAGAGTAAGGGTCAAACTTCTGAGAGAATGTACATGTACTATGAGTTCATGGCAAACTAACGCAACATCTGCTGTAGCCAGAGAGGGTCGCTGGTACTCACTGGCATTGATGTCCTTTGCAAATGCGCGTATGGAACCCATGGACGCCAGGTCAAGCAGCTTGACGACAACATTGCGGTTTGCAGTTTCAAGGACAATCTCAGCTCGGGCCTTCTCTGCTCTCTCAAGGTCACGACACGCCAGTATCACGCGGCCACCTTCACAGTTGTCATTAATCATAAAGATGTATTATTACATGTATGGCCAATGCCAAGAACTTACCTATTTGACCCTTGAACATGGATTCTGGACACCTGCAGATGTTTTATTACATGTACTTATACAAGCCACTGCGTGCGCAGGCTTTTGTCAATGTTGATTCTGGCCAGATCACTGAGGCTACAGCAAAACATTGTTACTGCTATCATTATAATCTGGGGAATACCTTCAGCCATGATAATTAAGCTTCTATTATAACAATAACGACCATCAATCTCTGCCAAGTGCATCCCAATTGTCTGTACATGGAGGTGTGAGAGTGTGTGCGTGCGTGCATGCGTGCATATGTGTGCATGTGTGTGTGTGTGTGTGTATGTGTGTGTGAGGGGGGGGGGGGTGTTAGCAGCTGAATTTACTCAACATCCTTTCCCACAAACTATCCTACCTCTGCGCGCTAACTCTTTTGCAGTTTCTTTCCCAATTCCAGTATTGGCTCCTGTGACTATAACTGTCTTGCCAGGGATTCGTTCTTTGCCATTGAATCTTCCCCCAGACATGTAGTCCCTGTGTACAGAAATATTTTTTCAATGCATATATGTTTGGAGAATTTTTAGTCAGACAGGTACACATATTCATGTGCATGTACACAGACAGAGCTAAATAAAGAGATAAAGAAAAAGTATAGGCCAAAAAAAAAAAAGAAAAGTATAGGCCATTTTGTCCTGAATATTGTCCACTGTGGCACAGAAATTATAGGACTTGGTATCCGGCTTGGTAAGAAAGTAATCAGACATTTTGAAACTGAATCCATACACACACCCACTTACAGATATTAAGACAAAATTTTGATACATACATGTACATATTACCCTTTGCCGTATTCAAACATCCGCAGCTCTGTCAATTTTCATGCTAGATCCACAGAACTTTATGACTGTCAAAAAGGGTTTTGGTGAAGTGCTCCCAAAACTTGTGACATTTTGTTTGTAAAAAACAACAGAAACGTTGCATAACCCTCCCTGTACCTCTTGGGTGCAAAAGCACCCATACAAAGAAAGTACTTTAGAGAAAAAAAAATTCTGCAGGGATTCACATCCATTTCCAACTTTATCAGTCAAATGACCTGGACTCCATAAAAGCAATAGGACATTTGTCCTGAAAAATAAAAATCAATAGGACATTTTTGTCCTGAAAAACAAAATACAATAGGACATTATTTTTTAAACAGCGGCTTATTCAAATAATCCCTACATGGTCCAACCCTTGTCGTGGGGTAGTGGCTTGTGTACCTCAATGACCCAGAGAACTATGCCAGCAGGAGCACATGCTCCTGGCAGGGTCACCCAAGCTGGACAGGTCGAAGGGTAGAGGTCAGACGAATGTGGACCACCTCTCCAAGAGGCTAAACGGGTTTGCGTAGGGTTAACAGCCCTACCTGTAAAAAACACTAAGTTACTGAAGCATCGACAGCAACAAACCGAGACATTCACCTGGGCGAGGAAGGGTCTCCATCCCGGAGACCTATGACGCATTGCAGTGAAAGCCGAAAGGAAGCTGCAAGGCCGACCCCCCTTCTAACACCCAGGACAACAACGAGAGTAGCCACATGGAACATCAGGACAATGTATGAAGTAGGAAGGACCATACAAGTAGCAAGAGAGATGAAGAACTACAAGATAGGAGTACTGGGACTGAGTGAGACAAGGTGGCTACAGTCAGGACAGCTGAGATTTTCATCGGGAGAGCAATTGCTGTACTCTGGACACACAGAGGATGGAGCCCCCCACACTGAGGGCGTGGCCCTGATGCTGGCACCGGAGGCACAGCGGGCACTCATCGGCTGGGAACCTGTCAACTCCCGCATCATCACAGCCAAATTCATCACCAAGAAAAAAGACATCAAGCTGAACATCATCCAGTGCTACGCTCCCACCAATGATGCGGAAGAGGAGAAAAAAGATGACTTCTACCAACAACTGCAGACAGTGATAGATAGAGGAGGAGCCAAGGACATGACCATACTGATGGGAGACTTCAACGCCAAGATTGGATCAGACAACACAGGCTATGAGGACACCATGGGAACACACGGACTGGGACAGATGAACGAAAATGGCGAGCGCTTTGCAGACTTTTGTGCCCTGAACCAGCTAGTGATAGGAGGCAGCATCTTCCCACACAAGCGCATCCACAAGGCCACATGGAGATCGCCGGACCATGTCACGGAGAACCAGATTGATCACATCTGCATCAGCCGGAAGTTCAGGAGATCGTGGCGGGATGTGCGCGTGATGAGGGGTGCCGATGTATCATCAGACCACCACCTTCTTGCAACAGCATTGAGACTTCGGCTCAAGAGGCACACCAACGCCAACAGCACACGGACCAGGTACAACGTTGGACTTCTCAGGAACACAGACACACAAGCAGCATTCCGGATCAGCCTTTCCAACAGGTTCCAGCCACTGCAAGACCTGATAGAAGACAGTGAAATGGACATCGAGACACAGTGGGAACACAGCAAGAAACTCTGGCACGACACATGCGAAGAGGTCCTTGGCAAGAGAAAGACCCAACATAAGGAATGGATCTCTGCTGATACCATCCAGAAGCTGGAAGTTAGGAAAGAGAAGAAAACTGCACTGAACACGAGCCGAACAAGAAGAGCTAAGGCAAAGGCACAAGAGGAATACACAGCAGCTGACAGAGAAGTGAAGAGGAGCACCAGGAAGGACAAGAGGGACTACATCGACAACCTGGCCAGTCAAGCAGAGGAAGCAGCCCGACAAGGGAATCTAAAAGACCTGTACCAGGTGACCAAGAAGCTCATGGGCAAATTTCAGCAGACAGACAAACCAGTGAAGGACAAGAACGGGCACCCACTGACAACAACTGAGGAACAGCTGAAGCGATGGGCAGAACACTTCAGGGAGCTGTTAAATCGCCCCATCCCTGAAACACCACCAGACATCCCACCAGCTGAGACAGAACTACCCATCAACTGTGACAAGCCCTCTAAGGCGGAGATCAGGAAAGCCATCATGACACTGAGAAATGGGAAAGCTGCAGGGCCGGACGAGATACCAGCAGAAGCCATTAAAGCAGACACAGAGACAGCCGTCAACATGCTGCACAGCCTGTTCAGCAAGATCTGGGAGAAGGAAGAGGTGCCAGCCCAGTGGAAAGAAGGGATCGTCATCAAGCTGCCAAAGAAAGGGGACCTCAGGGACTGCAGCAACTACCGAGGGATCATGCTCCTGTCAGTGCCAGGCAAGGTTCTCAACAGAATTCTACTGGAGAGGATGAGAGAGGCAGTCGACCCCATGCTCCGAGACCAGCAGGCAGGCTTTCGCAGGAACAGGTCCTGCGCTGACCAGATTGCCAGCCTACGCATCATTGTGGAGCAGTCACTGGAGTGGAACTCCCCCCTCTACATCAACTTCATAGACTATGAGAAGGCCTTCGACAGTGTAGACAGAGAGGCGCTGTGGAAGCTGCTAAGGCACTATGGAGTTCCCGGGAAGATCATCTCCCTGATCCAGTGCACCTACCAAGACATGAGCTGCAGGATTGCCCATGCCGGCCAGTTGTCAGAAAGCTTCGAGGTGAAGACCGGAGTCCGCCAGGGATGCCTGTTGTCCCCGTTTCTCTTCCTCCTGGTCATCGACTGGATCATGAAGACCACTACAGCAGGCAGGAAAAACGGGATACAGTGGACACTCTGGACGCAGCTGGATGACCTCGACTTTGCGGACGACCTGGCGCTCCTGTCTCACAGCCACAGCCAGATGCAGGACAAGACTACGTGCCTGGAAGCCACATCAGCCGGAACAGGGCTCAAGATCAACAGGAAGAAAACCGAGCTGATGAAGATCAACACCACTGCCAACACACCAGTCACAGTCGGTGGAGAGCCCATCAGGGAGGTGGAGTCTTTTGTCTACCTGGGGAGTGTGGTTGATGGACAGGGAGGCACAGACCGAGACGTCACAGCCAGAATTGGCAAGGCAAGGGCAGCAATGGTCATGCTGAAGAACGTCTGGGCATCCAAAGTTGTCAGCATAAGAACCAAACTTCGCATCTTCAACTCCAACGTGAAGTCAGTTCTGCTCTACGGATGCGAAACATGGAGGACAACGAAGACGATGCAGCAGAAGATCCAGACATTTCTCAACACCTGTCTGAGGCGCATCTTCAACATCCGATGGCCAGAGAAGATCCGGAATGAAGAGCTGTGGGAGCGAGCGGGGCAGGAACCAGTGGCCAAGCAGATCCTGCGGAGGAAGTGGGGCTGGATTGGACACACCCTCAGGAAACCAGCATCCAGCACCACACGCCAAGCCCTGACATGGAACCCGCAGGGGAAAAGGAAGAGAGGCCGGCCTCGCAACAGCTGGAGGCGGGACACTGAGGCAGAGCTATGTAAGCAGGGGACCAACTGGACTGGAGTGGCAAGAATAGCCCAGAACAGAGTGCGATGGCGAAGGGTTGTCGATGGCCTATGCTCCACGTGGAGCCAAGGGCCTAAGTAAGTAAGTTATTCAAATAATAATAAAAATAACAAAGATTAACTCAAGGCGCTTTATAAAATAAGAAAACATAAAAAAATCTGACTAAATTCTCCCTCCCTCCCTCTGCCAGACCTGTATCTGGAAGTGAAAGGCCCAAAGAGAGAACAGATGGCTTTACTGATACAGTTACAGTCACCCCCCCCCCCCCAAAAAAAAATCCACGTATGTCTGAGCCACCCGGGCTCCTCAGCGCACACCCTGCGTGAGCACTGCACCACACTACAAAGCAAGATGAAAGCTCAGCCTCGATTGGACCATGACTTTTGCTGTACCCATCTCCGCCACCCTCCCCCAGCCTCGCTCATGAAAACGGCGGAGATACAATCTGATGTGCAATCGGGAAAAGAAAATACCAGTGACAGAAATGATCGTTCCAAGCTGGCGCAAATTATACACAATGTCAGTCCGAGCCAAAGCAAATGAAATCGGACATTTGACTTCTGTTTGGCTATATCAATAGGACATTTGTCCTGCTGCCGAGAAACTTTATCAGACATTTCAAAAAACTATCCGTCTATGACCGATGACCGACGTGGATGTGAATCCCTGTTCTGTGGTATTTTTTGTAGATTAATCTACAAAGAACAACCACAAAAATGCCACCAAACAAAGCTGAAAAAGTTCCAAATAAACCTGTAGATCATGATCATACACCTTATGTAGCATTGTACTTACTTAAGCAGAACTAAACCCCCTGCAGCTGTTCCAAGAATACTGAGTGGCACTATATATGGTGGAAGTGACATCCTGCTGTGTCAAAGTTCAGACAGCTTTCCTCTTTAAAGTTCCACGTTCTGCAAAAGCAGTAGATGAACGTGTACGTTTTGCAATGCACACTACATGAAGGCACAACAGAACAGTGGGAGTTTTGAGTTGATATATGACCCCCTGTGCTAGTGATCAACGGCTGCCCAATGACCTAACAGTGAACACAAATGGAAAGTGGTGAATACATCGGTTAAGTTTTACAGTCGGTAATCTTGAAGAATAGTATACGAAATTCTGGGAGCTATTTGCACGCACTTTTTCGGGTGCTTTCGGTTCTGCTCGATGCAAAGAGACGTTAGAGATGACTGCTCGGCTGCGGTCGGCAGTCATTTCAGGATATTTTGTGCATGTTTGTGGGGAAGGAGAGGTCAAAGTGAGCAGGTGAGGGTGTCTAACGTCTCTTTGCATCGAGGAGAACCGAAAGCACCCGAAAAAGTGCGTGCAAATAGCTCCCAGAATTTCGTATACTATTCTTCAAGATTACCTTTACAATCTATCCAAGTATAGCAATTGTAACCTTGTCCGCGAACGCCAAAAAAAAAACCCACCAAACAAACAGTTAAGCGTTTAACCTGTTGTGATTTTCAAGTGCCGTTTCACACCTGCCCAAAGTAAACTTTGCACGGCATGGGTCCCTGCAGTGGCATCAATCACCAAACAATACCTCTTTCACACAGTGAAAACTTATCAACACAGGAATCCTCTTTTCCTCTTCTTTAGCTCATTCGACGGCTAATCTGTAGAAATAAGTCACCTGAGTTGTTCCAAAATTACAAAGTATGCCTTTATGTAAACTTTGCCAGGCTTTTCGTTCAAAGTAGCCGCCCCTAGTTCCCAAATTTTTTCATGAGAGTTACCTTTCTTGCGCCGCAGTACGTCGTCTGCTACAGAATATTGTCCCCTGCCTCTATTATAATATTATTACAGTGTACTTCGGTGTGGTACTTACCGCTGTTTGAAGGTCTGTTGGTCGTTCATCAGGCGCAATCTGTACTTGCACCGTCATTTTTAGTAGTGGAAAGTTTTCTACTGACCTCGTTTTGCTGAGTGACACTGGGTATCAGAGTACGTGCCAGTGAATGTTGTTTGTTGTTTATCAAGGTACAGCCTTAAAGTAAGCGAAAGTGTTTTTGTTGTTCTTGTTGTTTTTTAACTCTCTCTTATTTCTTTCCCCCAACCCAAAGGCGCCACAAGCATGCTACTGCATAAGAGTTTCCACGGCACCCTGCAAATCGCCAATCATTATATTATGCGTATGACATCAGCGTTCTACACAATATCTTGGCACAACACGCTGCAGACTGAACCAAAAATGCACCCACATGTGGATCACCCCCATTGTGTCACACTGGACATCCATATATGCATTTGCGTGTGTGTGAGGGGTGCAGCTTCGCTACCTGGGTTACAGAAAATAGAACTGCATTTATTTTGAATTTTTGTGGATTGAACATTTCTGAAGCAGGCAGAGAGAAAGAAGCCCCCCCCCCCCCCCCCCCCCCCGATAATGAATTTGGTAAATGTACAGACCCGCAGCTACAGGTTCCATTACTGTACAGGTTAAA
Source organism: Batillaria attramentaria (assembly GCA_018292915.2). Lineage (NCBI taxonomy): Eukaryota > Metazoa > Mollusca > Gastropoda > Batillariidae > Batillaria > Batillaria attramentaria. The sequence continues at coordinate 5,216,642 of JACVVK020000005.1, read as the reverse complement.
AAAGCACTAAAACTAAAAAAAAAACTAAATACAGTTTTATGTCAACTGTATGTTAGTTCAGGCAACTCACTTTGAAAATGTGCAAGTACATGTAAAAACTAGAGAGGCAGAAGCCTCCATGGCTCCCTTGTGACACAGGTCAAGGTCGTTCACAAAAGTATGTTTGTAAAGCTCTTATCACTATCCATTATCATGCTAAGTAAAGTGTCTGGCGCTCTGAGTTCCTGGCAATATTACAATTTTCCCCGAAACAGTTTGTACAGCCTTGACCTTTGGTCAAGGTCATTCAAATGAGATCTCATCAAAGTCTATCATCATGCTACGTTTGATGCCTCTAGCATTTGTAGTTCCTCCGAAAACAGTAATGTTAAAATTCACAACAGACAGCTTTAATGACCTTGACCTTCAGTCAAGGTCATTCAGAAAGGTAGGTTTCATTGCTGTCTATCATCGTGCCTCGTTTGGTGCCTCTACTGTGTGTTGTTTTGGACAAAATGCCAAGGTTAAAGTTTCACAAAAAACGCATGACCTTGACCTTGACTAAAAGTCACTGAACACAGGTATGTCTGTAAAGCCAAAGGTGCTGCCAATGTCAATCATCGCACATAGTTTGATGTTTCTAATTCTTCTAGATACTGAGAAAATGCAAATGTAAAATTTCCAAACACTGTTTTAATGGCCTTGACCTTCAGTCAAGGTCATTTAAGATGGTATGTGTGCATAGGTCTTATCACTGTCTATCACCATGCCAGGTTTGGCACCTCTGCTGTTCGTTGTTTCTGAGAAAATGCCAATGTTAAGGTTTCACAAAACTATCTTGTACGGCCTTGACCTTGACAGGTCACTGACTACATGTATATCTGTAAAGTTCTTATCAATGTCTATCATCATGCAAAGTTTAAAACCTCTGGCATTTGTAGATTACGAGAAAATGCCAATGTAAAATTTTCAAACAGAGAGCTTTAGTGACCTTGACCTTGGGTCAAGGTCATTCAAAATGATATGTTTTGAAAGGTCTTGTGGTTGTCTATCAGCATGCCAAGTTTGGTGCCTCTACTGTTTGTAGATTCTGAGAAAATGACGTTAAAGTTTTCTGGACACACACACACACACACACACACACAGACAGACGACGGAGGGTTAATACATAGACTCCCATTGTTACACAAGGGAGCCAACAAAAAGGGTGCCCGGACTATGTGTGTGTGTGTGTGTGTGTGTGTGTGTGTGTGTGTGTGCTGAATTGTACTTCCATTTTATTCATCAGCACATCATTACTGTGGCCTCACTCTAGACTCTGTAACTGGCGAAACCACTTTCTTTCAAACTAAAGCCATAATTAAACCACTGTTCCATTGATGCTCAAGATACCAGGTTAATCATGTCACTGACCCATCCATCCACACACACACTGAATGCACACAGAACAAGAATCAATTTTTTTATTATTTTTATTTCTTTTTTTTTGTCTTTTTATTCTGTGTTTTTCTCCATTTAGGCAAAGGTTTGGTTTACTAAAAGCTTCAGGATTAGGTTATATTAGGTATGTTGTAAAGTCTCAGAACAGTAAAAGGCTGAAGCCATATTTCTCCATAGGCTAGGTCTGTCCTATATAATAAAAACCCACCTGTGGTAAATTTATGACACACCAAACTAAACTTACCTTTTCTCCCAGGAACTGAAATTTGCCCAGAAAGAAGAAAGAAAATGGAAAGAATATAAATTAGTCTGTACATCACAGCGCTACATAAAACATCAAAACAGGTTTAATCACCCATCAGAGAAAAATGTTTCCCACAAGTTTTTTTCATTAATCCATAAATGCCACTCCAAAATCTCATGCAAGCCAGCTAGAACCTGGTCTTACATTTTCAAAATGTACAACAGAATCAAAAAACAAAACCCTCAACCTCTTGACTGAAACACAGATCCAAGACTTCAGAAAGTTTTCCTACAATCCTGAAACAGGAACAGTTTCCTACTTGTCTCGTGGTGACCAGCTTGCCACAAGAAGAAATCCCAGTGAAATGTATGCTGAATTTACCAAGAATAAGAAAGATGATATGTACGGATATACAGTGTATTTACACATGAGAAATACCTGTTCCACATCAAATGTAATCTGATTTTATATATATATATCAAAAACATGCGGGCTGCTTTCGTAAGAAGTTCACCTTTTGCAGTTATTTCAGTTAATTTACTGAAAGCAAAGACATGCACAATTGCCACTAATCATTAGAAGTGACCTGGGGACAGAGTGTTAATAAAATATTGCATGCTGCCTTAACAAATCTAAGCTGAAATGCCATGTGCACCTATGCAAAAATGTACTGCAATTTTCTATTAAGGCCACTTCACTGTAAATATTTTTGTGTGTGTGCATGTGCTGCTAATCCTGAGGTTCATTTCCAGTTACACTGCAAAAACATGAAAGAAGAAAATACAAATACATGTAAATGGTGGAATCGTTTTTCTGACACATATTAAAAAAGAAGAAAAAAGCTGCTTGTTTCATATTTTAATGATCTTACGTCGGTGTTCTTTTAACGATACTGTACTTCTGATAAAGGCCGCGTAAGCACACATGGCATCTCAGCTCACTACCTTTATAGTTACAAAAATCAGACAACCTTCAGCTGTGAAAAACGTATGCATTTTTTTTTGTTGTTGCAATATCCAGTATCATGACAATAAGTGTAAAATCATTTGATGCAGAAACTCAAACGTGTAAAGGTTACAATGACCAAAGACAATTTTAATAGGAGAAAAAGGTTCACAACACAAAGTATTGTACAGAAAAACAACTTTTCCACATATAAATAGGCACATTTACAAATGTGTGTGTTACCTCAAAAACCTTAACCAGAGCAGAGGCAAGTTTCGCACCCCCTAAACCCACAAGGACAGACGAATACCAGTAGGACTAAATTCTATGTAGAGCACCAAACACTGTTAAATTATTTTCGAGAAGCATCAACATTGTGTACAAAGTCTTAATTTGACAAAGGACAGACGAAGTGCCCACAAAATTAATATCAAATACAGCAGACCATTACTGGTTGCTAATGTTGGACACGTTTGATTCTTACTCTATGCTGCCTTGCAACATTCCAAACTCTTGGCAAGTAAAAGTGAGGAAGATAGTTATATATATCAAGACACACAGGTCATAGGTGCAGAATTACACGGAAGTACACATAGGTATTTTCATTATATTTCATATTCAGGTAACAGGGGGGAAAGGTCAACCCTGCAAAATTTCAGATGCATATGGTCTGTAATTATGCTCGAAGTCTAAAAGATAAGACAAATCATTTCTGCTTACATAGTACTTACTGAAGCGATCCTGCTTCATGTGAATGCCTGAAAATTACCTTTGAAATTATAAATGGGCTAGTTTTAAAACAGTACTGATTAATAAAAGATCACAACTTGAGAATTTTTACTGCTTTAGAACTATGGGGAGATGTATGGTATTACAGACTACTACTTTCTGGGGTACTGTGCCTATGGGCCCAATATGAGTAGAAATGCCCATGCTAGTTCACTAACCACTTAGTCTTCTTGTAGAGGTGCTCTCTCAAAGACACACTTAGAGTTTTGCGGGAATTTTTACAACAAAAGGTACATGTACCTTACTCAAATGATTACAATTTGGAGGAAACAAATAACAACAAAAAAAGAAAAAAAAAAACCAAAAAACCAGAATACTAGACACACCAGGAAAAAAAATATATAAAAAAAATCTCTGGTCAATGCTCAGGTCGAAGAACCTGGCTTTCCGACCAAAGATAAGGACGGCAACTTCCTTCGGAAGTAATCGTCACGCCTGTCCTCAATGCTTAAGTCTGTGCAGTTCTCGCCTCTTGTCACAACCGTGACGTATGAATGGCCTTATTCTGGGAAGCCTACACAGCCACGCAAACCCAGTACGGCTCAGACAGTTATGCCAGACAGAGCCTTCAGGGCTGATCACATCTTGGCCACGATCTCTGGCCACTGTCTTCACAGTCCTCACCATATGTCAAATGAGCAGGATAAAAGGCCTTATTCTGGGAAGGCTGCAAAGCCATGCACATCAAGCATGTCAAGCATGTCTCAGACCGTTATGCCAAGCCCGAGCTTTGAAGGCTCATGAGGAATGGGCCACGTGAGTGTGGGCAGTAATGTCGAGCAGTCACCGCCCGTGTGTGTGGACTCAAGTTTAACACTGGTCGAGTCTGTACTAGTGAAACTGCGCTATCAGAATCACCTACAGACATTGTGCCAACACATGACAACGTGATGTACGCTCCAGACATCCAACATGTCTGACTAGCAAGGGACAAGTCAAGGTTAGTCATATCTTTGTCTGCAGAAACAGACACTGAGCAAGGAACCTTGCTGTCACAAGTGCAGCCGTCTCTGCTTTTGCTCTCAGTGTAATTTTGCAACATCGGCATAGGAGCCAAGACCAATGCAATGCATGCAATGGTATGTAGTGTACATACTGTTCTCTGGCAACATTTGCGCAACTTGTTCACAATTCTGGCAGACACAGATGAACTGAACAAAGTTCACAACCTGAGTCTCTTGAACCCATCACCGAGTGAAAGGTTCTTCTTTTCTTCTTCTTTTTTTTACACATATTTTAAACATTTTCCCCCCTTTGCCAAATACCCATTCACATGTAAAAACCAACAGTAATATACATGCGGCATTCCTATAATAACAGGTATCTGATTAAATCCCAGGGCCTGTTATATTGCACTGTACAATCTGTGTGTATGAAAAGCTTCACACACAATGCCCTATTCTCCATGCAGCAAACAGCTTTGTCTGTGTAGTTACGGTGATGCAACTTCACAAAGCCTCAAGCTGCATCTGGAGGATTACTTTGTATGTACACCTGAACCACACAGCTTCACGCATCCCTCGTAAGTATACTTTTATTATTGCACACTCATACAAGTTTCATCATTATTTTTTTTTCTCTCTCCTGAATCACGAATTTAATGTTTAAAATCTGAATCACCATTCAAATATTTAAAATCTGACGATTGGGTGCCTCGGTTAGGTGGCCCGCCAGTACGCATGTATTAACTCCCATTTTTCCCCGACATACAACCCAGTGGGAATTTTCAAAACCTCCCACTGAACCTTGCCACATGGAAGGTCATCGAGACCAGCTCTTGATCATGAGGTAAGGCTTCAGTACAGAAATATGTACAATCTCCTTTTCTTTTCCTGGGTTCCCTGTTTATGTACAGCAGACCATGCTCTCATCATTACTCTCCTCATTTTATCACAGACCTTTCACACAGACATTACTCTTTTCTAGATTTATCTCCCTTCACCTTTAGTGCCTGTACATTTAGCAGTGGTCCTGCCAGTTCCAGTAGACGTGTTCTAGTCCGAACTCTACTGTACAATCGCAAAATCTGTTTCTGCTGTCCGTTCTTGACAGCACACGCACAATCCACTAGGTGCTCTCATATCCTACTCCAGCAACATACCACTGTGAGGGGGGACGAATACAAACAGCATAAAGGATGCCCAAAACAAAAGGCGCTCCACCCCTGTACACAGCAGTGCGTGGGTACAAGTACCTGTGCTGTACATTATGTACATGACAGGCAGGCTGCGGGACACAGCTGCCGTTTAGTGCTCAGGTGATGCACTTTCTGTACAAACAGACAGACTGACTTAATCACGACCCACACCTCATTCATTTCAGATCGGCCTACAGTGGCCGGAGCGCAGTCGAGGGCGAGCCCAAGCGACTTTTAAAGAGTATACACACAACTGTTCTGCTCTCACTGTTCAAAGTGGAGGGGGCCCGTTAACATGCCTCAGCTCTGGTGAGATAGTAACAGAGAAGTTTGCCAGCCCGGACAAGATGTCCGGGTCCAGAACGTAGACCAATCCCGCCACCATCATAAGTGCGACAATCTGTACAGGCACGGAGCGGAGCCATGACCATGCGCTGCTGCAGGCCAGACGAGACGTGCCATAGCTGCCTGTGTTGGCTGCTGCTGTTGAGTCAAACTTATTCAGCTGCTCCCTGAAACACAGTGGAGCAACAAACAGTGAGATCCATGCCATTAGAAATGCAAAACTGAAGGTCAATTGTATGTAAAATTTAACACGTAACATACCGCACAGAGGGATTACCCATTCTTCTGGTATTCCTGCTACCGTGTAGTAATGTCATTATTTTAGCCTGTCTAGGAGTGCGACTTGTCATTCTAACTCAAGCTTATTTTTTTCTTTTTGTTGTGAGTACTCCTGTGAACAACACACTTGCTGAACGTCCTGTCTTCTATACTCAAACTAGAAAGAAGTTCCTGCATAGCTTACTTGTTATAAATTTAATTAGGTTAACTCTTTGGCACACCACGTCATGCATGCCAAATGCATGAAGTCAAGTATTTTTGCCTAAAATCGTGCAAACGCATGAACACTTCTTGAAACTCACAAAGTGCGGCTGTTCTTGTAAGACTCGTGCACCGTTGCGGCAGACATCGCCAGGCGACCAAACTGAGTGTCGTCCACGGGCAGGGCCTCATCCTCTTCCATATCTCTGTACATCTGGCGACATCGATCGGACACCGTGAGAAGCTGATTGCGCAGGTCTGCAATCGAGGCAAGCATGGTCCTCTGAGCGTCGTCGCTGGAGCAGTGGGTCAGACGATTGTGCATTGCTTGCAGCACGGCCAGCTTTGTCTCATACATGGACAGGTTGTTCTGCAAAGTCTGGAGAGAAAAAAATGGATTTAACTATTTTCTGAGGCTCATGATGTACGCAAAGATGGGAAACTTGTCTTTGCAAAGGGCTCAAATAAAAGCATGTTTTTTAACATACAGAAGATCGTTGACAGAGCAGAGGCATGCAAAGAGGCAGAGCCTGATGATCAACCCTAAAATAGTATGACGGGGCGCTTGTGAACCAAACACTGGAACAGTCCCAAAGACGTTGCTGAAGTGCATATGGGCTTTTCTGATTGCAGAGATATCAACTAAAACTGAGCTGAACTTGAGAAAATAGATACACGTAGAAGTAACGGTGATGCAACAATCCAGAAACTGAGAAAACCGAACATGTCAACTTCAGCTTTATGACAGACAGACAGCATGAAAGAGGCGGAAGGTCCTTCTTACCTCTAACTCTTTCAGGACATCTTTCTTGGTGAGTAGCTGGCCTGCCTCTCTCTGGCACAACATGGCATACAGGCGGTCACGGTCTGCTGCCATCCACATATCCAACTCCTGCTTGCCCTCCAGATACTCGCACCACACTGCCCAGTTGTTCTCCAGCTCACCCAGCTGACTACTCACTCTGCAACACGGTGTGAAAGGAATGTGTAGAGCAACAGCTCGACAATATCTAACTTTCTGGATGAGAATACGAGGTTCAAAACACGCTTTTTGTAAAGTGTCAATGCCGAACGAGGTTGCTATCAATTTGTTTCTGATCTCTCTCAAATGAGTTGCTCTAGGCCAGATATGGGTTAAAACCCCATTTTCTTTTCTTTCCACATCATTCTCGGACATTAAACCCAATGTGATCTCACATGCTGTGCCTGACATAAAGGAAAGCATGCTCACTTGTCTTGCGCTTGCAGTGTGGAGGTCTCCAGCACAGCAAATTCCTCCTGATACTTGGTGATGTTGATGGATGGATAATGGCGCAGGAAGTCGTGCAAAGCCCCCTGCTGATCCCTGATGGCACAACGCTGTTCTTCCAGCTTCTGCTGTTTGACCTGCACCACACCAAGACACATCACAGTTCACACTGTAAATCAGTATAACACCTTTACATACTCTCATTAAAAGTTGATCAGAAAGGTCAAAGCTTGATCAAAGGCTCATAATCATATTCAAGAGGATTCTCCAAGGACGCAAGTAGGAAGAGAGGATTCTCCAAGGACGCAAGTAGGAAGGAACAGGACGTTCAGCTATTTTAACGCATCTGAGAACAGTTAATTTTCCACCCAGAACAGCTTTCTCCAAAAGACAAACTGAAGCCAAGAATCAGATGTGGGAATATGACTCCCCAAGTTAAAGACAAAAAACGTGTAAAAATACACCAGGTTGATGAGAGTGGTTTCCAAGCCACAATACCCTTTCAGATCTTCATTCCCAACCGCATATACACCTAGCTACAAAGAAAAAAAACCCAGAACCAACCGAACAAACAACAACAACAAAGCAACTGTAGCTGTGACTAGACGGTTGCACATACCCTGAGTTCTGTGATTGTAGCCTCCAGTTCTTCTTTAGAGCTAAAGCTGTCATACATCAAGCACTGGCAAGCCCCTTCCAGTGTCTTCTTCATGTCCTTGATAGCATCACTGGTTGCCGACAGCTGCTGTGCCTGCTGGTGACGCTCTGTGGCCAACTCATGCAGTTTCTCCCACTGATGCAGCAAGTCTGTCAGAGAGCAATGACCAACTGAGAAAACTAGGACAATCAGCACAGGTTAAAGGTGAATGATCTGACCAGCTCTTTCTTACCAACTACTTGACCATAAACAAATTCAAATAAAAGCCCCCCCCACAAAAAAACCCAAAACCCAACCCCAAAATAAACAACTACTAGGCAATGACGATTAAAAATAACTGAAGTAGCATGGTGACCGATGCAATCGCATAATGACTACATGTGCAAAGTCAATGGTTGTTGTTTAGTGAAAATGGGTAACTTGCCACCCTTTGAACACAGTAACAGCAGAGTAATCGAGAAAGAGAGAGAGAGAGTGTGTGTGTGTGTGTGTGTGTGTGTGTGTGCGTGTGCGCGCGTGCATACGTGTGTGTTGTGCTATTTTTTAAGTTGCTAGCAACAGTCTACATGCACTTCAATTTTGATTTCTGTCTTGATGCATCTCGAACTATTGTCATCACTAAGTATAGGCCCAGTTTCTGACCTTGCACTCTCTGCACATCGTTCATCCCAATGTCTTCAGACGTCAGATGCTGGCACACGTTCTTCACACAGCTGATGTTGGTCTCACAGGTTGCTACCATCTCCGCCTGTGGAAAACACTAGAGCGCATCAGCATCAGAATCATCACATTTACATCTTCCTCTGCTGCAGTTAGTTCTGAAAGTCTCAAAAACTATGACAGGCACGTGGAAAACTTTTCATCGAATGCGCCGAGTCTGTGCATCAGTCATCTGGGTCAAAATTTAATATCTGAGCCCGTTGTGGTAACTCTCAGGGATGACAACAACTTTTTTTTTTGGGGGGGGGGGGGAGGGGGGGACTTGTCTTGCCAACGATTTGGATACTTTCTCTTTTTTCTCAACGACACGGGTCCCTCCGCCATGGTCACTCTTTAATGAGTCAACTCTCACTGCCGCGAAAGGTGGCCAACTTAAGCTTACTACGCAGTGCTTGTCAGCCGAGTACAAACCATCCCATTTAGGGAAGCTGCCTTTCGATCAGCGGAGGAATATCGCTCAGTGACGAAGTTCTACGGCTATGATTTCTTAATTTCTTTTCGTTTTTTTTCGGCGGAGATTTTTTTAGAACAGCGGAGATTTTTTGTTAAGACAGCGGAACGGCGGAGAACGGCGAGACTGTTGTCATCCCTGAACTCTAGCAGGAGTACAAGTTGTCCTGCATTTATACCGAGCAGATGACGTTATTTGGTTGCGGACTGAGGACGAGCTAGACAGCGCTGATTGGTGACCATTTTTAGAAGCTTTGATGAGTCCCAGTCTGTTCAGGAAAGGACCATAGCCTCAAAGAAAGTCGTATTTCTCTAATTTAAGATTTTAGATTATACCTGTCTTAATACCAAGACTGTTTTTAATTCATAGAAATCTGTTGTTTTTTTTAATTCATGGAAATCTTTAATTGAATTGTAGTGCTGTTTTTTTTATGTTAATTTGATGTGTATCATTGTCTTTCTTTGTCCAGCACACCCAAATTTCCCTCTGGGATAATAAAGATGTATTGATTGATTGATTGATTGAATATTAAAAGCCACAAAGTGGTGGCAATGGCCACACAAAACATCCTTCTAGCTGCAAAAAGTTTAGAGCTTCAAAAGCGGGAGTTTTCTATCTCAGCGGTGTTATGAACATAAAGGCTTTAAATATGGCAGTGCCAAAACAATCTTGATAAGATGTGGATCTTAGGAGGCCTAGATGAACTACTTTCTCTCCTTACAGAGGAGACGCAAGCACTTTTCGCCTGTGAAAATGCTTTGCACACAAACATTTAGCTTAAAGCCACAGTGTACAATATCTTTTCTCAGACAGGTGTTTTGAATCAATCCAAGTGAATAACAGGTGTTTTGACGATTTTATTCTCTGTTTTCTTTCCTAGTCACGGCAGAAAATGAAGGTTCCCTCTGAACTATGACCCCCACAACTACGTACATATTTCCCTGACTTGGCCAGGCCAGTGCCCATGGGGTTGTGACGCTTCTTCTTCAGGGAATGGTCCACCACCTTCAGGCACATCTCTGAGTCTTCCAGCACTGATCGGAAATCCTCCATGTCCGAGTCACTGTCCTCGCAAGCTCCAGGGCTGCGCATCTGCAAGTTAAAATAATTGAATAAATAAATTAATAAAAGACAATACATGCAATACAAAAAATAACATATCAACAGGTGGAATCCAGTGGTGGTCACGTACATGCATCATATTTACATAATCAATCACACTATGCGTGCTACGTGTGACCAGGCAGTATAATTTCTGTATGGCTTTTTCAGCATAAGACAATTCAGCAAAACCAGGGTTAATGTCAAATATAGCTTATACAGTGTAGGGGCGCTCCACTCCAAGCCAACAGTCAACGCTCACTGCGCTTACATATTATCAGCTAAAAACCTATCCCTTTAGAATTAAAAAAAAACAAAAAACAGGCAAATGTGCATGGTGTAATTTCAACATCTGCATTGCACTCCGCACGCTGGTATGTAGACAATCAAGGACACTGCTTTGGGTCGTGACAGTACTTCTGTGCAGGAATGTCACAGCATATCATCAGACAGACAAGTTGCTGTACGGGGGGTGTCTGTCAGCGGTCAACTCACAGACAAAACCTCATGACAATAATGACAAATATTCAAAACAGTGCTTGCAGGAGACATTCTTTTGTGACAGCAACACTCAGCAGTTTTTCATCTGTACTTGTGGGAGCGGCCATGCTACTGTTTCGACAGATGGGTGAGACCGAGTACACATTTGAACTGTTCAGGGGACAGACATTTCAATGAAGGGTGGGGGGGTGTTTGGAAGTTTAACGTCCTTTTCCACCACATAAGGGTGATATCAGAGATGGGGCAGCGAGAAAAAGGCCAGCACAAATATTTGGCCCCAGCCGGGATTCAAACTCACGACCCGAGCACTGAAAGTCCAAGGCTCTACCATTTGGCCACCTCGGCTCCCCAGACATTTCAATGAAAGAAATAATATTAAACATATAAACACATACCTTACTGTGTCACTGAGAAATTTGTAATAGGCAAGAGGCATAATTAGTAAAAATGATGATAAAAATGAAAATTACTGACAAATAATTTGTTATCTTTAAGGGCTCTCACTTTCCCTAATGCCCCAGCAGACGACGCGTGTAGTGCTAGTAGTCCCCCCTTGACTAAAGGTTTGCCTTTGACCCAGCATGGCGAGCATCTTTTTGTTTGCAGAATTTTCAAGCTCAAGTTTACCTGTATCACGGCCAAGCTAAAAACCCTCGTCATGCTGAATTAATTTGTCATATGCTAAAACACAACAAAAAAAAAAAAACACGGAGGTAGTCCGGAATATTCCTCTGTCAGCGACATTAGGGTTAACATACTAAACAAAGCAGTTCAACAATTCATTACAGGCCTGTATACATGTACATATCATTTTCTCATTTGTATATATATAAGTTTTAAGGAATATTTTGAGCTTTTAGCTTGTCTTTTGCTGCTCTTCTTTCTTAGAGCTTTAGCTTTACATGCATATTTGCATAATTACAGCTTTACATGCATATTTGCATAATCACAGCTTTACATGCATATTTGCATAATTACAGCTTTACATGCATATTTGCATAATCACAGCTTTACATGCATATAAGTTGCCTGTGGAAGCACCGTTTCACGAGTCTAAACTAGAAGGGAAAGCAGGGTCTTGATATCATTTTCTCAATTGTTTGTAAGTTTTAAGAAATGTTTCTTACAGGTTTGAGCTTCAGCTTGTCTTTAGCTGCTCTCCTGCCAATAGCATCCTTCAGGATACTGGATCCCTTCAGCTGGAACTCGTCGTCAAACTCCATGTCGTCCACAGGCTCCCAGTGAAGCACCTCCTCTGTAGCGTCCTCACTGGCTGTTGGGTACATCATCTGGACACAGCATCAACGACAATGCTTTGTAAGAATGAAATGACAGCATCCATGAACTGACCAACAAAGAAACACGACTTGCATTCAAAATGTAGGAAATTTTAGGCAAATCACTCGGTATCAAAGCAGTGTTTTGCACAGACACTACCACTATTGGTCTTCCCAATGTCTATTTCAGAGTTCTGTAAATTTGTAATGTTGCCATCGACCTCATGTGATTTCTATGTTCTGCCCGAAATTTGAGTGCACCGTAGACTGCTAGCTGTCACAGGACATTGGGCCTCTGACATCCAGTTTCACATATCCATTAGGATAAATCAAGATATGGATAAAAAAAAAAAAATCTGTACACCAAAAGCAGAGCATTCACAAGCTTTCTCAATGTTTCAATTTGATGTTAAAAATATGGGTGTACAAACAAATCAACACAATACCCAACCTACGCATTCTATGTGTAACTTCACATACTGACCTGATACGGATCCCACGCATTTTCTGAAAATGATCCTGTGCTGTTGTGTGGATCTTCATCCGCTGACGTCATCACCTCATCCATTGGAGCTGTCAAATAGTCATCTGAAAGGGAATACATGCTGTTGTTTAGCTTCACGTTCAGATCAAGTGGTGTACCCTAACAACAAAAAAAAGTTTTTTAATGCCCCCCCCCCCCCCCAACAAACCCACCCTGCCTGTCTGCTCTAATTAATTAATTAATTTATTTCATCATTTTAATTATTAAACTTTTTTTTTGTTCTGGAGCTTTAAACAAAAATTTCTGAAAAAAAGAACTGAAATCAAAAGTTTCTCTCAAATCTCAATTCCTTATCAGCTATTTTTATGCTGAGGAAATCATGTGATGCAAGACAGAAAACTGCCACCGTTCAGTAAACGGGACAGTGCATTATGGATCTGATTAAGCACTTAAGCCTTTTTTCCAATCGGTCAGTGGAAAAGGGAGGGGGATCAGCATACCTGTAGTCTCACTTTCCGACTCTGTCAGGGATGAAGCAGTGCCCTGGAACCTCATCTGCTCAATGGACGAGTACATCAGAGTTCTTGAATTGTCTTCTTCCTCCGTGGACGCTGCCATTTTTGTTGTTGATGACCTTGAAGTCTGACTGTCAGTTGCACTAGATGACGAGGAATATTTCAGCTTGCGCTTCGTTGCACGGGGAGACGTCTGCTCACAGGAGGAGAATGCTCGCTGAAACGCTCTGTTGCGGGTGCGACGGGGGAATGTGGATGAATGGGAGGGGGAGAGGAACTGTGATGTGCTCGAGTCTGTGTCTGTCTGCGGCTGCATTCTATCAATGGCACTTTCTGAGGTAGAGAGGGGTTGGAAGTCTATCTTTTTCAGGTCCTGAAGCCCAACAACGCTCCACGGCCTGTCCTTCCTGCTGCGAGGCCCAGTCTGCTTCCTGAGGCGAGCACTGTCGACGGCCACCGGGGATGTGACGAAGGACTTGATGTCTTCGCTGCTGTTGTTGGCGGTCGAGTCCAGGTTGATGACACTGTCAAACAGGGTCTCGTCAGCATCGTCCGTGGCCGTCGAGAACTCCTCCGCACCACTCTCCTCGCTATTCTCACTGCTGGCATCGCAAGAGCTCTCAACACTGCTGGTTTCAGTGCAGATTGTCTGCGTTTGCTTCGACGGTGATGGGCGTTTCTCGGGCGACCCTGGAGCCGTGCCTCGGGGACTCGTCTTGACCAGGTCCTCAGCATGCTCAATCAGGTACTTAATCTTCTCCTTGGACTCGGTGGAACTGTCGGATTCAGACAGGTTGCCTGTAAGGCGATAGGCACAGTCCTGCGCAGGTGGCAGCATGTCTGCATCAGCCCTGGCGCCAACCTCAGCCTCATCACTGCTCTCCAGCCACGACTTGACGGCGATGTCCTCGTGGCTGCCAGACTTGCCAGCATCACCAGTCTCCTTGTTGGCAGCCTGGGCGTGTTCTGGGGACATCTTGTCATCCGTGGTGTTCCCGTCATCCGTGGTCTTATCAGTGGAGTCCAGGTCGACGTGGGTCATGCAGTAGTAATCCTGGCGGACACCCCCTGTAGGAGGGATGGCCATCTTCTCCCCCAGCGGACTGTCGCTGGCCACCTCGCACAGCCCCTGGTAGCGATACTCCAGGGCAATCTGCTGCAGCTCCGTCTCATCATTGGACTGACTCTCGCTGCTGTACCCAATGTCCTTGGGTTCCTGCTGAGCCTTCAAGGCCGCTGGGTCGGCTTCTCCGTCACTGCTCATGCTCATGGACAGGTCCGCCCTGCCCCTGGGGGACACCCCCTGAGGGGAGTCCCCCATCTTGGACTCCGACTCGCTGATGTTGGCGCTGTCTCCACTACTGCGATCCAGAAAGTTGGTCAGCTTGGGCGATCTCAGCGAAGGCAGGTGCAGGCTCGTCAAGGGACTGAGCGGACTTGTGGGGCTTGGGGTCTCGGCCACGCGGTGCTCGGTGCGCGCTCCGATGAACAGCAAACTGTCGTCGCTCAGCTCGATCAGGCTCCCATTGCTGCTGCTGAGGATGCTGGTGTCAGCCTTGAGGTCAAGGTCACTGACCACACCACATGATTCGTCAAGGGTGGGGAGGGTGAAACTGCTGAAGTTGAAGGTCGATCCATACAGACCCTGCCACAGACAAATGGTAGAAGCTGCATGAGGACAGTGTTTAGGAAATGAAGATATCGTGTGTGTGTGTGTGTGTGTGTGTGTGTGTGTGTGTGTGTGTGTGTGTGTGTGTGTGTGTGTGTGTGTGTGTGTGTGTGTGTGTGTGTGTGTGTGTTTTTCAATATTTTACTGCAGTGGATGTTACAGACAGAAGAACAGCACAGAATGCATGCACATGATCACTGGCAGTGACCCCAGTGGCGGAAAGGTACAAAATGTCTGAGTAAAGAAGCAAGCTTTGAAGGTACAGTGCACACATGTAAATGAATTAGTGTGGTAACGAATGGGGTACACAAAGCAGATCATATAGTCTGAAACAAGCACTGTCACGCACCAACAAACTTAACGATATAGCCAGTATTCAAAGCGGTCTCACATGTGAATTTAAATCTGCACCTAACCCAAATCATATGACACATCAATTCAAAGTACCCTCTCTTATTTTCAAACCACAGACAAGCACATGAGACTAACATCTTTCTCTGACCAGCAAAACCAAGCTAATTTCCAGTACCGCTACCTTCCTCACCAACATTTTGAAGCACCAGAAGGAAAGAAACAATTTCCTCCCGCAGACAAGATCTATTTCAACAGCAAAAGTATAGGCCCTGAGTCGTCCAAGCGGTCGCTAACAGGCAGGCCTCTCCGCAAAGGAAAGCTCAAATCACCACCGAATCACAGGTCTCAGGCTACTGACAGGTTCCTGCTTCCTTCCGACAAGTTCAGTCAAGAACTGAGGACATGGTCCCCGAACCACCAGCCATGGCCTTCGTTCCCCCCCCCCACCCCCCATTTCCCCATCACATGACCCCTCCCCCTACCCCCATCATCGTCTCTCTTAAAGTCCACTCTTCTTGCCCTCCCCTCCCAACTACTATGCTGTCAACAGCATCACACACGCCAGAGGCTTATCAGCAAATTTGGTTTCTCCGAGACCTTGACAGACTTCTAGCCTGCCCGCCAACAAAACTCCTGCTGGAAAACAAACACCATGAAGCCGGGAAAATTAGGGGAGACATGGTCATTAGTTCTGCCTATTCTTGTTCGGAGAGAACATGGGGATATTGAAAAACCGGACTAGCACAAAACAACAAAACTTGCTCTCACTTTGTCTACCGTCATCTCATTTTGTCTACCGTCATCTCCTGATCTCATTCTTACAGATCCTCTGAAATGGGACATTGCAATAGAGAGGGAAAACATAAAACAGGCTTTACAAAGAAGTTCTCATTTTGCCTTCACTGCCTAAGCTCATTGTTGTTATTGATCCTCTGAAATGGAGAGACTGCAAAAGAGAGAAGTGAGACCAACAGACTAAAACAAAAATGCTATCATCTTGTCTTCATCTTCTGAGCTAATTGCTACAGCATAAATCTCTGAAATGGTGACATTGTAAAGGAGAGGAAAAATGTCAACGGTAAAAAAAAAAAAGGAAAAAAAAGAAAAAAAAAAAAAAAGCAGGTCTTTCCTGTGCTCATCACCCTTATATTATCCTTTTGAGTGAGTGAGGTTTGCTTCTTTTTTTCTTTTTTTTTTTGTTGGGGGGGGGGGGGGGGGTATGTATCTGCAGACAAAGGAATCGTTGAACAAAAGAATCCCTGATATTGAATTTTTTCCCTGCCAGGAACACCACGAAGCTGACATCAGTGTTTAGAGAGAGGGCTGGGTCAGCAGGACATATTGCAGCAAAGGCTGAAATCAATGTCACCTTACACTCACCACCCACGTCCATGTAGACATGCTGTGCTAAAAATGTTACAATCCATTTCCACAACCCACGTACAGAGTTATGCCAGCAACACTCCTCTTTCCTCCCCTCTTGCACAAATAAAGAGGCAAAATCTGTCATAAATCTAATGTTAATGATCTAAGAGAATGAAACAGGCGATGCCACTACATCTCAAGGCTGCAAAGGCCTAGTTGCTTCCCTTGAGAGTTTCTGTAAAACAACTTCCATCTGCAGCAAAATCGTTTAATTTCGTTCTCACAAACTATGTCATATGCAATGTACGTGTGCAGTTACTACAGAAAACTATCATTAAAAAAAAATACTCAAAGAGAAAATTGAATTTTTGAGTTTGTCTTTTGTGTTATCATGTCTCACTTAGGTCTTTCAGACGGCCTCTTGAGGGACTTTTGCACACCATCTTCATGTCAACCGAGTTGTTACA
Organism: Batillaria attramentaria; assembly: GCA_018292915.2. Lineage (NCBI taxonomy): Eukaryota > Metazoa > Mollusca > Gastropoda > Batillariidae > Batillaria > Batillaria attramentaria. The sequence continues at coordinate 5,199,472 of JACVVK020000005.1, read as the reverse complement.
GGCAGGCCGTTCTATTTTGCACCGTCCCTCCCTTTTCCTGGCCACCCTCTCCGGAGCGCACTGCCCCATCCATCAAGATGATCTGGAGTTGCCTCCCCGAGAAAACTCTCCTCCTCCGGGGCACTCTCAGAGGTCCCTCATTCCCAATCAATAGCAATCTGGCCCGGCAGAACAAGCTTCATTTGACACACGCTCTTCACCCCATGTACAGGAGTACCCCCCCCCCCCCCTTCTCTCTCTCTCTCTTCATCCCACAACCTACCCCAACCAGTTTTCTCGGCCATACCAATGTCCAATCTCAACTGTCAGGGAATCTGTTCTCACCGTTTGTCACCCTGCTCCGCATGTCTGGGTGTTTATAATATTGTTTTTATTGTTTCTCTGTGTCCCAAGTCGTGATCAAAGGAATGAATTCTTTGACCCTCAATGGTGAATTCTTGTTGTAATTGAATGTTCTCATACATTTTTGGTGGTTTTTTTGTTTGTTTGTTTGTTTGTTTTTTGTCTTTAAAGTGAAAATGGAACAACGATGATGTTCTCATTCTAGTTCCATGAAAATGTAAGAAAAGGAAAGGAAAAAAAAACATATGAATGAACAGACTGGGAACCAATACTGGAGACCCAATCAATGACGTCACAAAAACACCCATGCAATACTGACTGTACATGTGTACTGTTATCTAACAAAAAAAAGGCTTCACTTGACCTTATCCTTTAAAACATGCTAGCACAGTATTTCAAACACACACGGCGATTCCATCTACGAAGACAGTGAATGGCTGTTAATGTAACTGTAGATACGTTTTTGGTGCCCTGCGGTCAGTTGAACGGTGCGAGTTGCATTTCATTCCCCAGCAGGTCGCAATCTATTCCCAAGCCGACAGAATGTGAGGTTTCTTTATCAGAAATTTATGCATGAGCGCGAAAATGGATTGGGGGAGGACGAGAAAGAACACACACACACACACACACACACACACACACACACACACACACACACACACACACACACACACACATTGGAGATCAAGAGTGTGCCTAGCAACACAGGTATTGAAGCGGCCATTCTAAATGAACCAGCAGCGCGGTTATGGTTATACAATGGTTATGGATGTACCGCGCATGTTGCTATTGGCTTAGCCTGAAATTAAAGAGTCTATATTCAAACGGCTACAAAAAGCCATGGCCCCAAACCAACACTGCCCTTTGTGAAGAACTATGTATCCAGCTCGCCTCTAAAATCCTCGTAAGCTGCAGTGGCTTATTAAATTCACACAAGACCAGCATTGATCTACAAGTGTGATACTTAAGGAGGAAAGCACCCAAGGATAATGCCCACAATTTAAGAGTCACTGATGTGCTCTTCTTTCAATTTAAACAAAATGAACTCTGTGTGTGTGTGTGTGTGTGTGTGTGTGTGTGTGTGTGTGTGTGTGTGTGTGTGCGCGTGCGTGCGTGCGTGCGTGTGTGTGTGTGTGTGTGTGTGTGTGTGTGTGTGTGTGTGTGTGTGTGTGTGTGTGTGTGTGTGTGTGAGAGAGAGAGAGAGAGAGAGAGAGAGAGAGAGATTTAACTTGGTTTGGGATTCTGACATCTTTCATGCAAAGATAACAGCAGGAGACGGGACAAGGAGAAAAAAAAGGAGGGGAAAAAAAGACAAGCACAAAGTTTACACCAAGCCCAGGATCACTGGAGAGAGAGAGAGAGAGACTGGCCACGAATAACAAAAACCGTTAATTACAGGGACGGCGCGTATCGATCGATCACTGCAGTTCTAGGCCAATCGTAAGAAGCGTGTCAGCCGGGAACCCCCTGTGGGTGGAATGGTTGTGTTTTCAGCCCGACTTCCTTGAGTCAATGGTCTGTCCTGCTGAGGCCATGGGCCGCTTGCTTGCTACAAACACACTGGCACTCAGCTGTCAACTTGAGCCGCGCAAGCCCGCGTTGGCTGTCCTCTACCTCGGGAGTTCAGGGACTCAGCGGGGCATGTTTTGGTTTGAACACACACACACACACACACACACACGCACACGCACGCAGAGGGAAGGCGGAAGGGGACGGGCGCAACAGCGAGAAATGAGTTGAACTGAATAAATCTTAGATTTCAATCACAAAAGATAGTAGGCAACGTCACTGAGAATCTGCCTTCGTTAGCATGAGGACGAAAGGGAGAGATTACACAAACAATTGGGAGAGAGAGCGCTCGAATTTATTGTTGTGGGCCACCGGCCCCTTCAACACTGAGTGACTATTTTTACAATTTTCATGTCCAAACATCATCTTTATTGAAAACTGATACATGATCTCTTCTCTGATTTTTATATAATTATCATGGTAGATAGAGGGTCCTAGCATGTTCACAGCAGCTTCATTGTTACACCCTAAGAAGAACTGCAGGGGGTGGTAGCCGTGGACGTAGTGGTTAACATATTTCTGGCGAATGCTTTCACGTTGAGAGAGAGAGAGAGAGAGAGTGAGTGTGTGTACCAGGGGCTGGAGTCAAGCACAGGACGCGAATCTGCCGTTAAATGGTCAAAGCGGGCGCAAATTGTTTATCAGACGCTCAATCCCTTCAACGAACTGACAGTAGAAATACTTAAATCAGATTCATTTTCATGACGCACGCGTGCCAACAACTTGGTCAAAGATTATTTGTTCTCGACAAAAACTGTACACAACGAGTTTTTTTGTTGTTGTTTGTTTGCTGGCTTGTTGTTGTTTTACCTCTAACATGTTAAACTGAACACGAAGTTTTTCGCCTTCTGCTTACTGGCGCGTTCGACAATTATCGTCAGCTACCATAGCGTGCAGAACGACGTGCTTCCGTTGACAACCACGATTTATGATGATATATGATCGCGCTGTTCAAGCCATCTAACGTTTCGGGTCGCTGGTTTTATTGCCCGACTTGGAAAACAAATTAATATATAAAAAAAGATGGGCGTGTAACGCTGACAAGCAGCTGTTACCTATTCTGAAACAGCCTTGAAATAAACACAGAAGGCAGTTGTAACGTTACGTAAACAGGAACAGCCTTCAAATAAACACAAAAATCATTTATTGCCTAAATCAAAAGTGTCTTGAAATAAACACAGAAGGAAGTTGTTGCGTATACTGCAACTCCCTTCAAATAAACACGGAAGGCAACGGACACTGAATCAGACTTCAAATGAACGTAGAGAGCAGACTGGAACTTTCAAAACAATGCGGACTTTGCGTCAACTGTTGCTACAAACTTTACTGAACCTTATAAAACGTCGACTACTGTGAACTCGCGATCTTCAAATCCTAAATATCGAGTTTCACATACATCCTCAAAAAAAAAAAAAAAAAAAAATGACATCCGCGGATACGTGCCTGGAACTAGAAAATACGCAGCTACAAAAATAAACATCGACTTACATAGAACAGGACTTCAGAATAAACATCGACTTACAGAAAATTGATAAAACCCGTATTATCGACGAGGTCACAAGCAGTTAACGAGGTCTTTCATCAGCACGGGGGGAGGCAGTCATCAACATTGATTACTCATCTGTCTGCCACCATTTTCCCAGCTATAGGAATCGACAGCACGCTGTGTAATGTTACTTCTTGTCCACGTCAACCACATATGATCGAAGCTGGGGGAGAATCTTTGGCAAACGGCCATGGTATTACGCGCTTGAATGGTCCTGGTGATAAACGTTGCAGTCTCAAGTTACATATTCCTAAGCAGATTTGAGAAGAAAAGGCATGGCTACCGCGCCATGTTTATGCATGTAATGCTTGTTAAGATGTTGTCAGCACCAGAAAGAACATATTATCGACGTGAGGCTAATCATTGGCAAACGGCCATAGCACACCGTGATTAAATGGTCCCGATGATAAACGTTGCGCCTTAATTTGCATATGCATGTATATCCATTAGAGAAGCACTATATTAGGCATAACAACCGTGCTATATATACACGCATGTAATGCCGCCTGTGAGACTTTGTTAACGAAAGAAACGTTGTCTACCTCTAGTGTAAGAAATAATCCGTTTGTGCGTGATATCCTCTCGGACAAGACTCGTGGAAAAAAATGAAGAAGTATAGAGGCCAAATGCTTCAAAAGACAAGACTCCTGTTTACCTGTAGTGCAAGAAATAATCCCTCTGTGCGGCGTACTCCTGACCACAACTTGAAAGAACAATTGCTTCATAAGACAGAACTACTAGCTGATGTTCTGCGGATGATCTTCAAGATCCAAATAAACCAAATGATGTACGTTTAAGTCCCTGATCTTGACGATGCCCGTCACACCACTAAGACGAACTGATCACCGAGACGACCTGCAACAGCGGCAGCTGTGACACCTAAAAAAACAGTTGATGGTTTGAACAAGCCACGTACACGGCAGAATAAACCTCACGTTAAGTAGCCTGTGGCCTCATTAGCACATTTAAACACCGCTGATGGTTTGAAAAAGTCGCGCGTACACGCGTAGCCTGTGCTCTGATGAGCACATGTAAAAACAGTTGGTGGTCTGACCAAACTACACACAGAGCGAAACCAACCACACGCAAAGCAGTATGTGGCCTGATGAGCACATCTGAAAACAGTTTCTGGTCTGACCAAACTACACATACAGGAGAACCAATCACACATAAAGCAGTCTGTGGCCTGATGAGCACATGTAAAAACAGTCGCTGGTCTGATCAAACTACACATACAGGAGAACCAACCACACATAAAACATTGTGTAACCTGATGAGCACATGTAAAAACAGTCGCTGGTCAGACCAAACTACACATGCAGCAGAACAAACCACACATGAAGGAGTGACTGATGGGCACATTTTCAGTTGGGGGCTGACAGCGTACCTGTTTGTACTACATCCTACTGTCCGATGCACCTTTGCGGACTGGTACTAAAACCAACACACGGTAATCTGTCCCGGTCCAACAGTTCAAACATTTTTTGGGGCTTGTATCTCCAAAAATACGACAGCGTCGCGGTAGCTAAGACCTAAGCCATCTAAACGCCATCCGCAACACGCGGCCTCTTCTATGCTGCGGCGCATCCGCGCGACTACAAAACAGTCAAATATGCAAATGAATCGGTTACCGCTGGGGGCTTTATTCTAGGGGTGTGCTTGTTGAACGACCCAACGTCTATCTGCTTACTCATGCAGATCAAACCAATCGCGCAAAACACGGGGAGGACTGTGCCCCAAGGGTACACAGCTCTTTGCGCAGAGCACTGCCACGGTTGACTGCAACATGCACAGTTATCTCTGTAATTGATCTCTTTCTATTTCGACACGGTTCATTTATTGGTCTGATGCTGAGACAGAACGATGTGTGTGTGTGTGTGTGTGTGTGTGTGTGTGTGTGTGTGTGTGTGTGTGCGTGTGTGTGTGTGTGTTGTCAGTACCAATACAACTGTACTTTCAACTGTGTTATTTGAGCTTCCAATACTGATTGTAACGATTTTTATCATTCATTTATTTGCCTTTTCAAAAAAAAATTTTTTTGACGGGTCTCTCCCACTGAACGTTGTGGTTTGTATCGTTGTTGTTGTCATTTCGGGGGTGGAAGATGGGGGAAGGTATGTTTACACTTTCCAGTCTGCTGCTACACCGTCCTTTCAAGTATGACACATGTACAAGAAAATGCTTTCCATTCAACAACCAAAAAGGAAAAACAGCCACCGCTCCAACTAAGAGAACCCGGACATTCAGTGACCTCCGCCAGGTGCGATACGCCAGTAACTGGGCAGCAAATTGCTTCCTATTGATCGAGCACCTAAACAGAGACCTCGCCCAACCCTCAATATTGTAACTGTAATTCGTGGTATGCATTCTCCAATTCTGCTCCAGCGTCTAACGTCAATAGGGTGGGTGGGTGGGTGTTTGGGAGTTTAACGTCCTTTTTCACCACATAAGGGTGATATCAAGGACGGGGCAACGAGAAAAAAGGCCGGCACAAATATTTGGCCCCAGCCGGCGGGATTCGAACTCACGACCCGAGCATTGAGAGTCCAACGCTCTACCATTCGGCCACCCCGGCTCCCCCTAACGTCAATAGGGACAATGCTGACAGGTGTACTTTGCAAGCGCCTCAATGACGTAGGTGCGTTGACGTGTCATCAAAGATCTTGGAAACATATCTGATTCCAAGGTCTTTGGTGTCATTACAAAGTTAGAGTGGCAATCGTTTCCTATTTAATTCCAGTGTGACCTCATGTGCAAGTTACATTTACTTTCACGCTGTTGTGGTGTTGCATTTTACTCCTGCTATGTCGCTCTCTTCGTGCACTCGCAGAGAAGGCACGGGATACAACAGAATGCAACTCCAATACTTCATTAACAGAAGATGCGCGGAGAACAAATTCAAGGTAGAAGAACCCAGAACGCTGTGCAGGGCTGCTTTTATACTAAACAGGTCAGATCTAGAACATTCCTCAACTTACTGGCAAGTTCGAAATCTTTCCAAGGTGACGTAACCTACTGACGTTACTGCACCAGCATATTCTGGGATGGTCTGGAAATTTCCATCGGAATGCAGTGACATTTCGCTATCTCTACAACACGTGCGTTTTTCATTACACACACTCCAATGAAAGACACTCGAAACCGAAACCTGAAAGTTCCGCCTGTTTCCAAGAACAGGAAAAAGAAAACCCGATAGCCTTTCATTTTTCGCATTGATTTTCACTCCCCCCCACCCCCCCAGCAGCAGCACATTGTGTGGAAACCCATAAATAAATTTTATGCGACAGTTTTAAACCTCAGATTCTTAGCTGAAGAGGAAATGTGAGCCATCCTTACTCAAAAACAGACGTCATTCCCGAGAAGAAAGAAAACAAACATGGGCCGGTGAAAAGGGGGTGGGGGAGTGGGGTGGGGCGTACATGGGCAGGGAGCTTAGCTGTTTATATGAAGTGCAGGGCAATTGTCAGAATAAAATCTGTCTTGTTCTTAAAAATGATTTATTTATTTAACATAAGCGATATTCGAAACTGAACACAAACAATTCCACCAGTTTCGTATAAAATACTGACATTTCTCGCTTTCACGCTTTAAAAAAAAAAGGACTGGGTTAAAATAAGGAAAACTGAACGACTAAAACAGGAAACAGCGATATGATCAAACCTGACACCGACGGTACAAGTTTCCTTTTAAGTGTCACTAGTACAGAAAACTAAGAATTCAGAATTTTCAACATGATTGTCGTTAATCGTCTGTATCGAAGCGTGAACGACCCCGACTGTCGACACGAACGCCCGAACAGCCAGCATAATGTCGTGGCGAGTTTTCAGCCATCTAGGAGGAAGGGTTCAAGCGCCATGGCCTTGACAGGCGCGTACGCCTTATTTCTAGATGACGGCAGAAATCTCGACATCGAAGCTCATGAAGTGACGTTTTTACTTTACCGGCTTTCAACATTACTTGGGCGACTACACACGGCTACAGGCACTAATTCACACCACTTGCAAAGATTGCTGTCGCCAACCCCCCAAGACAATCAGATTGTTCGCAAGTCGACCATTTGTGACGCCATATTTAGAACACTTAATGTTTTATCACCGAAAGGGTATTATGAGTCATCGGCAGTTTGCGCAAAGGTGACTGCCGTTTCACACCGGCGCAGCAAGCCCTCAACTTGGTCTCCAAAATTAACTGTCCCAGTATTTTAGCGGCCCCCATCATCACTTTTTTTTTTTTTGAGGGGGGGGGGGGGGATAACCGTTCAAATGAAAAAGAGTTTTAAACTAGGAACTTATTACCTTTTTACCAATTTTTAACAGCCTGCCCTTTACCCTTAAACTATTAACCGACATGAATAAACTGTAACATATTTGAGAGCTGAAAACACAAGGGAGACCAGCAAAAATCTTACATCTGATATATATGTCTTATCCATGTTCTTGGACACCCTCCTTGATTTTCATTTCATCGTCTATTTCATCATTCTTGCACTTTAACTGTAAACTTTCCCCTAGCGTTCTAATAATTATTTTCGGTTGTCCCCGATCGCTCTTGTGGCGGGAGCGTTACGCATTAATCAAAAGGGTGGGTGGGTGGGTGTTTGGGAGTTTAACGTCCTTTTCCACCACGTATGGGTGATATGTTGAAAAAACCGTGACCAGTTCGAGCTCTCAACGCACAGACTGTACTTCAAGTTCGCCTAGAAACTTGAGCTCAGAACCTATAAGTATAACGTCAAATGGAAAAAAAAAATGGAGATCTTCTCAACCGAGGGCCTGTAAGCGCCTGTAAAACTTATATGAGCTGTCAGAACCCCAGCTCCACCTGCCTCCAGTGAATCATAGTTTTTCCACAACCTTGTGCTTTTACAGATTCAACTCGATTTCAAAGTGAAGGTTCCTGACACGCGGGAGACATTTTTGTTCGAGCAAACATGGAGAACAGTTCAAAACACACTCCGAAAAATTAGGGCTAAAGAATGACCTGATGAACTGCACGGCTCCACCCTATCGAAGGAGTCACGTTGCGTAGAGAGGCGTCTTACGAGAAGGTTGAAGGAAAAAAAGAAGAGAGGAAAAAAGACACTGAGTGACACGTACCTAATGACACATACTGACAGGTACCTAGTCACACACACACACACACACACACACACACACACACACACACACACACACACACACACACTAAGACACGTACCTTCCTCCTGTTGATAGCCTCCTCCAGACGACACTGCCACTCTAGCGACTGTAGCCAGATGCCGTGCCAGCGCTTCTCCAGGTTGATGGCGACGAGCTGCAGCGACTCGCAGTCCGCCTCCGTGGGGCATGCCGCCCGCACGTGCTCCAGACGTTCGCTCAACTTCAGCACGGCCGACACGATCCGCGAGTGAGACTCTATGTCCTGCTGCAGGAGCTGAAACACAAGGAGGAGGTGGTCCATCGTTAGGACATAGACACAGAACAAAGTCGGCTGGATGCAGCTAGAGGTGCTACGGAGATTCTCCGGCCAGCACAAAAACCCTGCTATTTTATTCCATAACTCAATGCGTTCTGACAGTGGTGGCCATGGGAAAATGTCCATTTCGAAGCTCTTACCCTATCTGTCAATTACGTGATGCTCAGTTTGGACATTGCGACCGTTCTCGTAACGTTGCTGCCTCTGATACTGAAGAAATCGGAGTTTTGGAAACCCTGCAATACATTTCTCGGCAAGCTGTCCCGAACGCTGCTGACCAATGAGTTTTGCTTGAAAAAGTCACGGAATGCAAAGCCCGTGAATACGGCGGTGTGGAACAGGCGTGAAGGTCTTCAGACCTGTCCTTTGTGCAGTTCCTCAAGGTACGTCACAGAAACCCGTGATACGACTGAAGTCGAACGGGGTCAGAGGTGCTGGGCAGCATTATCCCTTCCATACGTCGCCTACAGGGATTTTACCGTCGTATTCAAAAGCAGATGATAAGTTTCCAAGGTCTTTGATAACGATATAAAGGAACTCCGTCACAGCCCGCCAGCATGT
>JACVVK020000005.1:5177500-5185000 GCA_018292915.2 Batillaria attramentaria | reverse complement strand
GAAAATTAATGGAAGTCAAGAATCAAAAAGAAGGGCTTCATATCCGCGTTGGACATTGGTCATACGCATACACTGATTCATTTTCAAAATGTCCGATTACTTCCTTACCAAAGCGGACAATGTCCTATCATTTCTGTACCACAGTGGACACTAATCGGAACAGAAGCCCTATACTTTTACAGTCGGCCAGGACATTTTGTCCTGTTATAGTTCCCACGCATATAAAACCCTGAAAAGGGCCATCATAATCATATTCAAATTCTCCATACACAGAAAAAGGCCATCATATTCAACAAAGACATTTCACAAGTTTTTTTTTTTTTTTTTTTTTAAAGTCGGAAGATGTCTTCGATAATAATGGGAACGTCATCATCAGACGAGATGACGCAAAATTGTATTTTAAAAAAAAAGTTAGCATATAAAGCGATTCGGCCTGTTGCATTTAAACAATAATAATTAAAAAAAAAACATCCCAGAATACCAACAGAGCTATACTTGAACGCAGAACTCGCTGCATCCTTTCTGGCAAGAATAACATAAATGTTCTATGATGTCGCTCTTGGTAATGTACACTACTGCCGCTCCGCACTGGTGTCGTTGCGTCTCTCGGAACCAGGACAAAGACGTGAAGAATCTCTGCAGCGACAGGCTGCCCATGAATAATTTAAAGTTTCCAATTCCACCAGTTACGCTCAAACTTCATGATAAATATTCAGCAAAGGTTCGTCTCCTCATTGCCAAGGTTTGTGCAAGTCGTTGACGGAGAAGCGGGTGGATAGTTGATTGTTTGGGAGTTTAACGTTCTTTCGGTGTGTGTGTGTGTGTGTGTGTGTGTGTGTGTGTGTGTGTGTGTGTGTGTGTGTGTGTGTGTGCGTGCGTGCGCGTGCGTGTATTGGTTTTCTTTAGCGCCTGGTTTCAGTTCTTTTCTTTATTTTAGCTCTTTCAATAGTTTTAATTCTTTTACTAGTTTCAGTTTTTAGCTCTTTTAAGTATTTCAGTCCTTTTATCCTTGTACGCGCTTAGAGCTCACTGAGAATAAACGCTTTATAAGTATCTATTATTATTATTATTATTTTCCATCACATACGGGTGACATGAAAGCGGGGCAACGAGAAAAAGGCGAGCAGTAAAACTTGGCCCCGGCCAGGAATCGAACTCACGCCCCGAACTTTGAAAGCCCAACTCTCTTACGCCCGACTGTCCCGGCCCCCCTGAAGTCGAGGACGGAAAGAAAGTGCTGAGTTGGGACCTTGCACCAGCTGACGGCGAGAGGTGTAGAGAACGTCCTGGAACCCCGATGTTTGCAGGACCGAACGTCGAAGACGTGTGACAAAATCGACCCGTCTTTTCACTAAGCAATCCCGCTTGTATCTTTGCAAGCTGGCAGCATTCACTATTTAAAAAAAAAATGAAACGTGTCCATCCAATCGGTGAGACGATAGACAAAACCCGATTAACTACACACAAATCATCCAGCTGTCTCTGTATACGCGACGGAACGCACTTGTCTTAAGTTGAACACAGAACGACTACTGTTACTGAGTACTATGCCAACTTTCCATCCAGTTCTGGCAAGGGTGTTGGGTGTTTGGGGGTTTAACGTCCTTTTCCACCACATAGGGCGATATCAAAGACGGGGCAACAATGAAAAAGCCAGCACAAATATTTGGCCCCAGCCGGGATCGAACTCACGACCCGAGCATTAGAAGTCCAACGCTCTACCATTCGACCACCCCGGCTCCCCCAGTTCTGGCAAAGTTCGTTAGACGTCAAGTCAAAACCAAATGAAACGCATCGCGGGTGGGTGGGTGTTTGGGGGTTTAACGTCCTTTTCCACCACAGAGTGATATCAAAGACGGGCAACGATGAAAAAGCCAGCACAAATATTTGGCCCCAGCCGGGATCGAACTCACGACCCGAGCATTAGAAGTCCAACGCTCTACCATTCGACCACCCCGGCTCCCCGAAACGCATCGCGGATTACACGCACAGGCTAAAGTTTTCCAAGCACGGCCATTGCAGATTTCCTGTGAACCACAGTGCCGCGAAACTGCCAAAATGAACTGCCCTCTGGCAAAATTTGTTCACAGACAAGCCCAAAACCAATTCATTGCCAAGTAGAACGCATCACACGACAGGCTGCAACGCTGTCAAAAAAAAGAACACTGCAGATTTCCTCGGAACCACCTCGTTACGAAGCTGCTAGCGTGAACTACTCTCTGGAAAAATTTGTTAACACTAACAGACAAGTCAAAACCAATTTATTACCAACGCATCGCAGATTACACGCACAGGCTACAAGGTTGTCCGAAGAGGACAAATTCGAAAATTCGTCACAAAGCTGCCAATATGAACTGCTCTCTGGTAAAATTTGTTAACAGACAAATCAAAACCAATTTATCTACCAACTGAAACGTATCACAGAATACACGCACAGGCTACAAAGGGCACTGCAGACTTCTTCGGAACCACATCGCCACAAAGCTGCCAATATGAACTGCTCTCTGATAAAATTTGTCAAAATCGAAACCAATTTATCACCAACTGAAACGTATCACAGAATACACGCACACGCTACAAAGGGAACTGCAGATTTCTTCGGGAACCATACATCGCCACGAAGCTGCCAGCACGGTTACTCTCTTCTTTCTTGTCACGCACCGGGTCTGAAGTCGTTAAAGAAACGTGACTGAATTTCTGTTCCGACCAATCAGCTTACGGGCCACTGCCACGTGCCGAGCGTTAGGGAGCTCTTGAGAGCCACTTCATACAAGATTTGATGAACCGTTATTGAAAAATGACAACTGTTGCCACACACGCTGTCGTCCGTTGCTGATTCATCGAGTGTCGTGTTGGTCCAGGTCAGCCACGTCGACGGCCAGCACCAGCTGGAAATCGCGTGTGATTGGAAGCTAGTTCAGATCAAAGAAAACCTTCCATCAATGCCCACCGACAATGCAGCCGGAAAAAGCGTCTTCGCTAACCGTAACAGCCCTCAGCCCGGCGAAACTTTACGTGCTGTGTGGTGGTGAGCAGCGCACAGGCCACCTTAGGTCTGAGTTGGAATTTTCGGGCCGAGTTCTAAACTGGTACGCCACGTGGCTAGAACACAAGACGAATGGTGGCTCCACGCAACCTTTCCGTTTCCGTGCGCGATCAAAGGCACACATGGGAATCTGTGAACATACTGACAGCGGCCAATATTGACCGTTTACCACTGAATGATAACGACGACATCAATTGGTGGTTATTGCAATTACCGGCAATGACGAAGTACGGCTGGACGCCTACGAAATAGACGGCCCGTGTCTCTGTGCTATACTGACTTCAACACGCCTTCACAATCATGTACGTCTTCCTCCAAAATGATCACGACCAACGTACCCGAGTGTTTCATCTATAAGATTCATCCTCTCTCTAAACCATCTGCCCAATTAAAACAGAAACAAGATGGCCACCAGCCCAATATGTTGTTTCCATTCAATGACATGCTGTAGTCACAGTCGTAGTCGTGTGTGTCATGTATGCAGCCCGCGCGCACACGCCGGAACGCAAGCTCTCTGACATCAAAGCATGCTGACATAAAGAAAGTACTGAAAACCCTTATCGTGCCTCTATGCACTTGCAAAAACCCAAACACATGAGGTCGTGTGAGCTCGCCTAGCTGGTTGACGTCACAACTTTTTGGCGTATGCGAGGTTCTACATGGGTGAATGAATTCTTGTAATAAAGTCGTTCCCCTTTGACAGAGTTACTTCCCGCAGACCTGACTGACAGGACGATTTGCTTACTGGTATCGGAGAAGAGACCCTCTCTCTCTCTCCCTCGCCTTAGACGCGCGCTTGGCGCGCGCACGCACGCACCCCCCCCCCCCCTACACACACACACACACACACACCACACATTATGCAAAGACCTTGGAATCAGAAAGACGCGTCACTCCTGCCCTCGTAAAGAGAGACATATAGCGGGACAACGCGAAGAGTTGTCTGCCCGCATTAGCGCGCATCCTAGATCTGGCCCCTATAGTGACAGCATGGCGGAAAGTGAAAGCGATCACAAAAGCCGGGCATGCAATTGTGTTCTGCGCCGAATTGTTCAAATAACAGACAAATATAAACGGGGAAATACTTCTTTTGGTATTCCTGTTGAAAAACAAACATTTTTTTTTTTTCCGCTTTCTTGTCAAAAAAAAAAAAAAAGACCTCAAGTGGTACGTGTGCATGCAGTGTAAACAAACAGTAAACACACGCGGCTGACGCAGATATAGCGTAATTTTTTTTCCCCTGACAACTTTACAAATCACGGGTGACTTAAATTGTGCTAGCGTCTACCTGCATCTAAATTCAGAACACACACACACACCACACACACACACACACACACACACACACACACACACACAGAGTTGTCACTCATACGGCGGCAGGTACGTTCATCGGCACTTGTTCCAGTTCACATACTGTTGGGGGGGGGGGGGGGGGAAAATCTGTAGGTATGTACAGAACTCTTTTCTTAAAAATCAAGAGGTTTGCATGCAGTGTAAACAAACAGCAGTAAACACACGTGGCAGGGCGCAGACATCAGGTTTTGGTGTTGTTTTTGTTGTTTTGTTGGCGGTGGTGTTTTTTTTTTTAAACTTTACAAATAACGTTGACTTGAACTGTGCTAGCGGCACGTTGCACTGATACACACACACTCACACACACACACACACACACAGAACAAAATCATCCGGCTGAACTTCATTCTAACCATTGTAAAACCATATCACAACATAGAATCTGCTGGATCGTCGGTCGCAGATATGATTAATGCCTGAGTTAGCAGGAAGTATTCAGCGGATGCGTCCATCTTTGGATCTCTCGCACATTCGATCTTTCTGTGTTCCGTACTAGTTTTACTTCAACACATCGAACGAAATGCACTGCGTAGGCCTACGTACAGCAGTGAAAGCCAAACTAGATCTTTCGTTCGTCCTCCGGAACTTTGAGAGTACTGTCTTATGTTTTCCATAGGCCTAAAACACATGCGAAATATATGGGGGGAGACCACCTGTCAGTCGCTGACATCTTCGTTTTTGCCGTTTATTTTGTTAAAATGTTTTACGGCGGCTAGTGTAGGGTTGGGTCAAACAAACAGACTTTTTACAAGCATGCGGATTCTATACTAAATTTACGCCAGTCACACGTCGTGGATGCGGCGATTTTGGTTTTCACGTGTGATGCTGTGTTATGTTTGGGAGAAAACATAATCTTGGCTCCAACTTCGATACCGATCTTGGCTCCAACTTCGATATCGTAGGCATACCTACCTCTATTTTTCAAGGGGGAAATCTACAGAAAGGTTTTCCCGTTCCTGGTGTTCGCTTCTGACAGCAATTCGGCGCTGCACACCATTGCACGCGTGGTTTCTGGCTTTCTGCCATACTGCCATTACTGCGTAGATCTGCGGGATGCGCGCTAATGCGCGCAGACAACTCTTACGCGTTGTCCCTCAAAGGGAGGTAAGTGAACTATCTTTATGTTTCCAAGATCTTTGCATTATGCTTCTGAGTGTGAGTCAGTGGCAAAAACGAAACCCACTGAAATTCCCGCTTTCCACATGTCAAGTTGTAGAGATCGCGAAAAGATACTGCATTTCGATGCAAAATAATTTCTAGACCATCCCAGAACATGCTGTCGCAGTAACGTCAGTAGATTACGTCACCTTGGAAAGATATCGAACCTTCCAGTAAGTTGAGAAATGTTCTAGATCTGACCTGTTCAGTACGTAAGCAGCCCTGCACAGCGTTCTGGGTTCTTCTTCTTTCATGAATTTGTTCTCCGTGCATATTCTGTTCATAAAGTATTGGAGTTGTATTCTGTTGTATCCCGTGTCTTCTCTGCGATTGCACGAAGATGGCGACATAGTAGAAGTAAAATACACCACGTCTCCAAACAGAGGAATTCGGAAAGAAAGTGGCGAGACACCCCCAAGAAAAAACAGCATCACGTCAATCAAACATGACGCACTTACTTTACGTCAGTGCGCGTGCGTCTCTTCTTCGATGTTTGTGAGGCGTGTGGCTTGTAGAGGAAATGTGCTGTGAGTACAAATTTTCGGGTCAACTGACGATAACGGCTGCAGTGAATTTTTCTAATTTTTTTGTATATTTTTTATGGCACCCCAGGCTCATTATCTATGTATAGTAGGAGCGATTTTGAGATCTAAAGTGTGTTCACCAGCACTTTCATCAGGTACGGCTTACGCCAAAAGTATAAAAGCGACAACCTCCAAAATTCACTTAGTTGAGAGTCCGTATTCATGCTATCTATATCCAAAAAATGGAGTGGTTTAGGTAAATATTACGCCTTTAAACGCCAGAAAGCCACTTTTTCTGAAAAGGGCGATAACTCGCAAATCATGTGTGCAATCGTACCTGGATCGGGCCTTCTATTCAACAATCTTGATTCATTTAGAAACCCCAAATTTGAAATCGATCGGTTCAGTATTTTCGGAGAAATAGGCATCTGAACTGGGTTCACATGCAATGTCAACTCAGGCTCGGTTTACATGAAAACTATAAGAGCGACCATTTTCTAGTAGTGACTCTGTTCAGAGTCCGTATTCAAGCTATCTACTGCCAAAAAATTGAGTGATTTAAATAAATATTACGCCTGTACACGAAAGACAACCAACTTGTCTCAAAAGGGCGATAACTCCCAAATCACTTAAGCAGTCATCACACGCTTGAATCGTCTAATGTAACATTTTGATATATTTGGATACCCCAAATTTGAAGCCATTCGGTTGAGTATTTTCGAAGAAACGGGCCCGGACACAATTCACACACACACACACACACACACACACACATCCACACAGACGGCACTCACTGAGGAGGAGAAGTGCGTTCGGAACACCATACGCGTCAGCATCGATGACGCAAGTTTTCTTACGTCATTGTCAGAGTTACACTTGCAAAATCGTCTCTGCGGGAGATCGGCAGTGACGTGCGTTTGTACCACAGATGCTTGCCTATGAACGTGGAAATTTTAGCCCGTCCTATTATGTTGTTTCCATTACTATGGAAACAACATAAAAACTGAACTGTCCCCAACTGTACAATATGCAACGCACCAATAACCTACTGAATTGATTTTAACCCCAGGCGTGAGCCATAAAATGAATATTCATAAGTTTTATCCTCAGAACTAAGCTTCAGGCATGAGGGCAAAAAGTATCTATTGCTTCAGGCTACTTCCTTATGTATGGGATAATGGACGATGTGACAGAATCTAGGATGGGGAGATGGGCGTTTTCCTCATAAACAACGAGTTACGCTTCACTATATTAAGAAGGCTAAATTAAACTAGAACTGGCAGTGAACAGCTGAGCTGACCCTTCACGCCAGAGGACTTGGAAGTGCTGGTCTCGGTAGAGCGAGTGAATGCGCGTGATTCACGTAAGCGTGCGTGTTGGGTTAAGTTCACGCCGCTTTGAGCCAAGTAAGTGGGT
>JACVVK020000005.1:5160000-5172500 GCA_018292915.2 Batillaria attramentaria | reverse complement strand
GTTTCCAAATATGGAAACGTTATTGATTTTTTTGGCCCGCAGCTCGCTGGGCCCGCGATTGGATCAGCCGACAGTTTATCTCTCTCTCTCTCTCTCTCTCTCAACCCCACGCTAACCGTAACGCGGCAAAACAGCTCTCCACTTTCCTGTTTATCGCTTGTTTTCTCCTCATCCATTCAACGCGAACCCTTTCCATGCTTAGTTTCCTTTAAAAATCCAGTGAAAGCATCGCGCGACTTTTGCTCAATGGTTACGCAACAGACGCCAAAGACCTTGAAGCGTGTACAACAAAGCAACGGAAATGCTGTCCAGAATGAAAAGAAAACTGCGCCGTGCACTGACTGAAGCCGGTAAGCAGCCTTACTACTCCACAGGAACCCGTAGATTGTCAATATTTAAAAATCAAATCGTGTTTTTAAGAGTCGTGCCGATCGGAAACCCCACCTCTCTGTTCTATTACCCGGTTATGTCCCGTTTCCAACCTTGGTAATGGAGTAGACGGGTGTGGCTTGCGAACGAAACGACACTTGAAAATACGACTTAATGTTTAAATATGAGTGCCTGTGTCCTGCTCCGTCCTCCTCTCACTCACTGACACACACACACACACGCGCGCACACACACGCGCACACACACACACACGCGCGCGCGCGCGCACACACACACACACACACGACCACTACCGCAACTTGGTGTGCCTCATAAATGACCTCATGCATGCGGCAATACAGGCACATAAAAACTAGGTGCCTGTGTCCTGCTCCCTCCTCCTCTCGCACGCAAACACACACACACACACACACACACACACACACACACACACACTTGGCGTGCCTCATAACTGACCTCATACATGCGGCAATACAGGAAACATAAGAACTAAGCACTGTTATTACAGGTGTAGCGAACTGAGTCAGCGGACATGAACAAGTCTATTAAGCTTCGCGGTAACACAGCCCGTAATTAATTCAAGTGGAAGGTGTATTAGGGCAACCTGACATCGGAAACGTCACACGACACGGAAGGGGAAAGAAACGCAACTTTCTGTTTCGTTTTCAAAGAATATGCGACATAATACAAGCTCGAAGTATGGGTGAGTGAGTTTTTAGGCTGTTATATATTACTCCTGCGATGTCGCTCTTTCGGTGCACTCGCAGAGAAGACAGATATATACAACAGGATACAACTCAAAAACTTTATTAACAGAAGATGCGCGGAGAACAAATTCATGGAAGAAGAAGAACCCAGAACGCTAAGCAGGGCTGCTTGCATACTAAACAGGTCAGATCTAGAACATTCCTCAACTTACTGGCAAGTTCGAAATCTTTCCAAGGTGACGTAATCTACTGACGTTACTGCACCAGCATGTTCTGGGATGGTCTAGAAATTTCCATCGAAATGCAGTGGTTTTTCGCGATCTCTACAACATAGGCACAAAGACTAATTCGCGGCGGGCACGAAGTACGGAGTGTTCTTTACCTACAAGCAATAAAGCGTAGAACAGAAACGAAAACATTCACGCTTACTGGAACTTCATGAAATATGACGTTTCATGACACAGAGTTACGGACTTATCCCAAAGTTCTTCCTCAGCCCTGAGGTAGCGTGCATGCTGTCCCAAACCAGTGCAGTGCACCAGACAGCACGTGAGTTGTCGGCCTAGTCTCAAGACTGGGTTACATCAGGCTAGAGAGGAAAAGCAACAGAAGAAAAGCAAGGACATAACCACTTCCATTTTCAAAATTACGGGTGTGTGGGTGGGTGGGTGTTTATACGTCCTCTTCCACCATGTAAGCGTGACGGGGCAACGAGAGAAAGGCCAGCACAAATATTTGGCCCCAGCCGGGATTCGAACTCACGACCCGAGCATCGAAACGCTCTTCAATTCGGCCACCCCGGCTCCCCTTTCAAAATTACAAAAGACAAACGCCCGCTCGCTACAGAGTACATGACCGACACAGGCACTGTACTACGGCGACGGGATGCCGCACATCAAGTAGGTCTGCATTCTCTTCGATACGCTTTCGCCTTTGTAATGTGAGTGTATGTACTGTTTGTTTGTTTGGGTTTTTTAAAAGATGTGCGTCATATGGTTTCAATGTCAACGGAGGGAAATAAAATATGCACGCTAGAAGCAGAACCCACTCGTGTTGATGACATGACGTCCTGTTCAAGATGTCCTGTTCAAGACATGACGTCCCGTTCTTGTCCTGTTCTCCTCACCTATTAAAGGACCTGTTCTTAAGATTTTCAGGCTCACAGATCGATGAGCTCTCCTGGCTCTCCTGTGTCTGACATCGTACCAACAGATACCTGCACAGTGACAGCATCTCAAACGCTGGCGCTGGGCGAACAAAAGGGTACACATTGACAATGATGCGGCTAACACAAAAACTGAACGAGTGTCTCTATGCAATGCCAACCACTCAGCAGGAGAATCTGAATTTTCGACCGCCCGCGCAGTGTAAACAGCATTGTACCTCAAGAGCTCTACTAAACATTGATTTGAAGTAATTTTGAGCGTGCAGGTGCTTTCACAAGCGAAATTGTTCTAAGTGGTTTCAATAAAGACATGTAAATAGTGCGTTTAAGATTCATATGCTGTCTGGAGAAAAAGCTGCAGGGCTGCTACTTAATGCGGGAGTACATGGAGAGGGGGAGAGGACACAGCGGATCAAGAATGACACGTTGACGGAAAGAAACAAGACAGCCTAACAGTTTTTTTTTTTGTTTTTTTTAAGCTGTGTAACCTTAGACACAGGCAAAAAAGAAAGAGAAGCAAAGAAAAATAATAAAACACTCCGAGGACAACACTAAGCCACAAGACGACATGGCTTCTGAACTACGTCCTTCGTAACCGAGTTCCGCGACTGTCCGACCGCATGTTTCCGAAAGCGTGGTCAAACAGACCGACAAAAGGACTAAAGCAAAGTATTCTACACTTGCCTAGGTGTGTCTTGACAGCTTCTGCCTAAACTCCCCTAGGCCGGGGACCCCAAACAAACAGCAGCAGAAGCCAGGAGGTGAAGTCTACCCCCCCCCCCCCCACACACACACACACGTCAGAGGAAGAAGGTAGCACGCGGTCCCCAGGACACTGACGGAGTGACGCCCCTTTCAGGTCAACAGCGGGACGGCACGAGCACCAAACTGAGAATGACTACAATCTGCTGAACAAACATGACGCCACGCGGAGCTCTGACCTGGGACGCCGGGCTGCTACATTTTGGGGGCCTACCGGGATTCTCTCCACCCCCCTCCCCTCCCCCCCCCCCCAATCATTTTACAACTGTTTTAGGTCAGCATGCTGTACGTATGACCAAAGGGAGGGTGGGTGTGTGTTTGGGGGTTTAACGTCCTTTTCCACCACATAGGGTGATATCAAAGACGGGGCAACGATGAAAAAGCCAGCACAAATATTTGGCCCCAGCCGGGATCGAACTCACGACCCGAGCATTAGAAGTCCAACGCTCTACCATTCGACCACCCCGGCTCCCCACGTATGACCAAAACCACATACGACATCCAAAACTTTATTTCACTGTATTGCTAGAGGTCAACATAATTATTGCACTCGTGATCAAACTTCAAATTTCGAAATGACTTGACCTTATATGATTTGTGGCGGTGGTGTTATTGGTGGTGTTGTCATTTTTATGTTTATTACTTAGTCAGGTCAACACGCTACACGTGTCATCAAAATCAAATTTCGATTCGCTGAACATCAATCCTAACGAAATCTCCCAAAAGACGAACAAGAATTCTCTTTCTTCTGAGGAAGACGGGCGTTTGAAGACACAAAATCTTGCCTTTCCTCACAAGTGATCATGGGAGGCCGGACTCAAAGGCATTGTCCAAAGACGCCATTGCCAAAAAGTTGCTGTTGACTTTCAAACATAGTCTGCGACAATATAGACATGAAACCAAACAGCGAGAATTTGAGACGTGATGGGTGTGCAAACAGCAACACTCTCTCTCTCTCTCTCTCTCTCTCTCTCTCGTGTTATCTTGATCAAGGTTAATATTCCAATAAGGCCATAAATCTCGCAGATCGAATCGGCCATCAAACTGTCAGAAAACACGAATCCTGACGTAGATTTCACCGTTCAACTCCCAGTTTAATATTGTTGCAAGCCAAATCACGTTCAAAGCCTCGGGGCAAGCAGCATTGCTAACAAAGAATATCCACCCACACCTTTCTAAACCAGAATGTGCAGTTAAAACATACATGTACAGTTTTGAAGCAACTTGTAGTAAGACTTAGGAGGTGTTTGTTTACTTGGGGTTTTGTTGTTGTTGTTTTTTTTACTTGCTTTTGTTTGTTTATTTTGCCTTGTCTGTATTTTTCTGTTTGTGCATAGTTGTGTTTGTTTTGCTTTGTTTTGTTTTGTTTTTGCCCATTTATTTGTATAAGAAAAAGAATAATAAAAACTTCAAAAAAAAGAAAAAAGACAAACGTCAAAAAAACAACAACATCCACACTGTCTGACAGAACAACGAGAACAGATTGAAGAGAATTTTAACGACCCGTTTCTGACGCAAACATGCGGAGAGCTAAACAAAAGCAAGTACACATATATTCGCCTACACAAGAACGCAAACTAACGCTTCAAAACAACCATGCAAATGCTATTTTCCCCATCACTCTTGTAGCGAGGGCGTGTACCATTCAGTCGAGTCGAGACTAAAACGCAATGTAACCAAGCACTCCAGCTTACTGACATACTCGGTAATGAGTATCTGACAGAGACATTCTGCAGTTAACTTCAAAGGCCACACACTGTAACCGAAAGCTCCGTCCGACAGTTCATAATTCACTGACAAATGACACTGTAAGCAACAGACCACTACAATCCAATAAAATGGCGGATGACAATGTACGGACGTTATCTACGGCCATCAAGAACACTCAGAGGCGTACGCCCTCTATCACAGATCAATAAAATGTGAAGCCCTGTTACAAAGTCAACCTGTCTAGTTCTGTGATCCCCTCTCCGTAAGCTGTAGTCATTCTTCATACTACAAACAATAGCAATGAAAGTTCCGTAAGGGGGCGCTACGACCGCTTCAAGGCCATCAATGCCGGGACAAAGTGGCATTTCAAATTAGAACAGAATCTGAACATAAAGATTTTGAATAAGAAACCCAAATATCGCCGGCTGCTTTTGACTTGGGGTCAGCAAAAAGACGTTTCGAGGGAGTTACGTCAGATTTGGAATTCAAAATTGAGGTTAGTTTCTTACTAAAAAGCTGCATGCTCAAATTCTGTCTCCTAAGTTGAAATGCCACGCTGTCCCGGCACTGGAACCGCTCTGCTGACAAAAAAGGTGCTAATTTAACAAGCGAATACGTACGTGTTCAACATATCAGTCCATCACATAGTAAATGATTACAGATAATAAAGGCTTAAACAGAGGGTTAGTGCACTACTTCATCTTGTTTCTGTTCCCACGGCGAACCACCCCAGGATCACCCAACTGGATGGGATACCTGCACGTGCAGCAGGAGACTTACGTATACTTAAGGCACAGTTGTATAAGTCCATAACAGACTAAACAATAAAAGCATTACACCGACCGTTTAGTGCAGTACTTCTTCTTGTGTGCGTTCCCACGCTGAACAAACCAAAGGTCATCCACCTGAGTGCAGTCGGGGATCTTCCTTTGATACTTGACACTTAAAACGTGTTGAGATGAACGCAGCAACAACATTTTGCTGTGACCTCACATTTCTGATCAGTCAACAATGACTGAAAGCCCTTCTACAAGATGAAAACACGAAATGGTTTATCTTAGGCCGTTTTGTGTGGATGTTCTCAACAAATAGGCAAAGACAGCCATTCGTTACCACTTCACTTCCTCTATTATCGGTTTTGTTTTTGTTTTGTATTTAATTCCGAAGGACGATGAAGACATACAGTGTTAATGAATACTATACTGTTCCGTTGGGGAGTGGGGTTGTGGGGAGGGGGGTGGGTGGGAGAAACATTCCCACAGTTTCAAGACGTGCAGTTGTTTTCTAAGAAACACACATGTAGGTGCCATCCTAAACAGAGACAAAGAGATCTTGTGGTGTGAAACTGATCAATCGGTATTATCAACAGCGCCTTTGTGAGCCTCGTCTTTACATCACGGGCGACAGTTTCCTGAACACACAAACAACGAACCGAAGCAGTGATCAAAGGACAGATGTTAATCGGCGTTCAAACGGACCGTCGCCCGATCCATCGTCATTAGCCACTGTCCAGTCCATCTAACGCGCGTCACACGGCCCGGCAAACATGGTTTCATTTCCCGCTCGACTATCGTCCACGTTCAAGGAGCAGTGATGTGCACTTACGTAATCAACATTCTTCGAAACGCCAGGATTTTTTTTCTTCGGCGACTTTGCCGAAACAGCCATGAAAGTTTCGGCTTTTTACAGAAAGTTTCGGCTCTCTCTGCCGAAGCAGTTTCACAAGTTTTTCGACCAGATTCCCTACTGTTACGTGCTCCCTCCACCTCCATGAATTAAAGATGTTCTGTAGATACATATCCTCACCGAAAGTTGCGTTTTCTTGGAAATTAGTCTAGCCAGCTCAGGAATCTCGCAGAAACGGACATAATCGAGCTGATTCACTCGTGAAACTTCGGCCCGGCCAGCCGACATGACAGACAGATTATCGGCTTTAAAAACAAAAATTCGGCTTTTAGCCGAGATCCGACCCCAAACGACATCCCTGGAAACGTTCAGAAAATCGTGCTTGAGGGTGAACGTGTGCGTGTGTTCAGAGACAGAAGAAAATTAACACTCCTCTGGCGCATTATACAATGTTCTGTTCTGCTTGAATTCTCATGACAGTGTTCAAACTTAACACTGGATGTGTACTTCTATTTCCAACCAGAGGGAGCCGGGGTGGCCGAATGGTAGAGCGTTGGACTTTTGATGCTCGGGTCGTGAGTTCGCATCCCACCTGGGGCCAAATATTTGTGCTGGCTTTTTCATCGTTGCCCCGTATTTGATATCACCCGTATGTGGTGGAAAAGGACGTCAAACCCCAAACACCCACCCACCTACCCTATTTCCAACCAGAGAATAGCGCAGTGGTGCAAATGTAGTGCGAGACTACGTTTTTTTTGTGAACAAGAGCAGTGTGTTAAGCGTTTTAGCGGTTTTGTTGTGATTTTGTTGTTGTACGGTTGTTTGTTTGTTTGTCTGTTTCTAAGAGTACTTCAATATGATACAGCTGAACACACGATATGATACATGTAGTTTCGTGATCGCGTCAGTTATCGACCTTAGGCCAGACGTGGCGCGGGAATAGAAACCTTGCGTCCGGCAATACTCCGTCCACAGTGACCGCCCGATACACGTAAGACGGGGGATTAATGAGGGCAATTATTCCTACACGCCCGCTTGTAGGCGTCACTGGCATGCCAATCACTATCACACCTTTGTTTGCTAACTCGTCAAGTTCTGCACGATGAGGAAACACACAGACAGACAATTAGTACAATAATCTGCACGTGTTCCGTTATTGTTTGTCACACAGGTCCTCCGGTAACTCATGGCTGGGCCATCGAACTGATGAACAGGTCAGCCGTATGAGTGTACTGAACTGCAGAACGCCCTAATGGATGGTTGTAACAATTGTTAGTGTAAGTCGAAAACCGTTTACCCTGTCTCTCTCTCTCAATACCCATGATCAGATTTGCTGAGAATGTCATATGAAATTTTGTAACCTGTAAGAATTGTTAGTGCAGACCACGCACAATTTACTCTCTCTCTCTCTCTCTCTCTCGGGGAGCCGGGCTGGCAGAATGGTAGAGCGTTGGACTTCCAATGCTCGGGTCGTGAGTTCGATTCCCGGCTGGAGCCAAATATTTGTGCTGGCTTTTACCGTCGTTGACCCGTCTTTGATATCACCCTATGTGGTGGGAAAACGACGTTGAAACCCCCAAACACCCACCCACCCCCCTCTCTCTCTCAATGCCTATAATAAGGCTGGCTAAAAAATTCATTTGCAATTTTGTGACCTGCAGATTCTCTTCCGTTCGTGTAATACACGGCTAGTCGTGGCCCTTGTGAAATACAAACATAAAATCTCAAAGGCGCCGTGTTTGAGACTTCCGAGAGATAGGGCGGAGCGCGTATTGGCTTTTCCTAGCGCAGATACATCATATTGAACTGAAACGTTTGTGTTTTCGTAAAACACAAATGACATAATGCCCGTTTCATCTTTAACAAAGAGGGGAGTAAATTATTCACTCTTGTTCTAAATCACTCACTATAATTATGGAAACCGCTCAACTAAGCTGTGCTGCCCAGTCGCATCCTCTCCATATGACCACCCACAAAAGCGAAATGTGATCAAAGTGTGAAATGAAACATCGCCGGACTTTTGCAAATAAGCAGTATCACTTTACGCGCGGCCGTACAAACAGGGGGAAGGGGTCAAATATGTTCCACCCTCCAGCGTGACACTGACGGGCTGCGCTAAGTCGACGTGTTTCGGGGAATTAGTGAAGCAGCTGCTGCCTTTGATATATTGTATCCCCGCTGTAAACCTACAGTATTTGCGTTTACACAGTATACAGGTCGGCACTGGACTTAAACTGCACCAAGTCGAACAACAGGCTCGTGCGTACAGTTTACAGAATCATATGGCTGTAAAATTACCCCAGCAGGGGGGGGGGGGGGGGCTGTCGGTGTCATATTCAATAAAATACGGCAGTAGTACGGCAATATCAGACACACAGAGTTTGGATTGGAAGCAAACTTATACAGGGGCGCCGGAACCGGGGGGGGCAGGGGGGGGGGGCAGCTGCCGCCCCTGTACCCAAGAAGGGGGGGGGGGGGGGGGGGGGGGGGGGGGGGGGGGGGCAAGAGTATCTTTTTGCCCCCCCCCCCCCTGGAAAATCAGGTGACTATGGCAAGAGGGGGGGGCAAAACCATGGTCTTGCCCCCCCTCCCTTCCCCTACCCTCCCCCTCTTCCTGCTCTCTCCCTTGTCCCACCGAAGAGAGACCTCAGTTTAGCCGTTGCATGAAATTTCAAAACGACTTGGCAGAAAGTCGTTTCGAAAAGTCTTTCGGCGGCCCCCCCCCCCCCCCCCCGCTTGTCCTTCCTTTCAGTGGCTCCCTGGTTCGTAAAGGTTTTTTGTCTGCGCAGCATCTGAACGCCGACACCCCCCCCCCCCCCCCCCCCCGCTTTTCACTTTCTCCGGGCAACGTCCTTCCTTTCACTGGCTCTGGCCTTTCCCCCCTCTGAGATTCTGTCCCCCCTCCCCCCCAACATCTTCCGGCGCCCCTGTTATAAGATCATACAGTCTGAGCAGACACTGCAATTTCCCTTTGAGGGACGAATACAGTGATACCTTATCTTATCTTATCTCAGAGACATACATTATGTCGCTGGATCCTATGACCGTAAAATCATCACGGCAGGGGGTTGTCGCTGTCACATTCGCGCAAAACATACGCCAGGACCGCAGTACAAACAAAACGGGAAATCGATTCATGGACTAGACTGACTGAAAAGGGACAGCAGAAGACAGCGTTGCAGCAACGCACAACCGGTAAACAATTCAACACCTGTTACAAGAAACAACGCTGGATGGCCAGTAATCACAACGTTTCTTACCTGTAAACAGCTGAGCAGGTGCGCGGCGCGTGTACCTTCCAAAAACTCCTCGTAAGAACAAACGCCGACACTCCAAACACGCGTAATGACACGCGATAGTGTTATGAATACACACGACCTGACATACTGCTCCACACTTTGACAACGGACAACCCCCGGTGTCTTTTTTGTATCGGGGGAGGAGGGGAAGCGAGAGGCGACACTGAGAGGGGGTTGAATGAGGGAGGTGAAGCGGACAGAATGATTGGAGAATGTCGGTGGGCTGTGTGATGGCTTACGCGGCTCGCACCTGTAACCGTATCGTGTCCGGCTCGTATCGATATGGTACGATCTGTATTAGTATTGATCCGTGCCTATCACATCTGGAAAACCAATTTATGCTCCCAGCGGATTGGTAATTAATAACAACAACAATAATAATAATAATGCTGAGATTTTCTACAGCACTTGCTCAAAAAGCCCTAAAAGTTCTAAAGCTGTTTACAGTGCACCGAGGAAATTTCCTGGTTGAGTTTATCACTGGTAAACAAAGCAATACAACTGAATGTTCCTATTCCCTCGGTGCATGTTGTGCTAAGGAAAATTCACTTTATCCTTAGCATCTTTTAGACTTTATGTTGACACAAAGACAACCGACTGGCGATGGTCTTCCTATGGGAAGCCCTTCTGTACACATACTTGTGAAATTTACGTAGAGCATGGGACTTTCAATGCTCGAGTCGTGAGTTCGATTCCTAGCTGGGGCAAAATATTTGAGCTGGCTTTTTTCCCCCCTCTCTCGTCGCCCCGCCTTTCATATCACCCACATGTGGCGGAAAGACGACATTAAACCCTTCAACACCTACCCTCAAACACCGCGGAATTTTCCTCAAGCGAAACACGACCGATATCTGTATGAGAAATGTACCCACTTGGAACGTAAATCGCTCCACGCGTGAGTGCCCACGATACACGACTTTAGTGTATGAAGCCACTGTACGACCTTATTAGCCCTACGGGCACGCCCTGATCCCTCTGTGTTTAACCGGATTTCGACTTGTCACCTGACAAAGGGCAATTCGCTGTAACAACACGCAGGCCTGAAAAAGCTTGTACACTGTATTTACACTACAAACGTACTTTGGTGGGGTTATGCAATCAAATGCGATTGCTGGTCCTCCGCTGCTGAACGTCAGCGTTAACACTCAGGTCCGTACATACAATCCACGTCTGTAGTCTTTAGCGAAGGCCATGATAATTAGTCCGAGCACCCTCATCAATACAATTACAAACATTAAGACACTACGGTGCAACTCAACTCAGCGTCTGACATTCTTTTTGTTTTCAGTTTCACAGCGTCGCGGATAATTTGAACAGACTGCCAGAGTCTGTCGTTCTGGCACCAAGCCTGAACTCGTTCAAGAATCGTCTGAAACAACTGGAAGCTGTGTGGTATAGGAGTCAGGACCTCGAGTTTTACGTGTGCCTTACTTTTCACTGATCGCTGGATCTTTTTCCTACCGCCCCATATCAAATAAACAAACAATTTTTACGATTCTGCACAAAAAAAACGGTACTTCCCAGGACGCACGAGATTTGACAGCATCTGCGTGAAGTTCTCCGAAAAATCCCGTGCACAAAAAAAGGCAATCAAGTGTTACTGCTATGTTTTACAGACATTGTTCCACTTGCCTGGGTTGGTCACCGACGCGTGAGAACCCGATCATTCACATCGACGAACTCAGGGAAACATTCCTACAACGCCTGGACAGGCTCTTGTCAACGGAAGTCCTCTGCAAAACTGCCAGTACGGGCAATGGACGGAAAGTATAGTTTGCCTACATGCAGCGATGTGGCAATGTGACACTGCAGTCTGCTCTACACGGTGACCCTTCTGCTGTAACTACGGGCACCCCACCCCATGTTACTGATGCAGGCAGATGTCATCGCTGTCACCTGACTGGCGCTAGTCTGTCGCGAGTGTACAGCTGTTTACCAACATCAGTTACACCTCGCCGGCAGCGTCACATGGCCTGGTGAGTGGAGTGCATGTCCCTGGGGCTATATGGGGACTGACTAGCCAGGCAGTATGTCTATCACGACAACGTACTGATCGTCACTTGATGCCCCTCTAATGTCGTCTTCGGGTCCTTGGCCTGAGGCACTCAAAGGCTGAAGGAGGCTTTGCTCCTAGACAGTAAGCTCTCTCTTGAGCATCTGGTTTCGCAAATTTGGAAGCGACCTCTGGGTGATCGTAACAGGTATTAACCTCTAAAAGTTAAGTAGCAGTTTATGTAACCGAACAAGTTAAACTGATCGTCTGTGATGTGGCCGTGAGCAAGTGTCTACCTGGATTTAGTGTTACGTGTGACACGGGGGATAACGTCCACCGCGTCACGTGACTCGAAGGTGGACGATAAACGCTGGTTTACGATGAGAAAATGTCGATAACGCTCGTATTTCAGCAAATTTCTCCAGAATCTTGATCAGCAGCAAAACCGCGCTAAGGGAGAACAGGACGGTGGTTAAAGTACATGGTTTGAAAGTCTACGAGGAGCCCAGAATTGACGAGGAGCAGGAACTGAGGGTCCGTCCAAATAGTGCGAATGTGCCAGGACGTGCGAGGAAATGAGAGGAAAAGCTATATCATCTCAAATCACTGAAATCATGGAAATGTTTGTGACCGTTCTCCTCATACTTCACGTGGCGAGGTTACCCTCCGTTTGTTCAGTAAGGTAGAGTCGCCGGTGGCCTAACAGCTAATGGAGACAAATGGCTTGATTTGTTAATACACAGGAACTGATACTTAAAACCGATTAACGGATTTACGCTCTCTCTCTCTCTCTCTCTCTCTCTCTCTCTTGACTTACAACTAAACGACACACCCATTCAACAAGTAAC